>OX596286.1:16425978-17025978 GCA_951394225.1 Harpalus rufipes
TAGCGGGAGGTAAAAAATTATACAGATCATTAAGTGAAGGTTTCAAATATAAAAATATTATTAAATAGTTTGAGTGCAATGTAAAGATTTCTATGACAATCCATAAATAAGATTTCACAAGTAAATTAAATCTTACTACGTTTTATTTATTTTTATGAAAATTGCTAGTCCTGCATTAGTCCTAGTTCTACTTCTTTTTCCTTTAATTGCATTGCTGCAAATGATATGGTAATTTTCATTTTGCAAAAATGTTGGTAAATTAATAATGTCATTGCAGCACCATGTTTCATTAATGCAAAGAACATCTGCATGTATTAGGTTTTGTTGCATTTCAATTACAAAATTTGAAACCATAAAGTTGGAAATTAGTTTTTACACGAGATTCGCTCAAACCTCCTTAAACCATCGTAACGAAGGTATTGAACAGTATCATAGTTTTAGTCTTTCAGAACGCCTTAAATGGACTGTAGCATCTTATTTATAAGGAAGTTCTAAAACTTTTAACCACACTGTGTATTAACATTTTTTTTTCAGGACTAATGTAACAAAATTGAACAGCTACATTCTAGCGTATCACTTTTTTGTGTATAATGTAAAACAGCCGTAAGTCTCAAATTTATGTGAAACATTAACGTGACATAGGCATTATAGTAACCCAAACTATTTCCATTTGCAAAGTTTGGCTATGATGACCCCTGATTTCAATAAATCGATCCCTGTGTAACGAGTTCACTAACCTGACATTCTCATGTCGCTGTATGTAAATCTTATGGAACTGGGCCTCCTTGGGTTTGCCCGCGATGTCATCCTTCATTTCCATGGCAACGTGCCTCGGAAGTACGGATAGTAACAGTCGCTCCTGCACATAAACACAGGCATCAGGATCAGGTAACCTAACAAGCTAGTGCGTGATGGGAATACAACATTTGGGTTAATGCTGTTATGGAATGAGAGATGCTCAAAGGAAATTGTATTTATGATAGGGGAGATCAATTACAGCGCCGAATTGGCTTGTAAATTACACATTTATGTTTATTATATATGTAGACAGATTTATTGAAGCATTCAGGAGAAACGAGAACAACAATATAAAGTAATATTTTGTTTTATTGCTTCTGATAGTCCCTTACAACTTGCAACAAATCTAAGAATAGAAGACGAGCGATTGAATTTTTTTCTGTCTAAAAAAAAGAAAATAAATGAAGTAAAACAGCATTATACTCGTACAATTTTTGATAAAAGAGGGCAATAGATCAAAATATTTTCATGAAAGGCTAAATGGTGCATATGGAGAAGATGCAGCGCCTTATTTTATGTAATATTTTTCATAGTATTAAAAAAATAATAATAGTTTGTTCTTATTTTCATAAATAATTAAATAAAAAGATTGGCGCCAAAAATAGTAATGAAAAACAATCCCCCATTCCTGTGATGTCAAATTACATACAGTAGTTACAAAACGTCATTTATAGTTAATAGGAAAACAGTTTGTCCATCACCTACGTTATTTATATAAATAATATGACATGACTTTTTCAAAATAATACACAAATTTCAATAATTAATTGTAAAATATCTAATGGTATTTCGCGATATTTTCAAATTTGAGGCTATTTGCAGAATATTTAATACTTAGAAGGCATATAAAAATTCTTACAACAGCCCTATTTGGAGTAAATGTCTCTTTTTCTACCTTTCGTCACCTTCAAGCAAAGATTGTATTGTCTGGTCAAAAAATCGATGGTGAGTTTTCAGTGAATAAGCACGATTTTAGGGTCTCTAGGATACGATTTTACTATTTTTACGATGATGCCTGTATGTGTGTGTGTGTGTGTGTGTGTGTGTGAGTGTGTGTTTGTGTGTGTGTGTGACTATAATTTCGGCTGCGATAACTCCAATACTAGAATAGAATATCACAATTTTTACGTATTTCTCTTTCTTATATCCATATGCAGACTTGATAAGATTTTGGTTATAATTGGTCAACCGAAAGTACCCTCATTTGAAGGTTTTAACAGTTTTTCTTGAAAAAATACTGTTATATATAATTTTTTCACATTTAATGTTATTATAAATATTAAAGAATATATTATTATCTATACGAATTAATCACATTTTATAATTCATATTCAACGGATATAGAATTAAAAAATTATAAAGGAATTAATTTTCATAAAGTAGCCAGCTATGCTATAACCATGGAAACAGCTACTATATTAAAAAAATTCTAATTGAAAGATGTCAGTGTCAAGTGAAATTGACATAGTATGTTTATGTTATAATTTCACTGGAGAATTTTTTGATAGAAACTTTCTGCGTGGAATTTGCACAAAATACATAGAACTGACGGAAGGTAATGTGCTGGTCACACCAGCAGTGACAGCACGCACTTTAGAATTTTATAAATTGTTGCATTTGTTTTCGCTTTTCGCCACGAAGCGAAAATTTGGTAGCATGCGTGTCTCAAAATATTCGCCTGGACGCTTATGACTCGAGGCGAAAGTATTAAACTAACGCCCCAATTCAATTCAAAGACAATTTATATATAATTTATAAATTTATTATATACAATTGACATAATATTTTCTATGTTAATAGTATAAAACTCGAAAATTTTCGAAATGAAAAGCTAATATAGAATTCTAAAGTGCATGCTACCAAGATTCGTAAAAGTAAAATCGCATTCGGCTGTTTTCTATCATAGAATTCTAAAGTGCGTGCTGCCACTACAGACTTTTTTCATCTAGTTTTCAAATTAGTACATATGTAAAAGTGTCTACAGTAAAATTTTTGAAAGAAGTCCGATCAAGGTCATCTGTATCATGAACGAATTAACATATTGGCATACATTTATCCCCCCCCCCCTTTGCAAAGGCTTTAAGCGTGTACCATAAGGATGGATATAATACGCTTGTCTTTCAAAAATTCATATTGTTGCGACTAAGTTAGGACATTCCATTTTAAAACGATGCTCGTTGTTAATAATACTTTCGCTGTAACGTAAGTTTATGTATTAATCCAGATACATTACCTTGATTCATAGCCGTACGAATAACATTATTTCCTGTCTGTGTCACTGACACTGACATTGTGTCAGTATCTTATTTTTCACATATTTGATTTTACATTTGCTAATAAACTTACCAGTTGATATATTTTTGAATTTTGAATGCTGTTATTGTAACATATATTTTTATAATAATAAAATAACAGTAGTATCTTATGTACCCTCACGAAAACTAAGCAAATGACACTACTGAATTTGTCAGAATGGGCGGAGCAAAAATCTGAATTCATACAATTCGTAGATGTCCTTGATCGGACATATTTCAAATTTTTTACTGTATTTCGTTGATTCGGGTCACATGTATACCAAATTAAATGAATAAAAAATGACAGATACTATTTTATTTCCTCGTATAATAGTCGTGGTGAACTTAATTTAATTATATCAAAAGTTTTCGTATATAGATTTGGTAATGCAAAAGATTAACTCTAGAATTCAGGAACAGAAATTATAATTTGAATTTATTTTGAAAAAAATAAAACATATAGGTATAATTTGATTTGTTTGAAAAAATATATTGTTTAAATCTAGACAGATTTAGTAGCTTAAATTGAGTAGAATATAAATTAGAATATTTGATACTGTAGAACTATTAATAAATTATAATGTGGTTTCATGCATAAACAGTACATCCTAATCCTACATCAAATCTTATACAATTATTTAACGTCATTAGTACGTCCAATATTAAACTAGCAAGTAACTCTTTGTAGTGTAGGTACTAAGCTTATTAGTTGGTAAAACATATTAATATTTTATGTCTGAAGTCTAGACATTATTGACATAGTTGTTTTGTTAATATGTATTGTAAATATGTCCGAGTAGATGATTTATTAATTTATATGTTTACATTGAATCGAGGAAATGAATACAGATTGCCTTTTAGAATTTAGAATTGATTTTTAAAATAAAATTATAATATAATTCTATACTACAAAAACAAGTTTTATGAATATGTATTAAAAATATTTTTCCCTGCTTTAAATATTGATTTAAATATAAATTTGTAAAATTCTCAACTAATTTAAAACGGTTAAGAAATGCTTAGTCATATCACAACAAGAAACTTGCAGTATTAATTTTAGCGAGAATACCTTTCTGTGAAACTTGACATTCTGTTCATTACAAATGTCACTAATTTTGTAATTTAAACTGTCTATGGCACTATAACCTTTCCAGATATTTCTGACAATAGTTACCGATTCGCTTAGACTTAGGTAAGAAACGAACAGTATACACACCTACTGGTGACCGGCACAACCGAACATTTAACATGTAAAAAAATCATACTCGTAATTTCCTGCTTCCCTAATTATTTTAGGTAAAAAAACTTCAAATAAAAGTTTTAGGGCATAAAACTCTGCATCTGAAACAATAATGAAAATTTACTTTTGTATAGCTTGTAAATGCAGAAATTAGGTATGAAAAAGTCGAAAATCACCCCAAAAATAGCTATAGCCAAGGATTTGAAACAAAACATTAACAAATGGTAATCATTTATCTGTCAAGTTAGGTTAATTTATTTTTATTATTATTTGTAATTTCTGTTCAAGTGAATAAATATCAATTTAAATTATAGTGTAAATTATGAGGCAGGAAGACGCACGTCATCAGCCTGAAAAAAACCTTATAAAATGAAATATAACTTGCAGAAATTATTGGTTGTTATTTATTTTTAAAAAAAGAAGAAAAAAAATACTAGTATTAAAGAAACGTGTAAATTAATTTTTTATGAAAAGTGTAACATTGATTTATTCTTCATAGAATATTCAGATTAAGATTTCTCTTAACAGATGATGCGTTCGGGTATAACAATCGTTTTGCTCTTTTCGCTCTAAATGCACTTTGTGCGTCCGGGTATTCAATTTGGAGTGAATAGTACTTTTACAAAAGCGTTCGGGTATTTTGGAGTAGAGCGAAAAGAACTCACTCCACAAGTGCCACCTCTAAATGACGGAACACCAGAGTAGGCATGCGCAATGTGAATTTTGTCTTGAATAAAATATAACCTAACCTTTTTTACCTCTCGCTAAGAGAGGTATTGCATTCATGCTAAAAATCGCATATCCAGATTTTATTGAATAAGCACGTTTTAAGGTCCCTACAATCCGATTTTAACATTTTTACGATGATGTCTGTGTGTGTGTGTGTGTGGATGTGTGTGTGTGTGTGTGTGTATGTGTGTGTGTGGGATGTTGGAAGGACGGTTACTCAAAAACTATAAGACTTAAAATTTGTTTAACAACGTATTTCCCAATCGGACATTCATGGGAAGATCTGAAAAGGTTTTGGTAACAATTGGACAACCGGAAGTAGAAGATTCTTGAAAAAAAATCTTCTAAATATTATTTTTTGAAAATTTTTCGTGGTAATATTAAAGAAAATTAAATTCTCTATCTGATACATTTAAATATTTTATTATATATTCCATAGATTTAGAGATAAAAGAAGTATAATATATAAAATAATCTGTTGTAATAAATTTGACAGCCGAAAGAATGCCATGAAAAATAGTTGATAATTTAAATTATTTGTAACTGACAGATAAATGTCAGTGTCAGAAATAATGAGTAATGAAGGAAAAATGTACTTGGAGAATCCCTTAGTTCTTGATCTGTGACTATTATGGAGATGACAAGTCTAGGTTGAAGGACTTAAATTTGTTTCAAACATTATGGGACAATGTACACCAGTACTATAGACTAGAGTAACTTTGAATTGCGAAAAAGCTATCAAATTCTTCTCAAGTTAGTTGTAAATATTGACAAAATTACACATCGATATAAGAATAATCGGAGTGCAATCTATCCGTCACTTTATTAAAGGGAATTAGTGTTATTTAGATATAACATGTATGAAAAAATAAAATGTAAAAGAAGATATGTAAGAATAGATGCACAATCCATATATACATTTTAGACCGCCCAAAATTAATGTTTTTACTAGAAGAATATGAAGAGAAAGTAAACAACGTTGTTCGAATTGAAAATTGCAGTTACCAGCCTAATATTTATATATGGTAAACTCTACTTTGTAATTTATTGTAACATAATTTATGGTAAAATATCTTCATGTTGAGACATGCTATTATTGAATAATAAAGAAGTTTATACGTCATAGATTTATATGAATATATTATTTGTATTTATAAAAATATTCTTTGCTTTATGCATACAGCCAGGTAAAATATACGGCGAGAGGTTATGTGCTGGCCACATCAGATTTTTTCTTTACACATTCGCTAAACCTGAGATCACGGCCTCATATATTATTAATTTTGTATGTAAAATGAATGTTAAAAATGATACACATATGCCAATTTTCGAAAATGGAAATATAATTGCTACCGACAATAAGATACTTCTTTATAACAGATTAGTAAATTTCAGTATAGTTCTCTACTTTTCGTAATAAATTATCGTCGTTATCTGAAGAATTATCTTCATAGTACATTCTTGCCATATGCACAACAGGCGGAATGAAATTATTCATTTTACGAAATGGTTATTTTAAAAGATAACGGTCATAACTCGAACGGTCAAATGAACGGATCTTTCGAGCGGTTCGAGCGTTCGTTCGGGTATTGTTTATTTCAGAGCGCTCCAATGTTACGTGCCAAAAATCCACTCCAACTCCTTTCGTACACAGTGCGTACAAGCCGAACGCACCAAGAGTTGTTCATAACGTGAAACTAAATTCTGAATCCAGTGTCATATGGCAAGAATATAATAGACCAGCACAATCATATAACAAAAAATTATTTGCCTAGTGGACTCCCCAACTTTTCAACTAGAAATCGTTGGTAACATTTTTAACGAGAGATTCTACTACAATCATTCATGTATTTGGATGATGTCATTACACTTCTTAGAGTATTCCATTTGTTAAATGTGGAGGCTATTTTATAAAAAAATTTAATTGAATAAAACAATATTATTGTTGTTATTTACCTGATGAAGGTCTTAGGAGGAAAATAAGTACACTACAATGTATTTAGTATGCAATAGTATATTACATCCGAGGTGGGAAATGTTTTATTACAGCCGAGGGTTTATGTATAATACCGAGAGGTGAAGTTTTGAGGTGAGATACAGCGTGAGGCTGTAATGAAACTCCCACCGAAGTATGTATACTATTTTATTCACAATTATGCTCTTTTTAAATCAATAATTTTTCAGAATAATTCTTTCATTTTGTTAATATTTTTTGACAGCCCTATTATAATTTGTTTAGCCTACTTTATTATAGGGATCTATGAGAATGTTGCTAAGCAATCCCTACATAAACATTTCGAAACGTATTCCAATAAAAATTTAACAGAACTAAACCCAAATATTGGTTTATTTGCATTATGAGTTCTGAATGCTTCTTTTAATTTTTAAATCTAGTTGAATTCCGTGTAATGAATGACTTTTTAATTCTGAAGTTTTCATTTAGTGTAATCAAGGTGTATAATTATACACCGTGGTGTGTGCGTACTAGGGTTGCCAGCCGTCCTCGTTTGGCGAGGATTGTCCTCGTTTTAACACTATGTCCTCTTGTCCTCGTGTTGAGGCGAAATATCCTCGTAGTGCGCCAAATAAAATCTAAAATTAATGGTAATCGGACAAAAAATCCTACAATACGCAATTTACGTATTTAGCGTAATGAATATTAAATGGAGGGATGAGAGAAATAGAGCTCTTCCAGAGCTGATTAGAGCAGAATTGTTAGTTTATTTTAATAGTAATCTAAGTTGTTCTGAATATTTCAAGGCAATAAAAAGTGATAAATGTTTATTAACTTGTGCAAAGAGTAATCAAAAATATAAATTTATAAAAAATAAACAATAAATGCATGTTGACTATTTTTGTTAACATAACCTATTTAAGCTTTAAGTATTATTTTATGCTAATACTTTATAAATGAATGTTCCTTATTGTTACCAAAAATGTATACCAAAAATTAGTAAGAGATGCTAATTATTTAAATAAATTTTTGTTACATCAATTTACTTGCGATTTCTTATTATGCCATCTGTAACTCAGAACTAAGGTTGCCAACCGTGTCATTTTCGTCTGGAGAATCCAGTTTTGGCGACATTTATCCAGTCTCCAGTTTTACTGGTAATTTCACCACGAATGTTTTACCTATTTATCGTTTAATATTAAAACTTAAAATCGGTTTATTAATTAATGTAACATTCGCGAATAATTGTTGAATAAATAAAATATTGTGACGTTCCAGGCGAGTACTTGGCAAATGTTGGCAACCCTAGTAGTACTAGGCTAGTACGTTACGCATTTTCGTTATAAAATATTGATTTTAATTTTTTAAGAATTTGTTAAATTTGCTTCATTATAAAGAAATCTATATTATCTTACTTTGCATTAAAACACGTTTGACCTTGAAAATTTTCAAAAATTTTTTTTTCCTCAGGTATATTCCACTGGTTTATTGTCCTCGCGGAGCATTTTCAAAAACTGGCAACCCTAGTGCGTACCTACATGAAGCATGGTCTCCCCAATTTTATTTCAAAATTGGTGTTCTTATTCTTTCTTCCATTTTTGATGTGGTTTCCACCTTTAAAATGCTATTAACTTCTGTCTATTAATATAAAATAGTGATTTTTATATCAAGGCACTGAAGTTCTATTTTTTATAACGAATATGGAAGGTCTCGGCAAATAAATCATATGAGTGATAAAAACAGTAGGTGCACATTCAATTTTATTTGAAATCGAAAAATTGTGAAAATGAAAGGAATATTTATTTTTATAGGTTATGTTTACATATCTGTCAGTCTGGCACGCAATGTTGGTAACCTCCGGACATTGAAGTTATTGCAAAAAGCACTCAAAATGTTTTATCTCAAACTTCTTCATCGGAATTATCTAGTTCGTTCTTCTTACACATATTTTTTGTCATTTTACGAACAAATTTAATTTTATTCATCGTCCATCTGCTGAAATTATCTTATATGTACAATAATTATCATAAGGTTGGCAACACTGCATTTGCATGGAATCGTCGCATAATCGATTAATTTAGTGTTGATTTCTGAACTGTTAATGACGATTTTTGTGCATTTTATTGATGATTTCGAGAATAAAAGTATTTAGTATTTCTATTTTCAAGTAATTTTAAGTGTTTTGCCCAGTTTAAACTGAGACCTACTTATATTCAATTTTGTTATTGTGTAAAATATTTTTATGAGTACAGTATAAAAGAAAAACAATCTCTTCCTTCCTGGTATCGACATACAAAACATTTCCCGCATCACCATTGTAAAAATATTCAAATTCGTGAAATAACAACAGCTGATATCTTATGCATTCTGCATGTATCCGCGGCGTTGAGATTGACTCATTTGAGTAACCGAGCCGCATGTCGGCGCCAGGATTTGCTCTGTACACCCGCACCGCGTTGTTTGCGTGTTCTTGTCTTGTATGAGGCTGTTTGCAAACGCAACAAAGATGCGAACAACGGGGCCACTTGATAAGTCTAAGCCTACATGATGTGGTGGAGAAACTGTAAACATGATAATTTCTAATTGTATGTCAGGCGGATTCCTCTTGTAATGAGATAGCGGGTACAACTTGGAAGTGGTTGTTCTACTAAGAAATTAATTAGTTCTGGGAGGGAGATAGTGGAGTTTTGATTAACAGCAAAGTTATATGGGGGTAATTCAAAAAGTAAGAGTAGTTTAACATTGTGCAATACATAATTCAGTTATAGATTGCGTGGATGAATGCATTACGAAGGCCACACTAGAATGATTGATATTAAGGTTGTAGGTGATATAGACAAACACAGCCCTATTCATAGTCATAGTAAACAAGATAGTCCTGTATCAAAGGTGATCTAAGTAATCCTACGTTAGTACAGACTAAACATTCAATATTCATAGTCAAAGTTCATACTACTTTAGACCGGTATTAAATAATACGCCGTTAATACCTTGGCTCAACTTGGCCATGGTCTATTTCTCTTACTGAACATGCGCAGTAACATTTTAACTGTCAAAGTTCTGTAAATGTGCTGCAAACAAATAAATATTTGTACCTATTACGGAGACATATTTTTGTTTACATTGAATTTGTACATATATGCCGGCTTCGGTTTGATAATTAATAATAATTTTCTTTTGCCAAATATCTAATTGTACTCTATATGTACATACTTACTTGCATTTTTGGGGAGATTGTTACTATTATTTTCCAATAAAGGTTTAATTTCTAAAATATTTTCTTAAATCTAATAATTATAAAGCATATATATATATATATATATATATATATATATATATATATATATATATTTAAACATTTCATTACTACAATTCAATTTCTAACCAATAAATTTGTTTAAACTCTCTCTCATTATACTTGTCGAATGGATTATGAATTTATATAATCCAAATGTATTTTTGGATTTCTTCGTTGATATTCGAGTGCATCTCGAACATGTTGCATATCAACAGCATGATTAATAATTTCATTTATTTAGATCATTACTTAGGTAGAGGCAGGACTAAATATAGTTCGAAGTTAGCTCTGGACTTAGTTCTAGACTAAAGTTAAACATTCTTTATGAATAAGTAAAGAAGTTAGTACCGAGATGATTCAAGTTTGGTCTGGCTTAAATTTTCTATGAATACGGCTGACAGTTTCTGCTGCAATAGGGGTGTAAAGGGTGTGGTAGAATCTGGACGTCTAGAAGGCGGGACTAAATATCTCCCTCTTCCGCCTCTTCATTCTATTTTTATGCTATATAAGTTACATATAACAAATTAATTTTTATTTATAAACAAATAAATATAAAACATTAAATATACCTATGTAAACAAATTTGGGTAACAAATAGGCATGTGTTAATAATAATTATTTTTTAATTTATCACTACATTACAATACATACACTACTTGCATGATATTAAGAAATTTTTTTTTTGGAATATAGATATAAAATAAAAGACCCCCTATTTTTTCTTTTTCAAAATTTGTTACTTACGGGTAAAAATAAATATTTTCTTTTTATGACGTCACAATCACGGATGGCATACGTGCTAGTTCTGTAGTTTGGGAAGACAGAGACGGAGATAGTGAACGTTGTCTGATCCTCGATCTTCCCTTCACCTCTCCCACTCACATTAACAAATCAAATGCTAGTGATTGTGTCGTCATCAAGATAAGGGGGGATACAAATGGATACATTTATGTTAAATTTATTAAATAATAACACAATGTATTTGAAAAATTTATACTGCAAATAATGTAGTTGAGTAAATTAAACTTGAAAAATATAATAGTTTTCAAAATCCTCTTGTATGCAAGTACCCCATTCTATGTAATTTACACTAAGGGCCGGTTGTTCCTTTTATAGTTAAACATTCAGTTAAAATTTATTCTATTGATAACTTCAGTTTGCGTTGTTCCACTTACGGTTAAAAGTTACCAGTAAGATAAATTTTCGTTAACGGCAAGATAACTAAAAGTAGTCAAACTACCAGTTAAGAGTTTTATCCAAAGAATATCGTACCGAGTGCAAATGAATGGAAAAACGAATCGAAACACGAAGTGAAGAGAAACGGAACTTATAATATGCAACGCTTGTGTTGTTTTGATGATATTAGCTGTTTGTTAATATTAATAATTATTATAATAAATCAGTACAAATGATGATGAAGTGTTGGATGATATTAATTTTCGAAAACAGTATACAGTACGAGAAAGATGAAATAATTTTAAAAATGGGATGTTTTAGAATTTTTTGAAGTTTCCAATGCCAAAGAATACATTTCTTTACTTGTTAGATAAAATTGAAGATCAAATATTGTTCTTATCTATAAGATAAGTTTAAAGAAAGCATATTTTTAGAAATAAACACTTATTTGTCTACATATGTTTTTCTGAATTACGAATCACGCTGTATCTTCCATATGCCAGTTGTTGATAGCTTTACGATTCTATGCAACAGATTGTATATCGTGAATAAGTACAGGCCACAACTAAAATAATTTCTAAATTGATAGATGGTGTCTTTTTTCTTTCTAAGAGACGGAATCTGTCTTCCTGGATTCAATTGTATTTTTATATTTGTCGACTAATTTAATTAAATTAGTTATTTCGGCGGTAGTAAAATAAACGTCTCTTTTTCTTTATCTATAATTTTCACCACTCATTTTTGCAAGTCGTATTTATCATTTTTTCAAAACGTTCAAACTGTGGTTTAAACTAGAACTGCACCAAAACACAGACAAGCGAAAAAGTAACCAAATTTCTATTAAAATTAAGACAGTCAAGTTGCCAAATTTCAAAACTAACCCTACCCTAACACAATTTTAATCTTTCTCATAGCAATTTGCCAGTTAGCTATCCGGTGAATAAAACATCATGGAGCAACCCAAAAATCTTATTCTCTCTCTAGTTAAGACGGTAGAATAAATTTATCTAATAGATAGTAAACTGCTACTTTATCTGAACTTGGAACAACTGGGCCTTAAAGTTTTATGTATAACATTAGAGGGAAAAGTTTTCATATGACAATAATCCATTTAAATTATGTTAAACAATAAAATTGAGAAATTATGATATTTAAATCACATAGATAAAAGATAAAACAAAATGTTGAACATACTCTTCTTTAAAATTCAATATCGTTTAAAACATTTATCGTAATAGTTTGACATAGCACGAAATGTCACAATGGATATAAGTCAGTTAATGCAGTTAACCGGTAGATGATGTATACGGTTTAATATAAGCGTTACATAGTAAAAATAAAGTGGAACTTATAAAGTATGGTGCAATTGTTTTTTTAGTAACCTATTAATAAGTGCAACTTAACTAGGAACGATGCAAACGGGCGTTATAGATTTTCACAAAACGGTGTTTCTGCAACTGTCTATAATACGCTTTTCTGTAAATTTCTCTTATGAAATCTATAACCTCAATATTATACAGCATAAGTTTCTTGTTGAAGGATTCGACTGAACAAATTCAAAAATCGCGTTGAATTGAATTGTTAACATTTTGTTGTCAGAAAGCACTCAGTCAAAGTGTAAACAAATCTGACAGAACCTACTAGGCACCATGACAGATGCGCTTTTAGCAGATTCTACAGGTCCCAATATATTCAAGGATAAAGTTGTTACATTCTGATGCAAACATTAAACAAATTGACAACAGTATTACTGCGTCATTGGCTATGCTTTAGGAAACAGAATCATTTCACTTAATAAATCAACGTAGCGGATATTTTTCAATGTATAGGTTAACAGTTTCTCGTCAACATGCAATCTATCTACGCCAAACATTTGCCTTGTCCACTTTATAACGTCTTTGTAAAAGACCTTCTGTTTCTTTCCTTTTTTTCTGATGCGTAACAAACCGTCAGTCATGGTATATATTCTCAGAAATATGGTTATTGATTTAGTTTGACAAGAGACTGCGGAAGGTCAGTTAAAATGGAGAAAAGCAGGGATACAACATACATATTGAATTCGAATATGTACTTTTGATTTTTCCATCTAGTTGCTATAAAGTTTTAGGACAGTTATAAATCTAATACCATTATAAGTACTCTTTTAATCTTGTTTTCGGCTAAATATCGTAATTGAATATTTCATTTAAAATTTAGGTTATTTCGATTATTCAGATTAACCTTTCCGAACTTTCGTCCCTATTGGTCCTGTAAATTGGTATCGACATTTTTCAAGTTATTTAAATTCTAATCCCAATTAAAAAAAAAATACGCCAGTGAAAAATTAATTCAAAATTAAACACCGATGGTAAAGGTCACTTAACAGTTTTATTATGGTGCGCGTTTTTATTTTTAGAGTAGCAGAGCATTATTCTTTATTTCCAAAAAGTAATTATAAGAATAGTAAAATATATAAAACTATTACAGCAGTAATAATAAACAAGGGTTAAGTTCAGAATAGCTTCTTTTTAACACAGGAATAGCTATTTCTATTTTATCACGAGCTTAACCCACAAATGTATAATAATAAATATGGAATAAGACAATTCTTTGTTCGTCTATAATTTCTAATTCCATGGCTAATGCTATTAAATTGTAAAAAAGTTCAAATTTTATATATAGTAGCCAAAATGAAGTTTTTTGATTCGGATGTAGAATTTTTTTCTTTACAACATCCATTTGAAACTTTTGTCTAAAATAATTAGGGGAGCAATGCACACGAAAAAACTGATTTCCCATGTTAAACGCCTATGTTTCACTTTCCGTAATACATAGTCATAGCATTGATTATATAAACGTAAGTATATATAATCAATGGTAATAGATAATATACAAGGTGTTATGTAAGTAAGTGTACAACGCTTAACCCATGGTAGAACTGGCCCCATAGATAGTAAATCTGGTAATAAATTTTGTTTATGATGCTTTCTATAACAACTGGAGGCTTTTAAAATTGACCAATCACGTCATAGCTCAAAAATTTGCAAAAAAAGTAAAAATTATTGTGTTCTCTGGAAAAATGTCACCTGTTATAAATGACATATAAGATCATTGGCGTCGCGGCATATTTCAGATTTTCAGGATGAAAAACTACATTTTTATCAACACTGATTATAAGTAATTAGGCTAATAAATAAATAAAATAGATGAGTACAAAATAATTCAAAATAATTTTTATTGTTGAAATGTCTAGAAAACATACATGTATACTTAAAAATCACGCATATTCAACTTTGTGGGTTAGCATAAACCCGATAATAATACGCGGGGAGATTTTTATATTATCTATCTAGCTATGACGGAAAACTATTGGATGCAAAGTCATATTTTATATTCCCTAAAAAAAAAAACTCCTCATGGTTTCTTTCAACTCCTCATCTGAAGAGAAACGTTGACCCTGTTTTCTGAACTTGGGGAATAGGTAATAGTAGCACGGTGCCAAATCAGGGCTATAGGATGGATGTCTTATTTCTGCGACTTTTCAAACTTTATGCATCTTGCAAAAGCATAATCTTCTGGCCGTAGTTGCTGGGTATTTTTAAGCGTATAGTAGCTTTTAAATGATTGTTTCATTGTATACATCTGCTGTGATGGAAGAACGTTTTCGCATATATTCAACCAATAAAATTCCTACTTCTGCATCCCAAAATATCGTAGCAAGCAGTTTTCCTGATGAAAATTGTGTCTTCCCGTATCCTGGGTCACCTTGAATTGATTCTCTGCCTCACTGAAATTGCTTACACCAACATTTCACTGTAAAATACGAAGACCCACCTTCCCCATATCCCGTCATCCTTTCATGGATTACTTTCGGTCCATTCCCTTCTTTTGTTACGAATTTTATAACGCTTCATGTTCAAGCTTCACTTCACTCATTTTGTCGCAACTAGACTTCTGTAGAAACTACAACTTAAGCTTGATTTGAGCAAAGCATGGTCAGTAAATCGATAAATGTCACAGAAACTTCACAGCAAAAATTGCTATTGTCACTTGTTATTTTCATAGCTAGGTAGATAATATTAAAATCTCCCCTCGTAACATATTGGGATTTTCATGAATTAATTCCAAAATTCCTTCATCACGATCAACAGCGTTGGCATCAGGATTCCTGCCAAGAATCCAAATATTTTGGTGGAGATTCCAAATTCGCGTAGATGTTGATGAGTTTGGATAAAATCAAAGTGACGCGGTATACGTCTATTTGGAAATAACTCTTGCAGCAGCTCGACTATTTTGTAATGTCTCCCCCTAACCCATATGCAAGTTATATTAATCAATAATTCGACTGATAATATTATTTCTTCCTTAGTAAGCAGTCCTTGAGTATAGAATAAGTGTGCTATTGTTATGTTATCGAAAAGAAGTTATAAAAGGTAGCGTAGAGTAAGAGAGAGCAGAGATGTTAGTTGGTACTCAACCTGTATACACAATCCTGTGTGAATAAATAACTTTTTAAAGAATAAATAAAGTTTTTAAAAATAAAGACTATTGGGTCTTTTACATAACTGGCGCAGTCTTGGTAGGATTATTGAGAAGTAATATCGGTCAAAATATAGCCGAATTACGTCCGTTTCAACGGTTTATCTCAAGAACATAAAACGGCTTCAACCTAGAGCCCATCAGGGTCTAACACGACCCATCTTTAAAAAGAAGACTACACCAAGCTACAGGCTACGAATCCACGAGATTTACAACGAAGTCATCGGACACAGAGCCCGCAACGCGAGAGCCCGTTCGAGTAGCAGCATCGGTGAGTCAACTGTACCAACATTCAAACATCTCTCACAACGAAAACGAGTGCCCGCTTCGCAGCTTCATCACAACAAATGAAGATTGTTGTAATTTTGTTACTTTTTCTGTAAGTAATTTATAATACTAACATAAAAAATAAGCTAGAAGGGATCTGAGGTTTGGCTAACGCTGGAAAGAATCAGATCGAGCCCCCGACACAAGGGTATAGTTGCATGATTAACATTTATAATTCTTTATTCTCAAACTGGCACTAAATCTTTCGGATTTACTAGAATCCATTATTGAAATCGAAACAGACATTACTAATAATTTAACAATGGCTAATAATCGAATGACTGATTTGAAAGCAAATATCGAAGTATTACCTGTTTACGATGGATCGAATAAAAAACACTTAAGTACATTTGTAAAACAAGTTGATAGACTTATGGGATTTGTTAATGCCCTGGTTCCACCACTCTCAGATTTTGAAAAATTTACCTTAACAAATGGAATTATTTCTAGAATTCGCGGTAAAGCACTAGAAAGTTTAGACAATACTGATACAACAAAATGGGAAAAAATTAAAGACACCTTGCAAGGGCAACATCTCATTTTTAAAACGTATGCTACAATTCTCAATGAAATAATTAATCTGAATAAAAAAGATCCGTATGAATTATACGATATAGTAAGTAAAAAAGCAAAAGAATTTCAAGATTTAATTACAACCGAATTTCCTACAGATGATCATATCATTACGGTATTCGGAAAAATAATAATACAAAATTTTATAAATAAAATTAACGAACCATACAGTAGTAATTTGGCTAATCGTCAGCCACAAACTTTGGCAGAGTTAGGTAATTTATTGCAGAATGATTATCAATTCCTAAAATATAGACAACCAAAAACTGTCATACCCTTTCATAATAAAACATTCGAAAGGAAATTACCAAATATACCCCCACAACAATTCCCTAGACAAAATTTTCCATCTGGTCCTGTTCAGACGAGTTTTAACACACAACGGAAAAATTTTGCACCACGACAAAATATATTGAATGCACAAAGAAGTCCAAAACCAACCCCCATGTCAATTCAAACTAGGTCAGTCGCACAAAGACCTAATACAAGCAATTACTTCAACCAACAAAACCGACAATTTGGTACACATACTCCACAATACATAGCGGAAGAAATTAATATTCAGGAGTGTACAAATAATGAAAATACGGTAGAAATAAACGATGACAAACCCGAAGCCGATTCTGAAGAAATCTCTTTTTTAGGAATAGGCCAAAATTCACTGTTTCAGGAGAAATAATGAATATTATATCAACAACAAAATTACCGTTTATAAAGATTGAAGATTATTATATTCTCTTTGATTCGGGTAGCACAATAAATTTAATAAGTTTAGATTATGTAAATAAAAATAAATCACAATTTGGTAAAATTTATAAAGGAAATTTTACATTTAAAACTGCTAAAGGAAGTTTCACCACGAATGAATATATTTTTATTGATATTAACAATAAACCAGTTAAATGTTATTTAATGAATTTTCATGATAATTTTAATTTACTTTTGGGTGTTAATGCACTTAAAGATTTAGAACTCATGTTAGATTTTAAAAACGAACAAGCTATAATAGGAAACAAAATCTGTAAGCTGAATTATTTTGATTCAAAAGATTGTTGTAATATACAAGAATCTGACAAAATTGTAATTCGTTCAAATCATTTAAATAATGAGGAGAAACGCGCATTGTTTAAGGTAATAAAAGAATATGAAAACATTTTTTCCAAAGAAAATGATAAATTAACTCATACAAATTCAATTAAACATGAAATCCGTACAACAGATGAAATACCTGTTTACACTAAAAATTATCGTTATCCGGAAGTGTATAAAGGTGAAATTAAAAATCAAGTAAACAAATTATTGAGTGAGGAAATAATTAGACCATCATATTCCCCTTGGAATTCACCGATATGGATGGTTCCAAAAAAACTTGATGCTAGCGGCAAAAGGAAGTTTAGAATGGTAATTGATTACCGAAAATTAAACTCGAAAACAGTAAGCGATAAATTCCCCATACCGAACATATCTGATGTCCTCGACAAATTAGGGAAAAATATTTATTATACAACTTTGGATCTAACAAGCGGATTCCATCAGATTGAAATGCATCCAAATTCAATTCATAAAACCGCGTTTAGTACTGACCAAGGTCATTACGAGTTCACTCGTATGCCCTTTGGGTTGAATAATGCACCAGCAACATTTCAAAGGTTGATGAACTACGTATTACGCGATCATATCAATAAAATATGTCTAGTGTACCTAGATGATATTATAATCCTTGGAACTAGTCTTCAAGAACATATCGAGAATATCAAAACAATTTTTAATACACTAAAAGAACACAACTTAAAGGTCCAGCTAGATAAGAGTGAATTTTTGAGAAAGGAAGTAGCCTACCTAGGCCATATTGTCACAAAAGATGGCATTAAACCAAATCCAGACAAAATAAATGCAGTTAAAAGTTTTCCAATACCAAAAACTCCCAAAGAAATCAAACAATTTTTAGGCCTTATAGGGTATTACCGGAAATTTATACCCAATTTTGCCAAAATAACAAAACCTCTTACACGATGCTTAAAGAAAGATAATAAAATAGATATTGAAAATAGCGATTATAGAAAAAGTTTTGAATGTGCTAAAAATTTATTAATAAATACACCTATACTTCAGTATCCTGATTATGAAAAAACTTTTACAATAACTACGGATGCTAGTAATTTTGCTATCGGAGCAGTTTTGTCCCAAAATTTTGAAAATAAAGAATTACCTATTGCTTATGCATCCAGAACTCTAAATGAACATGAGATAAACTACTCAACAACAGAGAAAGAATTGCTAGCCATAGTCTGGGCTGTAAAGTATTTTAGACCGTATGTTTATGGGCGAAAGTTCAAAATTATTACCACAGACCCCTAACATGGTTGATGTCATTAAAAGATCCCAATTCTAAACTAATGAGGTGGCGTATAAAACTCGAAGAGTATGATTTTGAAATTGCGTATAAGGAGGGAAAATTAAACACTAACGCAGATGCACTTTCACGTATTAGAAAACAATTTGAAATCAAAACCACGAATGACGATATTTTCGAAAATTCAAAAAATATCGTGCACTGTATAAGTAGAGATCTGAAATTTGGCAAAGGATTTGCCCAACAAATAAATGAACGTTACAATAGTAAAGATAAATGTTCAAACCATAAAGTACATAATAAAAAAATATTAATTCAAAATGTTAATAATAAAAGAATTTTCCATTTGATAACAAAAGAGAAATTTTATGAAAAACCTACTATCGAATGTATAGAAGACACTTTAAAAGAATTACGAAATTATTGCATACAAAACGATATTTTTGAACTAAGTTCACCCCAAATATGTTCAGGGTTAGATAAAAAAGATTTTATCCAAATTCTAGACCTAATTAACAAAATATTTAAAGAAACGCATATCACTTGGTTTGTACATGAATTACCTGAAGAAGTTTATATAAATACTGCAAACGAAAGTTTAATAAATAATTTGAGCGATAACGACGATCAAACCGTACACTCAGACGAGGAGAGTGACATTAATGGTATTACATATTTAGACTCAATTCTAAATATAGGGAAAAATCAAATAACAATAAAAACCGGTCAAGAAAATAAAATTGAACTAAAAAGACTATTTGGCAATAAACAAAGATTAATTGTACAGTTTAAAACTGAAAATATTAAAGAAGAACTTATCAAATTTTTGAAAGATTATTTGGTCCCAAAAATAAATTATTACTGCATAATTGAAGAAAATTTAATAAAACTTATTAATGAAATTCTGAGGACTACATTTGTAAAAGACTCTTACAAATTAATTCAATGTAATAATATATTAGAAGATGTAACAGACGTAGAAGAACAGCAAGAAACGATACAAAATTATCATTTAGGGAAAACTAACCACCGCGGTATCTCTGAAACATATGAAAAATTAAGACGACGCTATTATTGGCCGAACATGCAATTAGATATCCAAAAATTTATTAATAATTGCGAATTATGTCAAAATTCAAAATATGAACGAAACCCATATAAAATTCCAGATCAATTAACACCTAATCCTAAACACCCTTTTGATATTGTTCACATGGATATCTTGACACTTAATAAAGAAAAATACTTAACTATGGTAGACGCTTTTACAAAATTTGCAATTTGTAAATCATTAAAACATACAACTTCAATAAATATAGTAGAGAAACTAATAAAAATATTTTCTCTTTACCTAGTACCAAACCAAATAGTATCAGACAACGGAGTTGAATTTAAAAATGAACTTGTAAAAAATTTCTTAAATGGATATAACATAAAATTACATATTACATCCACAGCAAACCCCCAAAGTAATGGATTAGTAGAACGCTTCCATTCTACGCTAATCGAACATCTTAGAATCATAGAACAAAGAGAAGAGTTCAATAATTTATCCACAAAAAGGAAAATCTGTTTGGCAGTAGTGGCATATAACAATTCATTAAATAGTACAAAATATTCCCCAATAGAAACATTATTTGGAAATGAAACAGGAAATAAAATAACAAATTTTGATAATATTGATCATGATTATTTAAATATTTGGAAAGAAAATTTACAACAAATTCGTGAAAAAGTTCAAGAAAGAAACAAAATAAATAAATTAAAAAGATTTTTGAAACAAGACGAAACTAAAGATCAAAATATTGAAATTCAAGATAAAAATATTATGGTTAAGGAAAACCCCCGATTGTTGACTAAATTTAAGAAACCCCTATATAAGAAACAACAAGTAGTTTCTGTCAATAAGAAACGAAATACTATTAAAATCACAGATGGCAGGAAATTTAAAATTAACAAGTTAAAAAGGAAACGTCTTTTTGTTCCAGGAACTCCTGCCGGGGGTCAGAAATAATAGAAGAAGTAAAAAAATAATGTAGGATTAAATATAGTAGATTTAGGAAAAGTTAATATCTATACAAACTCATATTATTCATACTATTATTATAATATAAGCTTTATATTAACCGAATATAATAAAATAAGGAATTATGTAGATAATATTAACTCTAATATTAAGGGAAGTAAAAATAATACATATTATAACCGTGAATTGGAAACTAATATTAATATCCTTATGTTTAATTTTGATAAAATTACTAACAAAATGGTAAACCTATTTCATAATAGAAATAAACGTGGATTGATAAACGGTTTAGGAAGTATTATCAAAAGTATAACAGGCAATCTGGATTCCCAAGATGCGGAACGATATGATCAAATATTCAGAAAAATTGAGGAAAATCAGAAAATATTAGAAAAACAAAATTTTGAAAACATTAATTTAAATAAACGAATGATAGAAAAATTTGATAAACAAATCGAAAATATAAACCATAATGAACTTGTTTTGAAATCCCGTATAATTCAAATGGAACAAATTTTAAATGAACAAATTACATACGAAAATTTATTTAGAACTAAAGATATAATAAATCAAATTACTTTCATTTTGATAAATTTATTAGAAATCATAAACGAAATAGAAACAAGTCTTACATTTTGCAACATTAATAAACTCCATAGCTCTATCATGAATATAAATGAATTAAGAGAGATAATAAAAGATACTAAAACAAATCTAAATTTCTGGGAAATAGCCATTCAAGTTACTAGCCATTGTCAGATTAATAAAGAACAAATAAAATACCTAATAGAAATACCTATTTATGAGAATAACGATGAAAATTTATTACAAATTACACCAATACCTTTAATCATAGAAAATGAAATATATTTAATTAATGAGAATAAAGAGTTACTAATCAAAAAAGATCAAAATTTATATTATACTCAACAATGTATTAATATTAATCATGCATTTCATTGTAAAACTAACTTTGTAGAAGTAAAAGATTGTTTAAGTAATATAATTATAAAACAAAATAACAATTATTGCGAATATCACAAATTAAAAAGAGCATATGGTATTTTCGAAATAGAAAACTCTAATGTATATTATATTGTTACTTCAGAATATAAAGATATTAACATAAAATGTAAAAATTTCGAAATTAAGAAGAGATTGAAAGGAATCTATAAAACTAATTTGGAAACAGACTGTAAAATAAACAATTATGCGATAGAAAAGAAAGTAATAAATTCAAAAGAAATAATTTTTGAAAATATGAATATTCAAATTGACGAAGTAAAGTTGACCAATGAAAGTTTAAATTTAGAACCGATAGATAACCAAAATATTATAATACCCGAACTTCCTAACACGAAAAGTATAATTGTAAGTCATAGTCATAATATAATAAATACTGTATTAATAATTATTATAATACTATTTGTTATTATTGTAATCATAATAAAAATCTTGAAATATAATAAAAATTATAATGTTAAGGAAAATAATGATGTTATAGAATTACAAGATTTAAGAGAACAATTGTAAATAAAGAAATAATATTATTCTAGGGATGGAGGAGTTATATTAATCAATAATTCGACTGATAATATTATTTCTTCCTTAGTAAGCAGTCCTTGAGTATAGAATAAGTGTGCTATTGTTATGTTATCGAAAAGAAGTTATAAAAGGTAGCGTAGAGTAAGAGAGAGCAGAGATGTTAGTTGGTACTCAACCTGTATACACAATCCTGTGTGAATAAATAACTTTTTAAAGAATAAATAAAGTTTTTAAAAATAAAGACTATTGGGTCTTTTACATAACTTGCATGTATACTCTTGATTGGTGAAGGTAAATGGCATTTTGAGAATTTAAAAAAAAAAAACAGAATATAAATTGTATGTGTATGTAAAAAATGTGAACACAATACCTCCCGCCATTTAATTTTTATTAATTTAAATTCAAATGCCTGTGGGGTCTCGTTGCCGCGTGCCTGAGTGTCTGGTCGCGAATTTGGGGAACCGGAACCGGATTCAATCCTCAGCAGCGCCAAATATTTTAAAATTTAAATGGCACAAAATTGACCCTTGTGGTGCACTCTCCACGCCAGAAATAAGTACACTTGGTAAACGCCCGCAGTGCCCGCACGATACAAATATAACAGATTAACACACCGTAATATGCCGTGATGATATATTTATTATTTTTATTTAAATACATAACCTGTATATTTACTAATGCTGGAAACTATGTGTATTAAGTTCCTTTCCATATAAATATTGCTCTATTTACAATTTTCTTTTTAAAACGTTACTATTATTAATCTGACATGATTATTTTTTTGACAATGGCATTTATCTGTTAGTTACATACATTTGAAATATGAATTGTGTAACTAAGAAATTGTTTATCTTTAAAACATAGACTCCAGGGTTTATAAAATTATTTTATTAATTTATCTATACAATATATAGCAAAATTATTAATGCATGCCTATAGAAAATACAATAATGTTTAATTTTATAATAACATAAATCGCGAAAAAATGACATTAAAAGGTATTTTTGAAGAAAAAACTATGATGAGCTTCAAGTAAAGCGCGATATGCGGTTACCCGTTTTATATTAAAATCTAATGGCTTCTTTCCATATTAGAATAAGGTTGGAATACAAGGTTAATTTTTTTTCGAATGATAGTATTTGAGTTAAAGTGTCCAGAAGATCCACACACACGTATACACACGCATACACACACATACCCACAGACATCATTGTGAAAATTGAATTCTATGGACCTTGAAACGTGGTCATTTATCAAAATCTCGATATGCGATTTTTAGCATGATCCCTTACCAAGGGTAACGGGAGGTAAAAACGTTCAACGTCAGTTTTGATAATCAACATTTTTTCCAGAGAACACATTGATTTTTAGACTCCGTACACGTTAGGATCAAGCCGGCTACGTCATGACTGAGTTCGGCAGACCACGCCTCAAAGAAACTGTCCAGTGGCGTGCACAGTATTAGTCCGAGCGTAAAGCGCTTCTATCTTGCAAAAAAAAAATCAGACCAGGATTGTCAAAAGACCCTTTTGGAAAACGTCATACAATTAAAATTTTGTGCATCATCTATTCATGAAAAATTTGCAAAAATCCAAGGTGGAATAAGCTCAACAATAAAATTTTCCCAGTATTTGGGAAATTAAAAAATATAAATTTTAAATGTATATCTTGTAATATCTCAGGAACATACTTATGACTCTAAGCCTGTAGTTTCTCAAAGTTTTATTGAAAATTGAAAAATATGTTTAATAACTGAATATATATAATATTATTCTTGGTAAAATTTATGTAGTCAGAAAAATACTATATTACTATATCTCGACCTTTTAGGAATTTTATAATACATACATCGGAAGAAATGTGAATAACGGTCCAAAATTATTTTTGGAGAAAAAATCAATTCAATATATTGTTTATATAAATTTATTATACGAAAGAATGCAGCGTTGGTCGATCGGCGCGTGATCGTAGGCAAAAATTCCTAATAGGACGAGTACTTTTCTGACCTATAATTAAATGACAAAGATCGGAGACAAAGATATTTTCTACTTTGAAAAAAAAATACTATAAATAATGAGGATTCGTGGACAATTTGAGATATGTTTCAACTTGCATCTTGCTTGTCGATACTTAATAACTTCAATCAGTCATTTTTACTCAAAGTGATATTCTGAGAGGTTCTTGTGCTAAAATTATTTTATGAAAATGTGTTAAAAAAATTTTGGCTTTCAGGGAAAAAATTGGGAGTCAGGGATGTGAGATTATAAATAATGCATAGCTTTTATGCAACAAGATAATAGTTAAATAACAAATGTAAAATTTACTCGTTAAGAAGAGCGACACGTTTAATCCTAATAAAACAATTTACTATTTTGTACGTTTTTCTTTATTAAAGTTGTTTTTGCTCATATAAATCTTTATTTTTAATTTAGATTTTTAATTGAATCACCTGTAACGCTATTTTGGGGATAGCGGTCAGAAAGTTGGCGTGGGGTTGCTCGGGCGCCGACGGTCGGATAGCAGGTTTGGAGATAGGGTGAAATATGAAGAACACAATTACAATAAAAGGTACAAGACAACTTTATTGTATGATAACTCACTGTACAAAAGAGTATGGTGGTCGCTGATGTGTACAATAAGATGCTGGGTGTGCGAATTAGACGATTTACTGGTTTTTGGAAAAACGACGCCGGGCGTCGCGACGGCGGTGATGTCGGTGGATGAACGGTAGATGCACGGGTATCCAAAAATGTGGATAGAAATGTGTTCGGACGGTTTCGGCGTGATCGACGCTAGGCGTCGCGACGGTGGTGACGGCGGCGGGCAAGCGGTAGGTACGGTGATCTTAAGGATCTATCTAGAAACGTATTCGAATAATTTTGGCGTAATCGACGCCAGGCGTCGTGACGCTGGTGTCGCGTTGTTTCGGCGGTTAACGGCAGTAATGACGGACGAGGTGAAACTACGCGTTTCTGCAATAATCGGCAAATCGACGCCGGGCGTCACGACGCTGATGTCGCGTTTGGTTCGGCGGTTAACGGCAGTAATGACGGAAGAGGTGTAGCTACACGTTTCTGCAATAATCGGCAGATCAACGCCGGGCGTCGCGACGGCGACGCTCGTAACCGGCTGTTCGCGGAGTACGTGGAGATCGATGGTATATACGGCGTACGACGAAAAAGTTGACCCAGGCAAATCTCACAGACTCTAGGCCTCGAGTGCCCCGGCTTACGCACTGGGGCGTCGCGGCGCAGAATCGGAAAAACGCACTTGGGCCGATGCACGGTAAAATAGACGACTCGAGAAAACGGGCCGTTTTACAGTAACTCTGGATAAACACGCGGACTGGACGTCTGTAACACCCGGGTTTACACGCCGGCGGCGTCGAAACGTCAAGTCGGTAAAACTCGTAACGAGTCACTGTAAAATGGCTAGACACGCGCAACTGGTGAATTTACTCCACGGAGATGATTACGGCCGGTGTCAGTTGTAGTGTCTCTGGATGTTTTCAAATACGCCTTTCGAAGATGCTATGGCCTACGCTCAACAAGCGTTGCGACGTCAGGCGTCTGAAGCTCACAACGAGACACTAAGACTGACTTTCAGTAAACAACTAAACAACTCGAACGGAGAGCTCACGGTACGGGTTTTAAAGAAACAGAAATTTTGCTCACCTGGAGATCGGTTTCGATGTCTTGACGGATTACTCGCAATCAAGAGTCGATGGAATCCTCGCAATCGTCTTTAGTTGTTGAGAGGAATACTCGCAGTCAACAACTGTCTTCTACAATCGCGGGCCCTGCTTTTATACAGCTCTACTAATTAAACCAGCTTAAGTTTGTTTACTGATAGCAAGAACTGCATAAAAGAACAGGGCAAATAGGTTAAAAATGGAACACGATGTTGACGACTCTTTATGTGGTTTATATCCCGGTCAAATTACACGCCTTATTCCAATTGTCGGGAAGAAAAGTTTTCACGGTTCGCGGATTTAGAAGGGCTGAGTTACACGGCTTTGAACTATTTAACCCGTAAAACTTGTGACATCCACATCGTCACACACCATTAAGTGCTTTTCTATAATAATATTTTTAAATTTGCAACCAGAAATAAACGCTGTATTACGGAATGTAATTGCCCCCAATTTTAAACAGATCTGATGAGCATCGAATAGCAGCCAATCATTTACGTCTACGTTATTCTATCTCCCCTTCCGCGCAACCGGACGGTTGATGACACAAATGGCTTGAAATTAACGTGTACGGTCAGTTGACAAACTTTTGAACTATGACGTGATTGGTCAGTTTTAAAGACCTCCAGTTATTGTAGAAAGCATGTTAAACAAAAATTATTGCCAGATTTACTATCTATGGGTCAGTTCTATCATGGGTTAAGCATTGTACACTTACTTACATAACACTCTGTATATAGAAGTTGCTAAACTCTAGAGAACATACGCGTCATTACTCTCAGTGCGATATGCCTATAATTATCTTTGCAAAACAAAATTACTTTAGCTACAATAAACACAAATATTAAGCATCATCGCGTCTCTAAACTTACAGTGTGGTAATTGTACGCAGGAAATTCGCCTGGTACACAGTTGGGAAATGTTAATTGCTGTTCATAAACACGGTGGAACAGTTGTATTGAGCATCAGCTATTTAACATGAACATGACAACTTCGTGCCATAGCTTCGCAGCGACAACGTTCCCGGAGTAATCCGCATTTCAGCACGAGCATGAGAACGTGCGAACAGATTTATAATAGACAAGAGAATGATTATCTGAACAGAATCTCTATTATGTGGTGGTCTAAAATAAATACATACGAGTATATGGGAATAGTTCATCCATTAGGAATAATCTCTATTAAGCTTGTTTTGCAGTACCGTCTAAAAATATGGATATGTACATTTGCTGATTTGTAAAAACCAATGTACACTGGCTTGCAAAAAATCGCGTACACCTTAAAAATCAAGTCACCGAGTTTTTACTTTTTTTTAACTATGTAAATACGATTTTTTTAAAATAGGTTAATACCAACAGTCAATGAAGTTGTCACCGTTGTCACTGCCATCTCATTATTTTAGGTATCGTGGAGCAAGTTCTTCATTGTGCTAAGTTACTACTAAATTACAAATATATTCTAGAAAAATTACAGAACAACCAAGTATTTATTTGAAATGGATTATAAATAAGTAAAAATTATGACTGAAACAAATTATGGACGAAGTAACATTAGTAATTTATCATCGCTCTATCAGCACCCAGTATTTTATTTAATCTTAATGTTCTGCTATTGATCTGATTGACCACCCCTCTTCTAACTTAGAAAATATTACAACTTTCTCGTTTTCTGATAATTTTGGCATCTTAATTGACACTAATGACACTGACTTGAGACACTGACAAGTTAACAATCGAGATCGATTCAATACAGCAAAAAACAGGTGTACGCGATTTTTTTGCAAGCCAGTGTACTCAAAACTGTCTCCCTCATACATATATGTATCATCAGGGAATATGTAATTGTTATTGTGACGAAAATTTAAACATTACAATAGTTACAAATGTACATCGTCTGAATTAAAAAAAAAAGTTTTTAAAATTGTTCTAATGTCTAAATTTTCATCACAACAATAATTACATTTTCCGTGATAAAGGCATATTGGCTGTCGAAACATAGGATTTTGTAATAAAAACAAGTTCACAAATTTTCGATTTTTCCATTCATTTATTTATCCAGTCGAGGAATTATCAATATTTTTTGAGAAAAGTTTAATAGTCGGCACAGGAACTTTCGATCTTCGTTTGTTTTTGAGCTACAAGCAAAAATTCGTGTTTCTCTAAGTTCGAAAATATCTCATATATTATTTATTATAACAGTTAGAGAAAAATTGTTTAGACAAATTTTGTACTGTTTTTTACGTAGAATAAAATGGCTTAATTAAATTTTTGAAAACTTAATAATTCTTGAAATAAATTTTAAAAAAATCTGTTGCGGTACAATATTTCTCGCCACTTCCATTTTAGGTTACATTATGTATTGTATTTAACACTTCTTGTATACCTACACTCCACACCAATAATTCCACTTATACCTATATACGTATTCTTTAAATTCATTCTATGAAAAAGTTTTGACAGTATTTCTGAAGGGTATATGTAATAAATATACATATAATTTTAAATATTTCACTATTAATACAATAAGAAATATTATATGTATGTACTTCCGAGAAATAGTCTTCTGTAATATTTCTGAATTTTTAACACTGGCATTTATCTGTCAATTACAAACATTTTAATTTTTCAATTGGTTTCCATGGCGTTATTTGTACTGTAAGATTTATTACAACAGATTTTTTTATATATTTTTATAATCTATAGCAGATATAATAAAATATTTAAATGTATCAGATAGAGAATTTAATCTTCTTTAATATTTGCAAGAATAAAAAAATTCAAAAAATAATATTTGAAAGATTTTTTTCAAGAATCAGCTACTTCCGGTTGTCCAATTGTTACCAAAACCTTTTAAGACTTACCCATATACTTATGGTAACATTTTATTAAATATAGAACAAGTGCTTTTAGTACAATATTTTTCACAGTGAATAATTATTTATAAAAAATTCAATAGAGTGATAAATGTAAATACGAAATTTGATTTTTCAAACACATTTTTGGTTTTTACATTCCTGCAGAGGCATTTCCATGTAGCCATTCACAATGAAATTTTTAAACCAGTTCATTTCGGGTTCGGATTGCATGTCGGCTTAAACATTGCGAGGTCAAAACTTTAAATAAAGCCGGGAGTGATTTCGCATGTACATTGTGATCAGCATATTTTCTCTACAGAGGTTTTACAATGTTTTGAATTATTCCGTTATTTGACATTATTTGTACATTTTCGTTAGGTTGCATTTGAGGGTATTTAATATCAGTTTAGTTTAATAAGGGCAATTATGAGTGAATGAAACAATGTACTCATTGCTGGCGTGGAAAGTGAACCACAGGGGTCAATTTTGGCGAAGGCGGGATCGAACCCGGAAACCAGGTCACGAGAAAATGAAAACAAAAAATGTCAAAAATATAGAAAAATACAGAAAAAAATTCGATAGTTTTAAATATTGCAGTAGTTGGCAAAGCCGATATGGATATGTACGAGTATATACAATTGATTGCAGAGTCGTACACTAATCGATCACTGTATTTTGCATGTGACGTGTGCTCTGAATTGTTACACAGGCTTAGTTATTAAAAATTTACGGAAATAGCACAAAGGTTAAGGTGACATTTAAATTTGATTTCAAATTTCAGCTTAATTCAGTTTCCATTTATTTACCATTTATATCAGTAAGTCTTTACAATTCGTTTCTTCTAAATTGAATATGAAAGAAGAATTTCATCTGCTGTCAGAATTTTTTATTTACATTTTAATGAAGTTGTCAGGTTTTTGATTCTCAAAGGAAGACCATTTTATTGCGATTATAATTTGTATTGAATTACATGATATATTATATAGGGTAAGAGAGGAGAAAGTGACAAATTTCAGGACACATAAGTACAAGACTTTTATAAGTATTTGTATTACTTATTAAATACTAAAAATTAAAAGTTATAATCCGATTATTATTTGTTTTAGAGTTAATGCTTTAAATGTTTAATCCGACTTTCCTTTATGCGAGTTGCAATATTCAGAAACAAAATATGTACAATCAATATATGCACTTCATTTTTCAATTACCATTTAAACAAAGGTCTAATAGAGCGAGTTGATATGTAGCATTGTTTATCACTTTTAAACAATCAATAATGAATGACTGGAAATTGTTTGATAATGTAAATGTGCTAGCCTACTTCATTGTAGACTCTGTAACTCGAAAACACATAAAAGTCGGATTACAATTTTTTTTCATATACACTGACCGTCAAGGAAAATGGGTCATTTAATTTTTTAAAGAAAAAATACCTGTATCAAATTTAGATTTTAGTATGTAGTACAAAATATTATTATTGCAGTGTATGAACTAAGAGTCCCGGACCTCACGCCTCATTACTTCTTAAAATTTGATTAATTTAATTCAAAATATTAGTATTATTTGCCTATGGTAACGCAATAACGAATTTTAATTGCGATTATGAGTGTGGCCGAGGAGCAAGATGTGTGCTTAGACAGGAATATGTGGCGAAGGATGATTGTTTCGTAACTATTATTATGATTCGGATTCGGTATTTCGCTACCGAAAATCGGCCACTTTAATATATTCAAGAGTAAGGATTTGTTGTATGATGTTGATGTTGTTCTTATTGTTTTCGGGTTTGTGCGAACCCACAAAGTGGGACACGCGTAATTTTATGTATGTATGTATAATTTACTCCTGTGGTGCACTCTCTACGCCAACATTGAGTCCCCGTGAAGTGACGCCTGGTAAGCGCCCACACGGTACAAATATTTCATCAATAACGATGTCTGCGTACAAAGCAGATTGGCACACCTAGAAATGGGTAATACGCCGTGATGATATATTTATTTATAAAATCTATAATTATCGGGTACATATATTAGTTTTGTTTCTTTCCCTTTTTACCTTCCGTCACTTTTAGGTAAGGCAGGTCTTGTCTTTGGTGATGTCTGTATGTATGTATGTGTGTGTGTGTGTGTGTGTGTGTGTGTGTGTGTGTGTGTGTAAGTGTGTGTGTGTGTAAGTGTGTGTGTGTGTAAGTGTGTGTGTATGAGCGCGTGTGTGTGGGTGTGTATGTGTGTGACGCTTCTTTCATAGACTTTAACACTACACTTCTAAAAATTACAATTCTTTCGTATTCCTTTTATGTACATCCATATGAAAAGCTGATTAGATTTTGATTATAATTGGTCAACTGGAAGTACCTATATTTGAAGATTTTAACAGTTTTTCTTAAAAAAATGCTGTTAAATATCATTTTTTGACATGTAATGTTATTATAACTATTAAAGAATATTCTATTATGTACACGATTTGATTGAATTTTATTCTTCATATTCAATGGAAATAGAGTTAAAAAATATAAAAAAAAAAAATTTCATAAATCAGCCAGCTAAGCTATAACCATAGAAACAACTACTATATTAAGAAAATTTTAATTGACAATGTCAGTGTCAAGTGCAATTTACATAGTATGCTTATGTTATAATTTTACTGGAAATATAAAGAATCTTTTGCAAGAAACATTCTGTATGGAATTTGTACAAGATACACATAACTTACGGAAGGTATTGTGCTGGCCACATCAGATTTTTTCTATTATTTATTTGTCAGTTTAATACGATTGAAATCATACTAAGAGCAGATACTGTAGCTTCCGTGGTCGCATCACTGAAGATGGAAGAAATCATTGTTGCATAGCTAAATACCTAAAACTATATTAAAACACTTTTATTTTGACTCAGTTTGTCAGTTTATATATAGGAGATAAATAAACCTTTTCTGTAAAAATAGTCTCTTTCCATGGAATATGTGCATATTAAGTTAAATGGCGATTGCAACTGTCAGCTGGGTTGTCAAACGAAACGTCAAATTATTGCAGTCACTAAAATACCTGTAACCTTTCAGTGAAAATTTGCATCGTTTAAAAAAGCTTTTGAATCCTCCATTGATAATTTATTAAACTTGTCAATGACTCCCCCCAATTTTACGTTGTAAATAATAATAAAACAAACACCATGCATTCGACCCTACCATTATCATTGTTTTATACTCGCATTGACATCTCTTTTAATTGGAAAGATCTATTTGGATAAAAGTCAACTTAAATATTTTTATTCTCAAAGTGGTTATTATTTACTAACTTCATTCCACAGGGAAATTAATTTTCATATCATAATTATTTCAATTTCTCTTGTTAATACGAACAATTCCAGTAACATTTCTTTTGATCTCCATTTTTTTTTAGCTAACTTTGTCATTAATTATGCATAATATAAAATTCTGCATTCCAACAAAAGCACTAGAAACTACAACAACATTTGAAATAATTCAGTTATTTAAATAATTCCTTGTAGGTAATGAGATATTCATTTTTTAATTTATTATTTTTGTTTCCATTTTAATCAGAGAAAATAAAACGCGGTAATTATTTACGAAATTGACTTCCTTTAGTAAGGTTATTTAATAATTAGGTTTGGTGTCACATTCTTGTAAGAGAAACACCATCATGTTGCTATTAAACACATAAATATATTTCATATACATTTCTATAGTTTTAGATGTTCTCACAAATAAGATTACGTTTAGGCAAACCAGCTTCTCGTTTATATTTTACCTTCCGTCACCTTTAGATAAGGAAGGTACCTATTGTCTTTGGTCAAAAAATTCGATAGTGAGTTTGTAATGAATAAGCACGTTTTGAAGTCCCTAGAATACGTGTGTGTATGTATGTGTGTGTGTGTATGTGTGTGTGTGTGTGTATGTGTGTGTGAGACGATCGTTTCGGATCACATAACTCAATTTCAATTCCACGATACCAAAAATTATATTTTTTTTTGTATTTCTCGAGATTAGATCCATATGCAGACGTGATTAGATTTTGGTTATAATTGGTCCACTGGAAGTACCCTCATTTGCAACTTTTAACAGTTTTTCTTGAAAAAACGCAGTTTTAATGTTATTATAAATTTTAAATAATATATTATTCTCTATACGATTTGATTTCATTTTATACTTCATATTCAATAGATATAGGATTAAAGAATTATAAAGATATTCAATTTCATAAATCAGACAGCTATGTAAACCATATTCAGATAATTCAAATTGACAAATGTCAGTATCAATGAAAAGAAAATTAATGTGGCAGAAATGAGGATGTTGAGTTAGATTTTGGGGAAGACACGGAGAGATAGAGTAAGGAATGAAAGGATAAGGGAAATGACTCGAGTGATAGAAGTTTCTGGAAAGATACAAGAGAGACGATTACATTGGTTTGAACATGTCATGAGGAGAGATGAAGAATATACTGGAAGAAGAATGAATAGCTTAATAATAGAAGGTAGAAGAAACAGAGAAAGACCAAAAATAAGATGGAAGGACTGTATTGCGGAAGATTTGAGAGAAAAGGAAACGAATGAGGACGACACACAAAACAGAAATGAATGGACGAAGAAAATAAAAAATAGCGACTCCTAACGAATGGGAATAGCTAAAGAAGAAGATTTCAGTGTTATTTACATAGTTTGATTATGAAATAATTTTACTGGAAATATATAATCTTTTACAAGAAAATTTATGTATGGAATTTGTACATAATACACAGGACTGACGGAAGGTAATGTGCTGGCCGCATCAGATTTTTATATTATTTATCACTATCGTTTTCGAGACCTCATATGTCTCGTAGTTGTGTGCCTGAGTGTATGGTCGCGAATCTGGGGACCAGGGTTCTATCTCGATCGATAACAAAATTACTTGGAATTTTAAATGACACAAAATTAACCCCTGTATGCACTCTCTACGCCAGTAATGAATACCCTTGTGGTGACGCCGGGTAAACGTCCGCACAGTACGAATATGTAATCATCATTACCGATATCTGAGTACATAATGTACAACACTTTTCTACTAGCGAAAATATAGTACATGCAATTTAATTCAACTTAGGTGTGCGGCTCAGACTATAGCTATGTTTTTAGTGAATAAACATGTTTTAGAGTCCCTATAATACGATTTTACCATTTTTACGATGATGTCTGTATGTATGTGTGTGTGTGTGTGTGTGTGTGTGTGTGTGTGTTGTTGAAACCTTTTTAGACGAATCTCATAGCATAATATTTGTTTATTTATAATACACTCTACAATACGTGATATGACAATATGTGAAGATATAATAAATATGATAACTTGACAAATTAGTAAGTACGACAATACAATATTATATGATACGACCGGATGTGATAAAATCTTACGCTTTATGATTTTTCAGTCTTTACCTTTTATTTTGTTAGAATTCAAGCACTTTTCTTTTTTGACAGATTTTTTGTCTTCAATCATTTTTCAAAAAAAAAAATGAATTCCTGGCCAACTTAATTTGCTAATGAAAATTATATTTTCATACGTAATATAACAAGTGATATGATTATCATCGATGATATTCTCGAGTGAAACCGAGCTGCAGATTTCACGAGTCCGAAGGACGAGTTGAAATGTGCTGTTTCGGTTTCACGAGCAATATCGTAGATTATTAATCATATCACGAGCTTATATTTAATGAGAGAATATAATGAATTTTTGCAATCTAACCTAACCAAACTTTTGATATACATATTCATATTGTATTAACACATGGTACTTACGAGTTTTATTTAATATTTCGGAGTTTGAATTATTGCTATTATTTATTTTTATACTTAAAATTAACTGTCAATGTCATAAATAAAGAAAACAAATCCCTTAGTAACGACTATAAATACGGTGATAATTTCCTTGTTTTTTATCATCGCTGAGATAAACGCGTAGCTAGGGAGATTCTGAATGTTGATTGGCGGAAAACATGTCACGTGACTAAGGAATTATATTCTCATATTTATTAATTTGTTTCGCCGTCTGCCGTAACAGTGTGTGTGTGTGTGTGTGTGTGTGTGTGTGTGTGTGTGTGTGTGTGTGTGTGTGTGTGTGTGTGTGTGTGTGTGTGACAAAAGTTTCGGCAGTTTAAGAGGTTGAAGAAACTGAGGAAGACCAAAGATAAGATGGAAGGACTGTATTGCGGAAGACTTGAGATAAAAGGAAATGAATGAGGACGACACGCAAAACAGAAATGAGTGGAAGAAGAAAAAAATAGCGAATGGGAATAGCTAAAGAAGATGTCAGTGCAATTTGCATAGTTTGTTTATGAAATAATTTTACTGGAAATTTAAAATCTTTTGCAAGAAAATTTATGTATGGAATTTATACATAATACACAGGATTGATGGTAGGTATTGTGCTGGCCACATCAGATTTTTTAATCTTGTCTTCATTAGTATAAAATTTGCCTTCTTATCATTGTACTTGCTATGTTCGGTAAAATAAAGGCACTCAATTTACTCGTATATAATACTTTGTTTATAAAATATGTTATTTATTTAATACATTCTATATTTTACATGTATACTAGTTAGGTGGAAGTTCAGCCTTTGGCTTTGAACCTTGCCATTGAACAATAAAGTTAATTATTATTATATCTCTATAAAGTAAATAACGGTTTATGTTATAATATGCTCATTTTGCGCAATCCAAAATGTGACCAAATTAATTTGAATGTAAATTAGAAATCATAGGTGACCATTGAAATAACGAAGATAATTGAATTTATTGTTGACACTGAAATACATTGTGTATATATAGAGGTTGACAGTAGTTTCACTAAACGATTAGAAAATATTATATCATAACACCCGAACATTTATATTTGAAAAACGAATATGTTATTCTTTGCCGTTTGAGATATTTATTAAAAAAAATAAAAACTATGAGACACCACAATCATTGTTGAGAAATCGCACGTAAAAGGTTGCAATACCAAGAAAATTTATATTTTTGACCCTGTTAGGCAAATGCGCAGTAAAGTGTGAAGAAAACTGGCAACGTTGCAATTAGCTATTCAGCGTGAGATTTAATTCACACACGATCACAAAAATAATTACTAATTTATTTCACCGGAATTTGGTAAATACATATGAAAAAATTGTGACACGACTGTCTAGTTTAAACATTGTGACTGTGTAATGTTTGTTCCGGATAGATCCAGATCCTGGCAAAGTTTTCTGTGAAAATATCGGTAGTCTTGAAGTAGAATATTCTTGGAAAAGGCTAATCCCGAACCGTCATTATTTTAAGTGCTTACAAAAAAACTACATAAACTTGCAATAAATAGTGCCACATAGTTTATAGGCTGCTAAAAAGTTTTAAAAATAATAATACATTTTTTATTGCAAGTAATTTATTGACTCGAGTATTTACAGTAGTAAAATGTATATATCTATTCAAAATGACCGCTTTCGACTTTAAAGCAAGCCTAAGACGGTCTAGCTATTCTGCTATGGCAGCACGGACCGTATATATCGGTTATAGTTGGAGAAACAAATATTTGGAACTGACTTATGCAGGGTTTACAATCTTTTATGGACGGTTGGGTTTGTCTGCGGTCAGGACTCATAAATTATTCGAACTTGAAGGCATCAATTTTTGGGTAAGAAATGAGCCGTATTAAAAAATATCATACTCAATGTTGTATGTAATAAATAAAAAAACAAAACAAAATTTTAGTTTAAATTATATTCCCAGGGTCTCCACATATTCACAATTTTATTCAAACACTAGAAACAAGCAAAGAAACGACGTTTCGTTTTGATGATTCTTTCAACACTGAAAAAGATTTTTGCATGTACCTCAAAAGAAAATTTCAAATAACAGTTTATATTTAAAATTACATTAGAATTTATTGTAATCCCTATAATATTGTAATCATTTAATCTCTTTTCAATTTACTAATTGATGTTAGAAGAAGTGTATTTTAAACGCATTGTTATTTGAATACAGATTTAAAAGTACATAATTAGGAAACATCTTATAATATTTCAATCTCTTTTCACTTTACAAATTGACGTTAGAAGAAATACACTTAAAACGAATTATTATTTTAATACAGATTTAAAAGTACATCTTGAATGCAAATTTCGGGTACGGCCCAGGACAGAAAACTCTACCTGGCTCCGAGTACCAAAACCGCAAAGTCCATAAAAGTTTATAACGACCAATTGGCAGAATCTATAATGAGTTCCAAATATTTGTTTCTCCAAATATAGTTTCTTCACTGCTTTCTGCAAAACTTCTCTTTAGCTAGTCCAAATTTCGGTGGTGTTTATCGCATGCCTTCTCTTCTAACACTGACTACAATTTGTAGTCCAAAGGATTTGAGATCTAGGTTGCTAGAAGGCTAATCTTCGGCCGCAAGAAGGCTGGAATATTGGCCCGCAGCCAGGTGTACGTCTTTCTGGCCTTGTGTGCCGGAGCTGAATCTTTTTTTTTAAATAAATAAATAATACAGGTATTTAATTTATTTTATGGGACAAATATTGAATATATTCATAATTTTGAGAAAAAAGTCTTTTTACGATAATAAAATACATTATTGACGAGCAATTGAATCTCCCCAATTTTGGTTCACTGATGGCGTTGTATTCTGTAATTCGTTTTGTAGTTTATTTTTTAATTCTTCTTTAGTTTGTATGGTATATATTCTTTTTTTGTCAATTGGGTTTAAGTCCGATGATTGTGGGAGATGATTTAGCTATTTTTTTTATTTTATAGCTATTCTCTTACAAGAATCGAATTATTTGTAGAATCGTTTTTATGTGTGAAATTAAAATTCCTTATAAGCCCTATTTTTCGGCATATTGCTTCAAATTTGCTTTTAAAATATCAAGGTAACCTTTAGTATAATTGTAAAAAAATAAGCCAGTTTTCCTACTCTCGTTGACTATATTTCCCTAAAACATAATGCTGTGGTGAACCCACCAAACAATGTTAGTCCAGGGCCCCCAAGGTTCACGACCGCCCTTGGCTGGAAGACCCAGTGTTTGCCAGGAAAGAGTAAGTTGTTCAGGGGTTTCATAACTTTCTTCTAGAACGTTCTTCGCAGTGAAGTAACTACCGATAGATAAGGCCCGTGCTGCTATAGCAGAATAGCTAAACCGTCTTAGGCTCGCGTTAAAGCCAAAGGCGGACATTTTGAATAGATAAAACAATTACTACAGTAAATACTTGAGTCAATCAAATACTTGCAATACAAAATGTATTATTTTCACAAAATTTTAGCAGCTTACAAACCATGTGACAGTATTTATGGCAGGACTGTGTACATGGTTAACAATACAAACAACGTGAAAAAACGAATGACAAAATGAATATTTTTCTAAATGTTTACAAAACTAAACTATAATATTATTATTATGTTTATGTTCCAAAAACTAAACTATATTTCGCGGAGTGAACATACATTCCACGCGATTCTCCAGAGTTCTTGACTAATTGCTTAGGTGTTTATATACAAACAGTTTCTCCTGCTAGTGCTAACTACATTCCACGTATATCTTTGCTGCATATTTGCAGCAATCCGTACAGCAACCTGCTTCATTAATGTGAGTGCTACTGCCCCGGGACGGGGTGTGAAGTTCAAGTGTTTACACGCTTGTTATCTAATATCACGTGGGTGGTAATGGATTGAGGAAATAAGGATTATTTCTTATATTTTATCTAGTTTTCTAGTTGTATCTAATACCCTCATTTCATATATTTCTCTTATCAATGGGTTCCTTTACCACACTAATAATTAGATTGGTCACTTATATTAGACCCTAAAACGAAACTATCAAAGTTTAAAATAGTTATTTATGTATCATAGCACTCAAGTTCTACTTTTTATTATGAATGTGGAACTTCAGTGCCGAGGTGCATATTAAATTTTACTTTAAATAGAAAAATTGTGAAAATGAAAGGAATATTTATTTTTATATTTACATATTTGTTATTCTGGCACTCAATATGTTGCTAATCTTAAACTTCTTCATTGGAATTAGTTAGTTCATTCTTTTTGCACATATTTTTTGTCACGTACAAATTTACTATATATACACCTGCCTAAATTATCTTACAAATACAATAATTATCATAAGGTTCTCAGCATTGCATTTGCATGTGATCGTCGTATAATGGATTTCTTTAGTGCCGATTTTTGAACTTGTGACGATTTTTGTAGTCTTTAGTGACGATTTCAAATAAAAGTTATTAGTGTTTGCACTTAACATCTACGTAACACACATCTACTCTTTTCTAAATTCATACTGCTTTCATGCCTTCTGCTATCGCCCTTCCGGAATCTATTTTTAAATAAATAAATACAAAAAATAACGAAACAACGAAAATAAACCAAATAACACTTGTTCGAATTTATGATGCCTCGCCATATAGGAATCACGACTTCGCGAGCGTTTGAGTGCATATTAAATTATTACGATGTGAGTAGAACCGCAACTCTATCAAAATATCCAAACCGAGTAATATTAGGTTATAATTTCATTCTGTGAAAATGACAAATGACAGTAAAAGCAATCAACATATGACTCGGTTGGCTCCATATGGTAGTAATAATAATCTTTCATTCTGGTCGCAAAACTAATCAGTTTGAAATCAAATTCAAACTACACACGTACTGAAAAATTAGAAATTGACTTGACTTTGACTTGACTTGACTCTCTGGCCGAGTCGACTACCCCGTAGTACTGAATCCTGGATACGACAGGCCTACCCAGCCAGAGGTTTTTTGAGTCAACAAACGCAAACATGAAACATAAAAAAATGTTTAACGTCCAGTAGACTCCCCGACTTTTTAAATCATGTTGGGTGACTTTTTAACGTGGGATTCTACCACATGCATGTGTTTGAATTCTGTGCAGATGTTGTCATTACTCTTTCTATAGCATTCCAATTATTGTCCTTAAAATGAATGCGAGTCTAAAAGATATCTAGCTGAATTCCATATCCTAGTTTCCAGTTTTATTTCAGAATTGACGTATTGAAAAATTAGCAATTACTTATTTTATTATTAGATTATATTATTATTGTTATTACTATTATTTCCTTTATTCACTCTCAGAGTTACAATACATTAAAATGAATGCGAGACTAAAAGATATCTAGCTGAATTCCATATCCTAGTTTCCAGTTTTATTTCAGAATTGACGTATTGAAAAATTAGCAATTACTTATTTTATTATTAGATTATATTATTATTGTTATTACTATTATTTCCTTTATTCACTCTCAGAGTTACAATACATTAGCATCATTTATACATATTAAATATCTCTTAAAGGTGGCTGTAACTTCATCAACTAATGTTGAAAGAAGTCCTTTTTCCAGATCCAGCAACAATGTTGTTTATGTTCTAGGGTATTTACATCAGCACTTTTGTTACAATATGAGCTGTTCCGATTATAGCCGTTCTCTATCGTTTAGAAGGAATATGTTGTCCCGGAAGCTTCTCTACATTAGATATAAATTCTTTATCTGCGTAGCCAGTTGCTTCAATAATGATGGGAATTATATGAGTTGTTGTTTTCCACATTCAATTTATTTCAGTGCTAATATCTTTATACTTAACTTGTTTATTGGCGTCCTTAGAAATAATGTTATTGTCTGATGGGATGGATACTTCATTGAGGAATGTTCGGTCTAAAGTTTTTACTATTATATCAAGTTTGTTGGTTAATATTGTCAGTCTGTACTGGAATGTCGTATAATATTATTGTTGCCTTATCTACACTTACACACACTTTGTCTGGTTGATGGTAATACCAATTGTCTGTTTTTAATGGGCAGTTGAAATGTTTACATAAATTAAAATGTATTTGATTACAGACTTTATTGTGCTTTACACATACTCTGTTTTAGCCAGTTCGGAACATCCTGATATAATATGATGAATTGTTTCATTGGCTTTTTTGCATATTCTGCATTTAAATTTGTAGTTGTATGACGTAAAATTACGAATTCAATGATATAGTTCAAGTGAATTTTTATCAAAGAAATAAGCTACAAAACTGTAAGAAAATTATGAATAATTAACCTGATAAGCCATGCTGTTAGGTAGGCTGTGAAAACAGTTGAGATAATTGTTTACTGTAACAATGTTATTCCTTGTCATTTAATTTTTTGCCATTCTTATTATGTTATGATCAAATTTTATTCACACCCTACCTGATATCATGGCTTATCAAGTTAATTATTCAAAAAATTCTCTTTTGTTTTTGTAGCTTATTTCTTCGATAAAAATACACTTCAAGCAAATCGTTGAATTCATAATTTTACGTAGACTCCAAATATATAAAAATATATAGGGTGTCCCATTTGAAATATGAAAGTTATTGTCACTTCTGGTTAAACCGGAAGCACTACTATGACAAATACTATAATTTGTGAACCTCTAAGCCTAGTTTACAAATATGTAAAGAAAATTAAAAAAATAATTATAAATAAAAAAGTTATTTTGAGTGGCCCATTTTTCAGTGTCACCTTATGTATAGAGTTAAAATACAAAGTGTTCAATTTAAGTGTAGCACTATTGCTATCTCGAGAACCGTAAGATATACGAAGTCGGTTAAATTAGCAAACAATTCCTATATTATACGACTATTAAAATGAGCATTACAAAAATTATTTTCAACCAGTGGTTCTCAAAATACAGAATTCAACTTTTTAATTTTAAATGAAAACCTACTTTCTTTATTGGCCTATTCGATTCAGAATTTTTTTCTGAATACAACGATATAAAATGTTTATACCCTTACATAACGAAAAAAACGAGAAAAATGCAAAAGAAAAATTATTATTTTCATATTTATTTCTACATGTAATCAGAGTGCCATGACAAAAACAATTGAATATTTTGTTTTCATCATTGTTTAGGCGATTTAGATACTTTAAAAAATATTATTAAAATTGTTCAAAATTATTGCCCTGCTGATTTATACATAATTCCAGCCTTTTGAACATATTCTTACTTTTCTTAAATTTCGGCCGTCTATGTGGGAAATAATATTTTCGATTGCATTTTTTAAATGCTGAATATCTGGATAGATAGTTTTGTGAGACTTCATCTTTAATATAACCCCATAAAAAAGTCCATGGGATTAAGGTCTGGTGATTGTTTTTGTCATGGCACTCTGATTATATGTAGAAATAAATATGAAAATAATAATTTTTTTTTTGCATTTTTCTCGTTTTTTTCATTATGTAAGGTTATAAACATTTTATATCGTTGTATTCAGAAAAAAATGCTGAATCGAATAGGCGAATAAAAAAGTACGTTTTCATTTAATATTAAAAAGTTCAATTCTGTATTTTGAGAACCACTGGTTGAAAATAATTTTTGTAATGCACATTTTAATAGTCTTATAATATAGAAATTGTTTGCTAATTTAACCGACTTCGTATCTCTTACGGTTCTCGAGATAGGAATAGTGAAACACTTAATTGAACACTCTATAGATCAATTATTAGCGCACCCACAGTTTATGAACAAAATGAACATTATCATCTACGATAGAATATAAACAAAAATTCAACAACGAATAATAATTATGGGAACACAGACATGAAATTTCATAGTGGAGGACCTCATTGTAAGAAGAAAAGTCCGAAAACTTCTTCCAAACTGAATACATTGTCACTATTGCATCCCTGTTATTAAAGGAGTGTTATCGAGCAATTCGCCACTCTGGTAGTGCGTTGTAACGTTGTAAGGTTCACTGAGTTGAACTTGATAGCCCGAAGGGTTTCAGTCCTTAACCTTTCCACCTAAAGTGATCCTTGTTCAACAATAAGATATTTGAGAGGATCGATACAATCTACAACATCTATTAGCAATTGTTACACCTGCGTGAGCGTGGCTACCTTTCGTTATAATAGAAAGTAAAAAGAACAATGCATAGCCATTTATTTTGAATTGAAGAAAGATGTATATCAGCAATTACAGATAATATTATAATAGTTAATTCTAATTACTAAGTTATCTTTAACCTTTCAATTATGGCGATAACTTAAGTTTTTTCGAAATCTATTTTTGCAGACCCTGTAGAACCAGCGCTGTAATGTGATAGATATCAGTCACGAAATATACAACTTAGAATTGTGACGAAATTTTGGCAAGAAAATAATGTTAGTATTTTGCCAAGACTTCCCCAAATTCCAACCGTAACCTCTTTAAATGTGTATTTAGAAAATACTGTCAATGAATTATATACAGGATGATCACGCGAGAATGAACCGGCAATTATCTCTGTTATTAAGCGATTATCTTCAAATAAACAAATTTACTATAGACAATATGTGCAATAAGATGTCGAATGAAGAAGCGTTCTGTTACTTCCGGTTCCGGAGTATGTGATACCAACTTTGAAATTTCAAATGGAACATACTATATTTTTCTATATTTTTGAAAAGTACATAAAATTTGCTTTACAATGGTAGTAAACAAGTAGGACGTTGTATTATTAAAAAGTAAAATGGCGAACGTTTGAAATATCTTATAAAATAAGTCAAGAAAGTGTGAAATTTTGTTTTATTGGTTTTGTTGCCTAGGTAACGTCATATAAATAAATTTAACTCAAAAAATAGCATCATCTATGAACAAAAAACAATAAAATCTCACACACTTGATTTGTTTTTATTCAATATATTCATATTTCAAACGTCCGCCATTTTATTTTTTAATAATACAACGTAATATTAATTTACTACCAGTGCAAAGCAAATTTTATGTACTTTTCAAAAATATAGTATGTTCCATTTGAAATTTCAAAGTTGGTATCACATACTCCGGAACCGGAAGTAACAGAACGCTTTTTGATACGACATCTTATTATCCATATTGTCTATAGTAAATTTGTTTATTTGAAGATAATCGCTATCTCGCTTAATAACAGAGATAATTGCTGGTTCATTCTCGCATGATCACTCTGTATAGAGTGATTCATAACAAGTGTGCCAAAATTAAACCTTTGGGGGATGTGCCCTATATTCTTCTCAATTTACATTAATGATATAGCAAAAATATTTAAAAAAGTTAAACGTTTAATATTTGCTGACGACTGTTTGAAAAAAAAAATACGCTCATTAAAACAGTCTAGTAAAATAGAAATTGTTAAATTACATATTGATTTTATAGTTAAAAAATCTCTTAAACTTTGTGGATTTGTTCTTCGCCAGTATAATGATTTAAAAAATCATAATTCTGTAATATTATTATATAACTCGTTAATTCGTAGTAATTTGGAATATTGCAGTATTATTTGGTCTATACTATCAAAACATGTTAAAAGAATTGAAAATATTCAGAAAAAGATTGTAAATTTCATTTTTTACAAACTAAATTTAAATAAAGAAAACTATCCGTACAATGAGAGATTAATAAAGGTGAATTTCAAAACATTATCTGAAAGAAGAAAAAATACAGAAATTATATTTGTTTTTAAAGTGCTTAACGGCTTCATAGATGCCTCTGAATTTATAAGTTTATTTATTTCAAAATACCTCACTTTAGTCATACTGTATATGGTCAGCATTCCTTAATTAATAGGTTGCCCAAAAACTTAAATGATGTATCCTCAAGCTTTAATATATTTAATATTACTTTGAATATGTTGCTAACAATTTTAAGATAAATTGATCATTCATATTTCTAATTTATTCATTCTATGTACTTACATTGGACTATTTTTTGTATTATACTCAAATAATTTGTATTATATTAAAATTAAATTTTAATTTGATATCCTTAGTTATAAGTTATAATTTACTTTTACTATTAATATTGAATTTATATCACAAATTGTTTAGCGAAACGAGCAATATATACTTGTTAAATGTACTATTTGGCCCTTGTCTATAATGTAATTAATGTAATAAATAAATTACACTTGACTTGATAATAATGTATTATATTACATTTCGCAAAAGCAAATAATTATATTTTATTAGTTTTTGTAATTTATTTAATATTAAACTGAAACATGTGCCTGACAAATTAATAATACAATTGTTTACTGTTTATAATATTTATGTATTCAAGGATTTATAGATATTGGAAAGTATGACTAATTACAATTAGAAAGTAATTATTTATTCTAAAAAATATGTACTGATAAATGATTACATCTGTATTTACTGACGTTTAAATTACTAAAAGATTAATATCTATAATTTTTATAACTGTCATTTACTGTCAGTAAAGTAGGTGACTAAAAATCATTAATTATATCCTGGCATTGTTTTAAAACAAAAATTATTCTGTTTTAACGCTTTCAAAAGTAAAAACATTTAATCTTAGGTTATAAACCTGCTTGTTCAGTCTACCTTTGTACAGAACAAAAGCAAATTCGAGGAGGACTACATTCAGTACAATTAAAATAATTGCCTGCGAAACAAGTCAAATTAGCACGCAATTATTTTGGGAAATATATTAATCTTGTTGGGAACTTAAACACCTGGAAGGGAATGGAAATACTTTCAGCATGGAATCCGAAAATTAAAAAAATACGAAGGAATGGAGGATAATCTAGCAGAGTATTCCGAGGATTGTTTTCTCTTACATTATTTTGATTACCTAAAACAGAATTCGTGGTAGAATACAACAAAATTCTCATAAATTCTGCCTAGGATTTATAATTCAGCATTTGTATGTATATGTATCAAAATTTCTCACATTTTAGTTTGTCATAATAATATCATAAACTGTTTTTTTCCTAATTCCGTTTCATAATGTCAACTTTTTGTTTGTATTTTGAATGTAAAAATAGCATACTTTTTTCGTATTAGTGAGCTTACCTGTAAATTTATCACACTAGCGTTATACTTCGTTTCATTTATTTTTTGAAACCGATAAACTATTGAGCAAACCTCGAATGTTATGAATCATAAAACAGGCCTTAGAAGTCTTAATATCATTGTTCTACGATCTTGGATTTCAAACCAACATCTGTGGCAGTTACGATACTCATAACAATCCTAGGTATGTTATAGTTATTAACATCATTTGGCCGATATAAAGTAAATAACTGATTATAAACCGAGGCGATAGCCGAGGTTTATAAACTTCAGCCACGCCCGTTATTTGCATATCGGTCGTGTGGCGTTTTTTCGTAATAACATGAAGCTCTTCACGGTACTGTGATTTTTTAGAAATATTTTATCTTTAATTGCAGGCGCCTGCTAGAAACCTTAACGGCCGGCGGCCATTATAGACGCCTTTTCACTTTTGTTTTTCGTTGGTGCGTCCGTTATAATCCTTAACGGCCGGCGTCCGCTATAGATCCCTTTTCACATACGGGTTTAGTTCTGTTAAATCATAATAACGGTATGATATTACGAAAATAACTATTACTTCCCTGTTTATACTTTTTTTACCTCTCGCTAAGAGAGGTATTGGATTCATGCTAAAAATCGCATATCCAGATTTTATTGAATAAGCACGTTTTAAGGTCCCTACAATACGATTTTAACATTTTTACGATGATGTCTGTGTGTGTGTGTGTGTGTGTGTGTGTGTGTGTGTGTGTGTGTTTGTGTGTGTGTGTGTGTGTGTGGATGTGTGTGTGTGTGTATGTGTGTGTGTGTGTGTGTGTGTGTGTGTGTGTGTGTGTGTGTGTGTGTGGGATGTTGGAAGGACGGTTACTCAAAAACTATAAGACTTTAAATTTGTTTAACTACGTATTTCCCAATCGGACATTCATGGGAAGATCTGAAAAGGTTTTGGTAACAATTGGACAACCGGAAGTAGAAGATTCTTGAAAAAAAATCTTCTAAATAATATATTTTGAAATTTTTTCTTGGTAATATTAAAGAAAATCAAATTCTCTATCTGATACATTTAAATATTTTATTATATATTCTATAGATTTAGAGATAAAAGAAATATAACGTAAAATAATTTGTTATAATAAATTTTACAGCCGAAAGGCAATGGAAAATAGTTGAAAATTTAAATTGTTTGTAACTGACAGATAAATGTCAGTGTCAGAAATCCGGAGACTTTACTGAAGACTTTTTCTGGGAAGTACATACATTATATTATTTCTTAAAGTATTAATAGCTAAATATTTAATATTATAGGTATATTACATATATCCTTCAAAAATACTGTCAATCCTGACAATGAATTGGAAACATTTCGAAAAATTAGAAGAGGACAAAATTTCTTCATAAAATGAATTTAAAATTAAACAATCTAAATATAAGGAATAGATATATGCGTAAGTAGAATTTTTGGTGTAGAGTGTAGGTATACAAGAAATGTTAAATACAATAGGGCGCGAGCAGTCATGTGATTTTGTTGGCCGTGACAAGCAGATATGGGGGTCCATGTCAGAATGATAGCTAGTAATTATGTATATAGATGTCAAATATCATATTTTCTCATTCTAAATTTAGTGATTTTCAAATTCCATGTGGAGCAGAATTAAATGTTAAATATCTAAGGCATACGACAAGTAAATTTTAAACTCCTGGTGATAAATTAACTACGTAAATTTAGAAAATCTTGAAATTTTTAATGAAAAATTCTGACATTTGACATCTATGTACATAATTACTAATTATCATTCTCAAACGGGCCCACACATCTGCTTGTCAAGCCCAAAAATGTAATATTACTGTTCGCGCACTATACTTATGTAACCAAAAAAAGGAAATGGCGAGAGGTATTGTGCTGGCCACAACAGATTTTTTTTTGTAGCATATCAACAAACATAGGGAATTTAGATAGAAAGAAAATAATATCAGAATAATTCTTTTGACATGCCAAACAGTCGTATTTTGTAAACATTTAAGCTTAATTCACCGGGAGCGCGAAAAATATGATAAGCAACACGTAATGTACACAAGAAAGTTACTAGGTTATCGAATGTTATTACGTACTTATATTTCTTTAGCTTAATAGATACTTATAAATCAAGTGCGTTAAGATAATGTTTATTCATGGAAAGAAAGTTCAAGCCACGAGCCCGTAGGACGAGTGGGTTAATTTTTTTGAGTGAATATACATTCTTAACTAACGTGGAAATAATAAGAAAAACCATTATAATATTTAATTTTGACAAAATAAAAATTAGTCAATTAGTAGGTTGTGCATGACAATCGTCGTTGATAGACGTCAAGTCGTTTATTTATACATTATAAACAAGCTTTAGTTTCTGTTATTTGTGTCGTGAAAAATAATGAAAATGGCTGATCTATCTAATAAGACTGTGGTGAATTTTATTTTCGTGCCAGATGTTATTTTAAATGCATTATTTGTTGCAGAGAGAGTTAAAATTCTAGCAAAATAAACTGTTAATTATAATCAAAATTGAATAAATAACTATATAAAGTGATAGTGCAAATTCAGGACATTAACTATGAAATCTAATGTTATTATTTGAAATTAAAAAAATCTGATGTGGCCAGCACGTTAACTTCCGTCGAATCTGTGTACTTCGTGGACATTCCATACCTAAATTTTCTTGCATAAGATTCTAAATTTCCAGTAAAATTATTTCACGAACAAACTATGTAAATTCTACTTGACACTGACATTTGTCAATTAATCTAACCAACTCTCCGTATGGACGTAATATAATTTTTGGAATTGTAGTATTGGAGTTATTGAAAGAGAAACTTTTGTCACACACACACACACACACACACACACACACACACACACACGCACACATACACAAACACACTCACACACACACACACACACACACACATACACACACACATTTACAGACATCATCGTAAAACCAGTAAATTCGTATTCTAGGGAGTCTAAAGCGTGCTTATTCATTAAAAAGTTACCATCGAATTTTTTGACCAAAGACAATACCTTCCTTGCCTATAGGTGACGGAAGAGGTAAAGAAAACAAAGTTAGGCAAAATTTTATTTTAATGTGATGCCTAACTATTATTATGAAATATATGAGGGAAAGAATTAATATTGTATTTAATTGATGTTTTAAAGTGCGACTACGTCGTAGAAATACATGCATTTCTTTTAATGTGAACTCACTAAATATTATTGTATTCAGTGGTAGAAAGTTGAAATATACAGGGTGTTAAAAAAAGGATATTTTTTAAGGTATATAGTACTGACCAAAATGAGTAAAAAAAGCATCAACATAGGTCTGATCTCAACTGTTTCCGAGAAAAACGAAAAATGGAAGAAAAACTGTCAAAGATAGTAATTGAACAAAATTTTGTATGTCAGTAAATAGACTATTAAAAAATCTGTTGTGGCCATCACAATACCTTCCGTCAAACCTGTGTATTATGTATAAATTCCATACATAAATTTTCTTGCAAAAGATTCTAAATTTCCAGTAAAATTATTACATAAACAAACTATGCAAATTGCACTTGACAATAGGGTGTTAAGAAAGAGTAAAAAATTGAGGGTATATACATTTCGATGTGTTGATTCTCAATCAAAAAGAATTTTTCCAAAATTCGAAAAATTATTTTTTATTTTTCAATTAATTCTTTTTTTACTGCGCCACTGCCAACATGAAATTTTTATAAAAAATCTGATGTGGCCAGCACAATCTTGTGTATTATGTATAAATCCTATACCTACATACATAAATTTTCTTGCAAAAGATTCTAAATTTCCAGTAAAATTATTGCATAAATAAACTATGAAAATTGCATTTGACACTAACATCTCCTTCTTCTTTAGCTTTCCCCATTCGTTAGGGGTCGCTATTTTTTATTTTCTTCTTCCACTCATTTCTGTTTTACGTTTCGTACTCATATTTATGCAACATTACTTGAAATTCACACGAACCAAGATAAATATCTAAGGAACAGTGATGTACATAGCCATAACACTAGATCAGCAAATTTATTAAGATTAAATAAATTTAAGAACAAACGCTCCGAAAGAAATTCTCTTCAACTAAAATTTTATAATATTTTACCTCATCATGTTAAGGCACTTTCCAAGCCTAAATTTAAAAATGTTGTCCGTAACTACTTAATAACAAATAGTTTTTACACTTTTCAAGAATATATGGATACCTCCCCAAATATTATATGTACATAACGTGCATATCTATGTATCTGTATTTGAAACTGACGTGCCATAATTGTATCTCATGTACAAAAAATGGTTGAAATAAATTATTATTATTATTCAGTTCTTTTTCTCTCAAATCTTCCGCAATACAGTCCTTCCATCTTATCTTTGGTCTTCCCCTGTTTCTTCAATCTTCTATTACTAAACTATTCATTATTTATCCAATATATATTCTTCATTTCTCCTCGTGACATTTTCAAACCAATGTAATCATCTCGCTTGTATCTTTCTAGAAACTTGTAACACTAGAGTTATTTCCTTACCTATCTTTCCGTGTCTTCCCCAACATCTACTTCAACATCCTCATCTCCGTCACATTAATTTACTTTTTATTTATAATGACATCTGTCAATTTGAATTATATGAATATATTAGTAGTTTCCATGTTTAGCTTAGCTGGCTGATTCATAAAATTTAATATGTTTAAAATTCTTTAACTCTATATTTATTGAATATGAAGTATAAAATGTAATCAAATCGTATAGAGAATAATATATTCTTTAAGTTATAATAACGTTAAATGTCAATAAATAAAATTAACTGTTAAATCTTCAAGTGAGGCTACTTCCGGTTCACCAATTATAACCAAAATCTAATCAGTTGTTCTTCTGGATGTAAATTTGAGAAATACGAAAAAAATATAATTTTTGGAATTGTGGTATTGAAGTTATGCGATCCGAAACTTTTGTCACACACACACACACACACACACACACACACACACACAGACACACGGACACGCAGACACACATACACACACACACATACATACAGACGTCATCGTAAAAATGGTAAAATCGTATTATAGGGACCCTAAAACATGCTTATTCACTAAAAACTCATCATTAATTTTTTTGACCAAAAACAATACCTTCCTTACCTAAAGGTGACGGAAGGTAAAACAATAAAATTTTATTTGAAACATTTTTCTTAATTTTTAGTAGTTACGAAGGTCGCTACAGCATTTATAGTTACCGTCAAAAAAGTATGAACTGGAAATTTCTACACTGTTCCCAATTCATGGACAATGTTAAAACACAGCCGGGCAAGGGGCAGGGTGCAGAAAGGGGAAAAAGTTGAGCATCAGTCCATACTTATTTGACGCGCCGTATAACAGTACAATTATTTGATTAAAAAAAGCACATCTAATATGACCTCTGAAAGGTAAGCAAAAAGTCTCATTTAATCGATATCGTAACTCTTTTCGAGATAGCAGAGGTAAACCCCGTAAAAAATTATTTTTCACTGTCTTATACAGAAATAAGTACATTAAATTTCACCAGTCATAGAACTCGTCGAGAGCAACAATATTTCTTAATAACTTTTTTTCGAAGTCCAATTTTTTCAAGCATTTCTACTCCCCCCCACCCATATATTATCGAGTCGTTTAGGTATTTTCAGAGTAATTTGATCAAGTAGTAATAACAATGAAACAATTGTTTTTGACAAAAACTTTTTCAAATAAATTTTGACAAATAAATCGATTAATAAGTATTATAAAAGTTATAATTAGTAAAAAAATGCCTGCCTTTACGAATAGCGAGTATACAAGACATTGTGCATGACCTATCCTGAAGCTCAGGGAAATGCTGCCGAAGCCCACCAAATTTATTTGGCACGTTTTCCGAATCGTCGTCTTCTAAACGTTCGCACCTTTGTACATATATGTAAATAAAATAAATAAATCTCCGAGTCCGAGGTCATGAGTCATTTAAGCCTGCTGCTCAAGATCGTGGTAGAATACGCTCTGATCACATAGAGAATATTGACTAGGTTGCTGAGCGCCAGGATCTAGTACTCGAAGAATAGCACTACAACACAGAGTGTCACATATGACAATTTGGAGGATATTGAAATAATAACAGTTACATCATTTCGTTGACGCCTTCAGTCATTGACAATGAAGGTGACCATTTTGAACATTTATTGTGATTTCATTTATGCCTGCATCACTTTTAATCATCTTTATATGTTTTCTTCTTCCGTTAATTGTAGAGGTGTTCTTCGTCCACTGCATCCTAAAATTATCCTCATGTTTGGATTGTCCAACCTGTTGTAACATAATAATTTGACGTATGATTTTTTTTTTGTTACCTTAATCGAGGTATTCTATTCTACTTGTATCTTTTATCTTCCCCGATTTGTGTATAGTTTCATCTTCTGGTGTATCTGTCAATTTATTCACCAGTTTCTTATCTTTCATGTTAAAAGTCATTATTTTATTGTATTCAGGCACAGTCACAAAATCACAACGACAAAAAAAAAGCTGTTCGTAGATCCACGCGCACGCGCATATATTTCCATTCTGAATTTTGCTATTATGCAACGCGCTCTACTATTCCTACATTCATGTGTTATTTTATTCGAATATAGGCGGGTAATGAATTTTGTGACAAAACTTCAAGAATTTTAACTCAATATCTAGAAGGTTTACAAGAAAAAATATTGTTTCACTCGACGAGTTCTATCATTGGTTAAATTTAATGTACTTATTTCTATTACTCCCTGTAACTCAGAAACTATTGAAGATCGGCCCTATATTGATGAAGCTTTTTTACTCATTTTGATCAGTATTATATTCCTTTCAAATTTTTTATAGCCTGTATTTATACTATGCACTCATATTTATTAAAACCTCTTCGTATTTACAATTATCTCACGTGTACATATTTCTATTCATGCTTTCCCAAGTGAGATTATGTAATATTTCATATTTTCACAAATCACAAATAATTCGTCAAAGCTCGTCAGTACTGCAACGAAAACTAAGCTTCGGAGTCAAAGCGAGCTTACGTGACCAAACAGCGACAGGCGACAACTCGACTAAATTGCAAAACGTGCACTCGCATACATTCATCAAATTCACCGCACTTTCTTTTCTCGCGCTTTCAAGATGAAAGATATAAAACACCAGAATAAATAAGGATTAGTGTGTCATCTAGCGATGACATTTGAAAAGAGGTGCTTACCTGTAGCAGTTGTTTTAAATTTATATCATGCATAATTTATCAAATTTTATGCAAACGAGATGGATGTAATATTTTCAGAATGAAATATAATTTTTCCCACTCCCATTCCCCGAATTTTCCGGCAGAAAAAATGAACAAGCAATACTTACTGAATGAATACATGATTATTTTTATTACATTAATAGCCGCATACGAGGGCCGTCCAAAAAGTAAACATACATAGGCTATCAAAAATCGAATATCAATTATTTTCAAAAAACTTACACGAAGGTGTAGGTATCTTAACTATTTTTCTAAATAGTCGCCGTTAATTACATTCACCTTCTGTAGACGAGGCACGAGATTTTTGATGCTAGTGTCGAGCAAGGTTACCGCCTGATCCCTTATCCAATATTCCACTTCCTCTTTTACCTTATCTTCATCTTTAAAATATTTTCCTGTAAAATTCTTATGTAAATGAAATAAGAGATGAAAATCAAACGGTGCCAGATCGGGGCTGTGTTACGGATAGTCTACAACACAGACCATCTACACTATCAGACTTGCCAACTCTATAGTAAATATAAAAACGCAGTTCGCAGCACCTCTGGCCTTGCAGGGATGAACTAAACTAAAAAGGCGGGAAAATTGAATGATAGCTTCAAATAATTCAAATTTAAAATTCTGTCATTCTGTAACACAATATTTAATTTTTATATATCGATAATACTTTTGACAAGCGAAATTTTAAAATAGTTTTGTCAGGTATTTTTTATTATATAAAAATTATCGATATATAAAAATTAAACTATTGTGTTACAGAATATATTAATACTTAAATATAGAAAATCTGAAAGTAATTAATAAAAAAAACATTTTTCTACTTCTATGCTTTAATATACTTATTAAATATATATCATACGTACTTGAATGACACTCATTATGATAAAAAAATTCATTTCGATACAGATTATCATTATGATACAGATTTAGTTATTATTTCGATACAGATAATCATTGTGATAGATTTTGTTATCATTTCGTCACAGATTATCATTATGATACAATGAATTTTATAAAGAAATTATTGGTTTAGAAAAACTAATGTATGCAACTCCACGTATGGCTCGTATCGCAAACTTCATGCAGCAAAACGTTTTCGTCTCTTCGGTGTAACCGGTGCAATATTTCCCGTATTATCGGAAGGAAGTTCAATAAATGATACGCCTGTCTTCGGTGTTTCTGGATCAGCAACTGAAAAGACAAAAAAATATTAGTTGACAATTTAAAATAACTTTCAAAACTCATAATTAACCGTAAGTTAAGTGCAATATAAAACTAAAAATGATTTAAAATAAAAGCATACCAGAAACAGAAGCAGTAGCATCACCAGCAGAACATTTACGTGTTTTCGGTGTCCCTTTGATAGCAGGCATATTATTAGCAAGAACTTCAAATACTGGTTCCTCTTCCTCCATCATTTTTGAAGCAGCAACTAAAAAATAATAATAAATTATTAGTTATTTCTGAAACAGTTTTAATAAAGAAATAAAGCCTTCATGGAAATACGAAAACAGGAAAGTTTAATAATCTTACGTAAAGAAATATTTCGTATTTCGGCGGTTATGCATTACTTAACCTATAATTTCAAAGCAATTTTAGTATAAAAGAAAATCTTACCAGAATTAAAAACGTCCACAGGTATTTCATGACGATTCAAATTCGTTTTTTCCGAAATTGCTTATCAGTAAAATGAAGTCGGCAGACCCGGAATCCTCGATCTAATATTTGCTGGTACGACAATTCGAGTAGATCAAGACAACCCATCCGGATGATCCATTCCCGCCGTAGGCTTTCCAATCTTGGAAAACAAAACATATGCCCTTGTTCTTCGACAGGGAGACTGTTTGTAATACATTTATGATGGACACATGTTGGTTCCTGAAAAAAATAACATTATTTTATTTTAATATAAAACACATAAACTTATGATCAAGGCTAAGAATGTAATCAAATTTGAATTGTTTATACTTACAGATCTCGTCATTTTTCACAATATGTATAATTACCACTAAACCCACTTAACAGAACACAATTTGCTGCTAATAACTGCACAACTAAATTGCACAAAATGGTTTGAAAAGCATTGTCTTAAATCAGAAGATTCTGACAACCTTAAGATCAAATTCAAACGTGACAAATGAACCGCCCCAGTTGCCTGGTTACGATACTAGCACAGATACTAGCGCTTTTCTGCGGACTGGTTTCGCAGGGATGAACTATTGCTTTGCAATTAGAAAACCATTGAGGTGTCAGCCGCCTGGTCTACAACATCTCTTTCAACATCGTCCAGTGTGAGATGGTGAGGACATGTTTTATATAGAAGCAGACATATGACGTGAGTCAAGATTCCCTGCTTCCGATTTTGAATCGCCCTTCGACGTTGATTTTACAGTAGTGATCCGCATTCACAGTAGACCCATGCGGAAAACGGATCTCGCATCTGGCGTAAGAATGAAGGTGATACTTCATCACAAACGGCTGCTACTGCCAAACTGTTCGCTCTAGTGTGTTGCTGGACTATTCATTTGAAAGAGCAGGAGTCCTTCTCCGCAACAGTGGTGCCAACTTTTCTAAACAAAATTTCCCCAGGCCACTAATGCCTTTGTATCTTAGGTTTCCTTTGATACACTCATTTTAATTAGTTATTGAAATGTGAAAATGAAACTAATCAAAGGTAAAAAAACGTACAAAATAAATCATCGGGAGTGGGAGAAATCTTAGAACTCGACAGGTAAATATCTTTATGTCATACTGGTTTCTAAAGCAACGTTTTTCGAACGATTTATAGAACATAAAGTGAAACTTTAAAGTCCTAGAACTTTAAAATATTATTTTAAAGTCCTAGGACTTTAAAATTTTATCTTCAAAATCAAAATGGTTTATTAATAGCTATTGGTTTATTTACAGTTAGTTTATTACAATGTAGGTTTATTTACATATATATTGAATATGCAAGCTGTCAGTTCTTTAAAAACTACTCCTGCATCCGAAATAGAGGGGTGCAGGTCGAGCGTCGAATTCCCAGCACTGGTCGAAATTTCGGTTGATGTTGTTGCCTCGTATGTTTCAACAACTACTTTCTGTTCGGAATTTAGTATCAATTTTGCACATTTTTTCTTATTTTCGAGTGAGTCGTCCAAATAACCTTCGGCCACAGTGGAACTCTTCCAACCCCCATGTCTTTTGATACTGGTTAAATCCGCGCCGGCGTTCGCTAACAAATTAGCCGAACTGCGTCGAAAGCAGTGCCCTGTGTACTGTTCTGCGTACGGCAACTTTAAATATTTGGCTATCTCGGAAGGTACTTTCGCTAAGGTATGCCGGACTGCATACTGCACACGCTGGATACTACATTTATTCGATTTATAATATGTATATGAATAATTTGTCGTGATTAATGTATCCTGGGCGCAATGCTCTGTATTTTCTATACAATTCAAGAGGATTTGTACCATCCATTTCATCAGTTACTGTGAATACTCTTTCGATTTGTTTTTGTGTCAGGAATTGTTATGATAAGAACATCATCTTTATCTTGAATATCCTGTACGGATATATTGTACAATTCCTCCCGCCTGCAGGCTCCACAAATCCCAAATAAAATAACAATCTAAAGAAGAGTTAGAAAATTAGGTTTGTATGATATTTAAAGTGTAATAAAAAATACCTTCATAAGAAGATATGTTCCATCTGGAGCCTCCGCCATGAATTTATTTATCTTTTCCCGTGTCAATATTAATGATTTTTTCGGCTCATATCCAACTGACTGTTGTTTTAAAAACGCCTTCAATTTATAATATTTTTCAATATCGACATCTTCTTTTGCTCGGAGTGTTGATTTCAGCATGGAAAACTTAGACCATAACGATGAAGATTTCATTCCTTTGGACTAAAGACAAAATAATGTATTAAATTAATACTAAACGAATACCTACAATTTTACAAATTACCTTCTCTGAAAAATAGGCTAAAAGGACATCTTCATTTACAATTTTCACATGCTTAGTTGTTTTCCACGTATTAAACGATCCGTATTCCCTTTCATATTGAATCTTCGATTTCCGCGGCAATAAATTCATCTTTACCTCTTCCGCTTGGTCTAAAATATCTTGAGGAATATTTTTTTCGGTCATTATAACAACAACGATTGAGAAACCGGTGCACAGAACCGTCAATGAATTTTTATTTATTTATTTATAAACAAACTTCTGTTGTTCTGATGCTCGCGTTGCTAGTTGCTAGGAGATCCTGAGGAGATCCGAACAGTTGCGTCTTAGCCTCCTTACTTAAAACTAATATTGCTAAAAATTGCTGGAGATTTCTTTTAATAATTTAACAACTTTAGAAACCAGTATGAAATAAAATTATGTATGTACCTCAGACGAAAAGTGTCTTTAAGGTACTCGCAAGTAATTACGGCTCATACCTTAAAGATTCACTTTTCGTCCTAGATACATAAAATACTATTATAATTGTAATGAATGTAGTCTTACTCGTATTTGCTTTTGTTCTGTATAGAGGTATACTGAACAAGCGGGTTTATAACCTAAGATTAGATGTTTTTACTTTTGAAAGCAGTAGAACAAAATAATTTTTCTTTTAAAACAATGCCAGGGTATTATTAATGACTTTTAGTTACTTACTTTACTGACAGTAAATGACAGTAATAAAAATTATAGATATCTAAATTGCCAGCCTTCGCTTCGTTCGGGTGACAAACTCGTGTCAATTGGTAAATACTATTTACTTCCCTTGTACATTAAATAATTATTTGGCGTTAGTTTATTAAATATAATTATTGATAAAATTGTAATTTATTAATAATTGTTAATATAAGTCTGTCAGACGCGACATTGTCAGTGATTGGAACAACGCCAACATTAGTATTGTTATTGTTCTATTCTACTAATGCAATTCAAGAGAAAATGCTCAGTTACTTTAACGATTACTATTCCAATGAAATTTGAATAAGCTATAACTAATTTATTAATTATTGATTATCACACGTTGAAAAGCTGACAGAAACTTTTTCACGATCATATTATGTTTACTTTCCTCGTCAGGATATTTTGGGTTCCCATTAATGAAAAGTAAACGTATCATTTTGCTAATAATAATTTTGTTTTGTTGTGTACATGATAAACATTTGCTCAGAATTGTGTACTTAGTGGAAACAGGAAGTAACATAAATTACTTAACTACAACATATGTGATCTTGTAGTAATTTAATTGGAGTTCTAAACTAATTTCATTTAGATGTTAATTATGTAACAGAATAGGTTGTAGTATTTATATTAAGCCTAACCCTTCTTTGATTAGATATTCTTTAGAACTTTTGTTTAGTTTGTGACTGTTGAGTTTTGTTGATGTTAGAGGAGATTCCATTATTTAAATTTAATAAAGTTTTCGATAACGGATCGGTTACTTTGGTTCTTTGTTATTTGATAACCAGTGGAATAAATGAAATTTAAATGGAATCAAATTTCATTATGCAACAAAGAATGGAAAATGTACAAATACATTTTCATCTGATAAACATAAAATTGATTAAAACATGTTTGTCCTATTATTGAAATCATTGATTAACATAAATATTTTTGGATGTAACATTTCATATTACTAGAAGTAATTTATAATATATTTTGTATTTGCAAGGAACATCATTTGCAATGGAGTATTCAACTTCCTTTTTATTTTTATTTTTTGTACGTTTTTCTTGAATCATAAATATTAAATTTTAAAATGTTTTTCATTTTATTTCAGGGATATATAAATTTTAAAATACACTTGCAATGGCGAAAGGAGAATTATGTTGAATAATATTTAAAAATACATATCCGAATTTTTATGTAGTGTCCTAACACGTCGAATAAAACAAAATTATACATTTAACACTTTTAATAAAATGGTAATGCCTAGATCCGAGATTCTAGAGAATTCTAGACAAGGGAAATGTTACAAATTACGAATCCAAATTCATAATATTTCGACCGGTTTATATTTTCAACAAATTATAAAATATATACAAATGGTTAGAAATTTCTACAAAATTCTTTCGGCTACTTTAAATGTAAGCTTAAAAAAAATCTGTTGTGGTCAGCACAATACCTTCCGTCAATCCAGTGTAATATGTATAAATTCCATACATAATTTTTTTTGCAAGATTCTAAATTTCCAGTAAATTTATTTTATAAACAAACTATGCAAATTGCACTTGACACTAACATCTTCTTCTTCTTTAGCTTTTCCCATTCGTTAGGGGTCGCTATTTTTTATTTACTTCTTCCACTCATTTCTGTTTTACGTGTCGTTCTCATTCAGTTCCTTTTCTCTCAAGTCTTCCGCAATACAGTTCTTCCATCTTATCTTTGGTCTTCCTCTGTTTCTTCAACCTTCTATTACTAAGCTATTCATTCTTCATCCAATATATTCTTCATTTCTCCTCGTGATATTTTCAAACCAATGTAATCATCTCTCTTATATCTTTCTAGAAACTTGTAACACTAGAGTTATTTCCTTACCTATCTTTCCGTGTCTTCCCCAACATCTACTTCAACATCCTCATCTTTGCCACTTTAATTTACTTTTTATTGATACTGACATCTGTCAATCTGAATATATTAACAATTTTCATGGTTAGCATAGCTGGCTGATTTATAAAATTTAATTTCTTTATAATTCTTTAAATCTATATCTATTGAATATGAAGTATAAAATGCAATCAAATCGTATAGAGAATAATATATTCTTTGAGTTATAATAACGTTAAATGTCAATAAATGATATTTAACTGCGTTTTTCAAGAAAAACTGTTAAAAATCTTCAAATAAGGGTACTTCCGGTGGACCATTTATAACCAAAATTTAATCACCTCTTCTTCTGGATGTAAACTTGAGGAATACGAAAAAAATTATAATTTTTGGAATCGTGGTACTGAAGTTATGCGATCCGCAACTTTCGTCACACACACACACACAAACAAACACACACACACACACACACACACACACACACAGACACACAGACATACATACATACAGACATCATCGTAAAATGGTAAAATCGTATTATATGGACCCTAAAACGTATTTATTCACTAAAAACTCATAATAATATATTCTTTGAGTTATAATAACGTTAAATGTCAATAAATTAAATTAACTGTTAAATCTTCAAATGAGGCTACTTCCGGTTCACCAATTATAACCAAAATCTAATCAGTTGTTCTTCTGGATGTAAACTTGAGGAATATGAAAAAAATATAATTTTTGGAATTGTGATATTGAAGTTATGCGATCCAAAACTTTCGTCACACACACACCACACATACACACACACACACACACACACACACACACACACACACACACACACACACTCATACATACTTACAGACATCATCGTAAAAATGGTAAAATCGTATTATAGAGACCCTAAAACATGCTTATTCACTAAAAACTCATCATTGAATTTTTTGACCACAGACAATACTTTCCTTACCTAAAGGTGACGGAAGGTAAAAACTGTGGGCCAAATGACGGGTGATAATAATTCAACCGACATTTTAAGGGTTATCTTCTAGACCAGACTTAGCTTCTACCGAGACCCTTTACTTTTGGCACAATGAAAAATAACTTCGTAAAAATCCAGTGTGTATAGTAAAGGCAAGGACACATTGTTCTGATGTGATACCACACCGCGCCATCCGACTTGATGCGTCAGATGTACTCTGTGTGCATATTGTTCCCACGCCATCCGACACGTTTTTTCAAATAAACAAGTTTTAATTTAGGAATCATGGCAACTAGTAGTTCCTCTGATGAATGAGATCAAAAAATAGAATGTGCAGCAGCTTTATTTGTTTTAGAAGAAAGAAAAAAAGGAAAATATTGGGTGCATCCTATAAATTTAGAACGACACTTTCATGGAATTTCTTTCCAGGCTTCTTTCATATTATGGTCTCTATAGTGCTTGATTTTCATATTATAATGACATTCATGCTTCCGAACTACCTCAATTAAAAGGATTTCGTCAATTTTTACTGTCAGTCAGCCGCGACACGATACCAAACTATACGATTCGACGCGACATGACAAAAAACATGGCAAGTGAGGATTCGTATCACGTAGGATGGCGTCGCGTCCATTTGGATGGTATTGCATCAGAACAGTATACACATAATATAAAAATATACATAAAGATACATGGTGTTAGATCCTTCTGACGTTGCCTTAGATGGTGTGGTATAGCGTCATGTAGTGTCGCATAAAACAATCTGTCTCTATCTTAAAACCTACATTGCAAGACATATGGGATAGTACTCACAGAAAAAATAATAGAATTAAAGCTGGTATTACTAATAATGTCGTTGGAACCGAATATTAAATGGCGGAATACTTGAATAACATAATCGGGTTTTGTTAGTTTAAAACCTATACTTTGAAGTAGTCGAAAGAAATTTCTTAACATTTGCGTAGGTTTTATAATTTGTTGAAAATGTAAACCGGCCGAAATATTATGTGCGTGGGCTCGTATTAGTACATTTAATAAGTGAAAATAAATTAAGTATTTTAAATGGGAAAAATAGTATATTGAGTTATTAGGAGTAAAGGTGATACTGTGCGCGCCGAGAGTGAAAGTTTCACTTCATTTTGTTATCATGGCAAACTTCTTATCTAATATTGTGATCCTAATTCATAGATTTATTTTTTATTTATATTTATTGCGTTTTTTCATTATATCTAGATAAAATATTGTACGATACACATACATAAAGCATTTTTAGTCACTCACGGGTCTTAAAACACGAGCGTAGCAAGTGTTTTAATTTTGTCCTATTCGTGACTAAAGATTAGATTTACGTACTTGTATGGTAAATAACTATTATACCTTGTTCCACCTTACCAATTCAGTATTATAGAGAATAGGGCATAGTTTTGAACTCTCTGATTGGCTGAAATTGGAACCAAGTTTACGCAATGTAATTTTAGACTAGTGTCAGTGTACATGACATGTGACATCTCATGTCATTTTATGTGCACTGTCAAATATCATTTTTATCCGATTTGGAAACCAGATAATATTTTGTATTTCACACTTACTGATTACAATATACATAGTTTCGATTGCATTATGATACCTTTTTAATATTTTTATGAAATGTCATATGCCAGCAGTTAAATACCGTTATTTGGCGCTGATATGAGCGCCATCTACTGAATTGGTTAAGTGGAACAGAGTATACGTGAAGTACGTTTGCGGATTTCAATTGCTCTGTTGTTATGGATACTTTCGTATTTGTTCACTTTTTGTTATAAACATTGAAGTGAATACTGTCACGTTTTGACGTTTGAATAAAAACTGTAATTTTATATCCTCCTTGTGTGCAATTATGTCGGAATTTGAAATAGTACAATGTATGCCCCCTGATAGCCCTTAAGTTGTTCAATCGGATGGAAGTCCAACACTGTGGCTGTGGTTGAAGGATATTCCGAGGAATCACTGCAATACAATATAAACTTTTCTTATGAATTTAATTCTAAGAATCCGTCCCTTCGTTACCGTCCCTTTAATTTTAATCTGTATGTCTACTATTATGTTATTTCGTTAAAAGTATTAATATTATAAAGCAATGTGTATATTTCTTTTAAACTAGATTTTTTCTTACCCTGTAATTGGGCATTTTGCCTGTAGGGCATAATAATAATAATAAAAGTAAACTCTGTTTATATTTCAATTTATCGATTATAAATTTAAATTTGACAGCTACGCCGCCGGCGTAAAATTAGCTACTTCTACTCCGGCGTGGTAGAAATAAAACATTTACGTTGTGAATTAAGTCACAAAAGATGCCACTTCTATGAGGTTTGAAGAAAAACGATATATATTTATATTACATTAATCACAGAATTAAATGTCATTTGTACTAATAATTGAATTTAAATTCATCTTTATCAGTAAATTCTGTCTTTGGACATGTTTCAGCAGTAGAGCTGCCCTCACACACCAGTCTATCCTGCGCCTTCACCCATTTTGCTATTTTTATTTCAATTATATTTTCTGAAGACAATTCCTCCTTAAAATATATCCAATCCAGTTAGCCTTTTTTATTTATTTCAATATACGAAACTGAAATATGTACAAAAGTATTAGAAGATTACAAAATAATGTAAACTTTATTTTTATTGAACTTTATATACGAGTATTATTAATTTTCTTCACTATGTGAAAACACAGTATTACATTGTATGTATTCAATTCAAACATCTACTTATTGTTCTTCCTATGTACTAATCTGACTACATTTTCGCATTTGCAAATGGGGTACAATCCTTGTATAATAAATGCCAAGAATGATTGATGAGTATGTCTCACCTGTTTCTGGTTTTCGCGTTGAGTTGTGAGCCGTGCCTCGATGCACTGCCGAGTTTCGAGAAAGGCGCGTCGTTGAGCAACCTCCCTAGGGTAGTGGGTGAATACCCCAGCCACGTTGCCGCATGCCAGAGCTGCTGCACCGCTCCAAACCTTGAAAGAAAAAAAAAGATTAAGGAATATGAAGGTTAGTTTAATGACTTATTTCATTATTATTAACGTATGTCCTAAAATTTTAACATTTTTTTTATATAATATAAAATGCATTTACTTAATAATTAACTGTTTCATAAACAACAAAATTATGAACTTAAATTAAATAAAGATGGGGCTGTTCTTCTACTAGGCGCAACTTTCTACGGACACCTAGTATTGGGTTTTGGACATTTACATCGATTTCTCCGACATGCCTGAATTCCTGTATATTCTGCGTTCGTCCTCATTTTGGGCTTCCAAGATAAAAGAACCTTCCCAAGGCTCATCCCGCAGAAGATTTTTGGATTGTCGTTTCGCGGAACTAATGGTACGTTTTGGTCAGTTAGCCAATTTTGAGTTTATGTTGGATACTGCGAGGATGCAAGGTCTGACGAGAAGATAAAAACATCTTCAATAAAATTGACCAATTTTGTTAGATGTACCTTTGACTATCCAGGGCTTGACCTCACTCGGCCCACATAAGGTCTGGATACACCCCTTGTGGAAATAACACACCATACCAACACCTTATTTGTGAATTGGGCCTTTTGTTTATAACTAACATTATTAGGGACCTCTGCTGTATTGTCAGTATAAAAATGATCATTTCCTTTAATTTCGGAGTTGCTCAGTGTGTAGTTCAAGAAATTGATGTATATGTTGTCCAAAACTCAATGCTAGATGTCCGTAGAAAGTTGCGTCTTGTGGCAGAACACGCCCATCTTTATTTAACTTCATAATTTTGTTGCTTATGAAATAGTAAATTATTAAGTATTATAAAACTTTAAGTAAATGCATCTTATATTACAAAAAAAAATCTGTTGTGGCCAGCATAATACCTCTCGCCATTTCCATTGTAGATTATTGTAATAAGGCGAGTACAAAATGAATAACTTTTTTTATAATCTTTTCTAAATTATAGTTTCAGGAATAATATTTCAATTTATCTTTATTAGTCAATATTCTGTTTAGAAATAGTTATCATATTCTATTAACTGACTATTTAGTTTAGCTGTCATAGACCCTTGATAGTTATTTGTTGACAATTAAGTCTTTAAATTATTAAGCATACGTGAGCGAGACACTGGACACCATGGGTGCCATATGATAAGACTTAACCCCGCTCCCCTAAAATAATTCTCTCACAAAAGTAACGTTTTGTTTTGAGTAGTCTGTCTTAGAAACTCAAGTGGAAGACATTTAGTCTCAAGCTTTAGGGTTACAACAATGTAACAATTTAGTTTTGTTTTTAGTTATGTCTAGTGTAATAAATTAATAACAAGTTTAAATGTAAATATGTGTGTAAATAAAAATTAGTTTAAAATCCAAATAATGTCTGTGTCCATAATGTAAGTGTTCATCGGTCATCTGACAGCAAAGATAAGAGTGAGTGTGTGTCTGTCCTCCTTAATCAAGTGGTGGTCGACCACCGAAGCGACCACTAGTCAGTGAAAGTTGTCATCGTTGGGAAAAACAGTAAGACCACCATCATCAGAGCCTCTGTGACACTCCCCTCGTGTTACATTATATAAGTATTGTAGTTAACATTTCTTGTATACACAAAAAAAATGTAATTATATTTATTCTTCATAATTAGATATTTTTGTAATTTTAAAATTATTCTATGAGTATGAGCAAGTTTTCTCCTAGTACTCTTTTAAATGTTCGAGATTATTCCAATTCATTGATGGGATTTAAAATATTTAATTAGTAATAAAATAAGAAATATTAAAAGCCCTTCCCAGAAAAAAGCCTTCAGTAATGTCTTTCGATTTTTGACACTGATATTTATCTATCATTTACAGACATTTTTATAATTTCTCAACGGGTTACTATAGAGTTGTTTGGGCAGTGAGTTTTATTACAACAGATTATTTTGTATATTATATTTTTATTATCTCTAAATCTATAGAAAATATAATGAAAATTTTAAATGTATCGGATAGAGAATTTTGTGTTCTTTAATATTTGTAATAACATAAATTTTCAAAAAATAATATTTAGAAGATTTTTTTAGATACTATTACTTTCGGTTGTCCAATTGTTACCAAAACCTTTTCAGCCCATCCCATTAATGTCAAATTGAGGAATCCGTAGTTAAACAGGTATTAAGTCGTGGTTTTGAGATATCGTCCTTCCAATATCTACAAACACTCACACACACATCCATACACACATACGCACACACGCATACAGACATCATCGTAAAAATGTTAAAATCGGATACTACGAGCCTTAAAACGTGCTTATTCACTAAAATCTCAACATGCGATTTTTAGCATGGATCCTACTTCTCTTAGCGAGAGGTAAAAATTATTAAAATTTGTGCCAAAACTATTAGGATATACGTCATTAGCTCAATTAACCGTTTGTCTCTTAAAATAATAAAAGTTTACAACAGTAGCCTCCAGACAAACGGTTCTCAGCCCTCTTATTGAATATTACAGTTTACGCAATTCTTATCTTTCTGCTGTTGGCAGGTGCGTAAAGTATATCAAACAGACGTCCCTACTAATAGGTATTGTGAAAGCGCACTGAAGAAGAACTTGTGCGTCAATATCGACTGTTGTGACGTAGTTAGCATTATCCTCTACTCCTGCTCCTGGCAAACACGACCGCCTGCGTCAGCCTACAGAACTCGAGCAATGGATATGAAACGAGGAATGTATATTGTATACGGACAATGGGCAGACATAGTTCAGCCTGAACCGATTCTGACTAGAACAAATGCTATACGGTACGGTCGACAAAAATAAATTTGCTGTATTTTCTCTGCTTGTTTTGTCATTCAAATCTTGAATTTGAAATGAAGACTGATGTCATGGGAATCAAAGAAGCTAATGGATTGAAACAAAAGTAGATAAGAGAAAGCATATTACAGAAAGCTATACATAATATATGAAAAGAGATGGATCAATTGTTTGTAAATTTATTCGTCAAAAGGGATTGATTTAGCAAAGATAAAAATGCGAGAGTGCTTCACTAAAGAAAAAAAAAATGGGAAATACGGGCCCAGACTATCATAATAGTTCGGTCGGCTTATATTTTCAACAAATGGTTAGAAATTTCTATAAAATTCTTTCGTATAGATTTAAAAAAAAAACTGAGCCAAATGACGGGTGATAATAGTCCAAACGCCATTTAAAGGGTCATTTTCTTGTTCAGATTTATTTTCTATCGAGACTATTTAATTTTGGAACAATAAAAGATAACTAAATAAAAATCGGTTGCGCAAAATAAAACTTACCTTGTAAGGCTTATGGCACAATACACTAACAGAATAATATGCAAGGTTTATGAATAGAATACCTAATACCAGGCAACCAAATAAGTTCGTGCGGTTTTTGTATACAGTAGAGTGCCATAAATATTTTTTAAGTTGTTGATCGATAGCACTTGTTTGTTATCTGTCATCTACTTTAATATGAATACTTCTATTGTCGGATACATATACATTTGGTGACAATTGTTTTATTCCTAATTTGAATAGTTGAAAATGACAACGAATATAACATTAATTCGAGGTTGTTTACGCCATGAGTACAAACTTGGTACCAAAGCTGCAGCGGCGGCGCGAAAAATATGTACCGCATTCGGAGATGATGCCGTAAGTGATAGAACAGCACAGAAGTGGTTCAAGAAATTTTCTTCGGGAGATCTCAGCTTGACCGATGAAGCACGCTCTGGGAGACCGAAGATCATTAACAACGAGGATCTTCAACTGGTTGTGGAAGCAAATTCCAATACAACGTGCCTAAAGCTTGCAAAAAGGTTCAATGTGAGTGATGAAACCATTCGTTTGGAACGTGGAAGTTAAGCAAATGTGAATTACCAAATGATAACAAATTAAGTCGTCTTACCATTAGTTCCGCAAACATTTCACGCAACGAAACATTTCTTGATCGGTTGTTAACCTGCGACGAAAAGTGGATATTGTACTCAAATTTTAAGCGTTCGTATCATTGGTCAATTTAGATATTTATTTTTGACAACACTATTAGTTATTTCGAAATTATCGTTTCATACCCGCTTTCCTAACATTATCTACAATCTGTGTAAAAAATATAAATTAGTTAAATTCAAAAACACAAGCACAATCGTTAAGATAGTAATGTGGTGTTTACAGTAAATCTTTACAGAGAAGTGTCTCGCCTTAAATATGAAATATAAAATGCTATCAATTCGTATAGATAAGAATATTCTTTAATATTTATAATAACATTAAAAGTCAAAAAATAATATTTAACAGCGTTTTTTTCAAGTAAAACTGTTAAAATCTTCAAATGATAGTACTTTCGGTTGACCAATTATAACAAAAATCTAATCAAGTCTGCATATGGATGTAAGGAAGAGGAATACGTAAAAATTGTAATTTTTGAAACTTTGGTATTGGAGATATCGCGGCCGAAATTATAGTCACACACACACGAACACATACACGCACACACACATACAAACATAATCGTAAAAATAGTAAAATCGTATTGTAGGAACCCTAAAACTTATTCATTGAAAACTTTTTGACCAAAGACAATACCTTCCTTACCTAGAGGTGACGGAAGGTAAAAAGATATTTTTTTGTTTTATGTTATAAATTATGCTTTGTAATTTGTGTAATATTCATGTTTGTAAAACCTTTTAGAGCCCTGAAGAAGACTGTTGTACAGTTGAAAGGTCGGCCAAGAAATAAATAATTTATGTAAGATTGTGTGGCCGATTATTTTCCATTCTTCTAGTCAAAAGAGATTTCGAATAATTGTTAATACTAAATATGAACAGCGATCATTATCATTTAGTAAAAATGAGTAGGTATAACACAAGAAAATTCTTACAAGAAATACAATTAATTTCTAATATTAATCATTAATCTGTTTTTGTTATAGATTTGATCAAATTTAATGTGTTTCTTTCATATACCTTGGCGTTGTATTGAGTGTTTGATCTTTCGAATTCGTAATAGTATATTGAAGGCCTTTCAGTTGAATTGACATAAAAATAAATGTAATACGACAGAAAATCCAGTAAATACTTCAAAAATAAGAATCCATCTTTCAGTAAACATACCTACATGTTTTTCTTGTGAAATGCTATCTGACATATCAAGTAATTTGATATTTTAAAAAGAAATGAAAAATCAATGATTTGTGTAATATTCCTTTTTGAATAAAAATGATTTAAAAAAATTTATAAGCAATTTTCAAAGAACAGAATTTTAATCTAAAATGTTCACTGATTCACTGATTACATTACATTTTGATTACTTTTTAAATTATTTCATAATTTCTTATAACGATTTTCAAATTAAACTTGGTATAAGAATCCCAGTAAACGTCAAAATTAATTAAACCCTTATCGAAACCCTTTAGTGTTAGGGGATGTTTTCTCAACCTAACCTAGCTTTAAGCAGAAAATAACGGTCAAAGGACAGAACCTTTCAAATGTCTAGCTTGAAATCTCGGAAAATGTGCGATTAGACCTTCTAAAATATTCAGAGCGCCCTTTCGAATGAAAAATTTAATTCTCCAATGTGAGTTGGGGACTTCTGATCTTTTGACATTGGTAGTCAAGATAACGGGAAAGGTTTAAACATTTTTTTATACCAATTTAAAATTTTATGTATAAAGGTTGGTGTATGCAACGTTTCATAAGAAATAAGGAATAAAACATAAAATATAAATATGCACACATATATCGCACCGTTTACGCAGTTTTGAGATAAAACATAACATTAGATACATAAAAATAATACAAAACTGCGAGGATACAAAAAATTGTTAAAAAAAGTTGACTCACCCCCAATTAATCGCCAATTGTAATAAGTTGTACAGAACTTTAAATACAATAATAGTAGTTTATATATCAAGGGAGTAAAGTTCGTCATTATTTGTCACGAGCGAATATTAATTTGCTTGAGGCAAATAATGACACTTTACTCCCGTGTTATATACAATATTTTATATACAAACGGAAAATTTTGTTATTTAGCTTACAAAAGAAACTAGGTAACAGCATGTGAAACTAGTAAAAATGAAGCAAATTCCTATAAACGAAAAATCTATTTATTTTTTTAATTTTTCACAAAAACAATTATATTTTTTTTCAAAATAATTATAATCGATAATATTCTACATATTTGTATGTTAATATCAATTAAGAATTGAACACTAAGAAAATAAAATTATCACTTTATTTCCCTAGGGAGTATTTGTCATTTTATTTCCCTCGGGAAATAATGAAGCACATTAATTAATGATTTTGATAAGAATAAAGTTAATTTTATATACCGGTTGTATATAAAGATTATTATTATTATTATTTTGTAATACCTCGCAAGAAACCAAATACATAGCTGCATACTCTTGATTGGCGAAGGTAATAGGCATTTTGATATTCAATAAACAGAATATAAATTGTATGCCAATGCAAAAAAATTGATATGGCCAGCATAATACCTTCCGTCAATCCAGTGTATTATGTATAAATTCCATACATAAATTTTCTTGCAAAAGATTTTAAATTTTTAGTAAAATTATTTCATAAACAAACTATGAAAATTTCCCATTTGTTAGTGGCCGCTATTTTTTATTTTCTTCTTCCACTCATTTCTGTTTTGCGTGTCGTTCTTATTCAGTTCCTTTTCTCTCAAGTCTTCCGCAATGCAGTCCTTGCAACTTAACTGTGGTCTTCCTCTGTTTCTTCAACCTTCTATTTCTAAGCTATTCATTCTTTTTCCAATATATTCTCAATCTCTCCTATGATATGTTCAAACCAATGTAATCGTCTCTCTCGTATCTTTCTAGAAACTTCTAACACTAGAGTTATTTCCCTTATTCTTTCAATCCTTACCGTATCTTTCCGTGTCTTCCCGAACATCTATTACATCATCCTCATCTCTACCACATTCATTTACTTTTCATTAATATTGATATCTGTTAATTTGAATTATCTGAATATATTAGAAGTTTTCATAGTTAGCATAGCTGGTTGATTTATGAAATTTAATATCTTTATAATTCTTTAATTCTATATCTATTGAATATGAAGTATAAAATGCAATCAAATCGTATAGAGAATAATATATTCTTTAAATTATGATAATGTTAATTGTCAATAAATGATATTTAATTGCGTTTTTCAAAAAAAACTGTTAAAAATCTTCAAATAAGGATACTTCCGGTGGACCATTTATAACCAAAATTTAATCACCTCTTCTTCTGGATGTAAACTTGAGGAATACGAAAAAAATTATAATTTTTGGAATCGTGGTACTGAAGTTATGCGATCCGCAACTTTCGTCACACACACACACAAACAAACACACACACACACACACAGACACACATACATACAGACATCATCGTAAAATGGTAAAATCGTATTATATGGACCCTAAAACGTATTTATTCACTAAAAACTCATCATTGAATTTTTTGACCGAAGACAATACCTACCCTACCTAAAGGTGACGGAAGATAAAAACATTCCACGTCAACAATCAACATTTTTTTCAGAGAACACATTGATTTTTATTTTACAAAATTTTAAATTATGACGTACTTGGTCAGGTTTAAAGTGTTCGAGTTTTTATAAAAAGCATGTAAAACAAAAATTATTCTCAGATTTACTATCTACGTCTCACGTCTGTGGTTAGTTTTGGCATTGGTTAAGCGTTGTACCATTGTTGTACACTTACTTAAATAACGCCCTGTATAGTGAATACAATGTTAATTTTTTCATTTTCCTGTAGTTACTTATGCATTAAATTTTAGAGGAAAATTGTAAATACAAAACTTACTCAGAATTAAAAACTACGCAATAACAAAAATCAATTGCACTTTTTATTTGTTTTACTCAAATTAAAATTCACAATTTACTGCATATTTCAGAGTGCCATGGAACTAGAATTTGTTACCTATTGCCTGTTTGATAGTTGACACACCTAATAATAACCTACAAAACATCACTATTATCATAGTTTTTATTAATGAACAAGTATTGTATTTTCAACTTTACTCAAAATAAAATAAAAAAATTAACAATGTATTCCCTATATAACAGATTTCAAGTAAATTTGCGAAAAAATGTTTCCCTGTCACGGATTCTCGCATTCGCCTGTATTCGTGTATATAGTATTATTTTAATTATTTTGCAGTAATTGGATAAAGTATGACAGGTTTGTCCCATTTTAATATTCCAATTGTATCCAATGAAACATTTCACGTACTAATTATTTATAAATAACGAAATTTGTTTGTACATATAAATAATTGGAAAATGTCAATTTCCCACGGGTATTTTTGAAAACCTACGCAAATTTCATGAAAAATTCTATAGTTAACTTAAATTAATTATTGGAAAATAAAACAAAAAGCATCTATAATTAGTTAATTACTAATAACTAATATGAATATTTTGAAAGTTGAAATAAATATATTATAAATAATAAGGTCAACGGATTAAAATAATGTATTAATAGTTTTCCTGCCGTAATCCTAGGTAAGGGAGGTATTCGGTATTTGCTAGAAAATTGAGATTTTGATGAATAATCACGTTTTATTGTCTTTAGAATTAGGTTTCAACATTTTCCCGATAATATATGTGCGCGTGGATGTAGTCAGGATGATTTATCAAATACTATGTGGCTTAAAAATGTTTTTTTCACAATTTGTCATTACAAATATTTAAAATAAATAAATATATCATCACGGCATATTACCCATTGCTGGGTGGGCCAATCTGCTTTGTACACAGATATCGGTAATGATGAAATATTTGTACCGTGCGGGCGCTTACCAGGCGTCACCTCACGGGCACTCAATGCTGGCGTGGAGAGTGCACCACAGGAGTCAATTTAGTGCCATTAAATTCGAAGTAATTTTTGGCGTCGGTCGAGATCGAACCCGGGTCCCCAGATTCGCGACTAGACACTCAGGCACACGGCCACGAGACCCCATGGGGTCTCAAATATTTAAGCATTTAATTTTCTTTATATGATTTATTAAAAATACATTCTCTATGATATTAGATATAAAAAATCTGATGTGGCCGTCAATTCTATGCATTTTGTACAAATCCCATAACGAAAGATCCTTTAAAAATATTCTATATATCCAGTAAAATTGTAACACGAACATATACTATTTTCTACAAATTCTATACCGAAAGTTCCTTGGAAAAGATTCTATACCCAAGGCAATACCCTCCTTATTACTACTAAGGTGACGGAAGGTAAAAAATAAATTTTTATTTTAATACAAATGGGAGAACCAACAGCTCAAAAGAGACCAAATAAAGGTTCTCACTTATTAAATAATACAATTTACATAAAATAGTATAGCAAACAGAAACAAACAGAACTTAAAGAAATCTAAATGAATAGATTGCTTATTGTGGATTGACATTATTCGATGTATGCATGAGAATTTATAGTTATCGGTATTATTTTGTAGCAACTTGAATAAATTACAAGATCTCGTACATTTGTCTTGAACATGTATAGAGAATAGAGAAATGATACTGTCTGTTCAAAAAAAATCCTAACTTGGAGTACGCTATGAACAATTTAAAGTAATTAAGTAAATGTTAATTTTGTCAAAAATGTTAGGTATCAAGGAAATCAAAGTTTTCATCTTGAATCTTATTTTAGAAATGGAAATAAATTAGAAAACGGCGAATGGCAATATATTGTATCCTTCTTTATTATCTTTTTTTCTTAAAATTACATTTCAAGATCAATTTTGACAATTTGACTTGTGAATTGAATAATGGTCAGATATACGTTTCTGTGTTCATAACTTACTCCGAGGTAGGTTTTTTTAACACACTGTTATATATAAAATAATGTTACAAATCTTACAGCAAAGAAAATCAGCTGACAAATTCAAATATTTATAAAAATACGAGGGTCACGCTAGAATAATTGAGAGTAACACACATGGGGTATAAATTTTTTAAATTTTATTTTAAATATATATTCAAATTAAAAGTAATTCTTTTCAACAATAATAAATTTCACTAATCTTTCTATCTACTCCTTAAAAATTCTCAATAAAACTTATTATGCAATTCGTTCAAAATAATCATGAATTGCAGCATCAATCTCTACTTCAGACTAGTTTCTATCTAACCCGTTTTTTTTTTTAAATCCACAGAATAGATAAGCGTCATACATTGGCGAAGTGAGTATGGTGTTCTATTACTTATTTTTAAAAAAATCACCTAAAACTGAATATAATGTTCTCTGGTTAATTCCATAGGTATTTTCATTTACAACGATACTTTTAAAAAAAATGATTAACTTAGTTCTACCTAATTTAACTTTCGCTTAATTTCAGATGGCAGATGATAGTAGGCAAATTTTGTGTTCTACGGCCTTTCCTATTCTTAATAATTCTAGTGTGATACTCTTTTTAATTATTTTTGAATACATGTAGTAGACTACAAATATTAATATTTTTTTTAACTAATTATATCTTCTAGAGTTCTTTGCATAACGTTTTGAGCAAACTAAATAAATTAATAAAATAACAGGAGAGCCAACTACAAAAGATAAATTCCCCTTTGTTTTAGCTCTATCTTACACTTAATTTTACTGAATCATGATAAAGTACAAAAGTTTATTTTTATCACTGCTTCTTGCTTTGAATTACGGATTTTTGCAGGAAGTTCTCGCAAATATATTCTGAAGTTTCTGGAGTAATCGGGGTTGTAAATCAAATGAACATTGTAAATAAAGCGACTGGATATTAAGGAACTAGATGGTTACAGCCAGTGAAATTTAAGCCAAACCTTTAATTATAAATATTTTAGTGGCCAATAATGTTAAAACCGGTTTATTGTAAAATAGATAGTTATGAATTAAAAAAAAGAGTTTTACGTTTGCGATATTATACCGGATAAACGATATTATGTTTATTGCTTCAGGAAATGTTTAATCTAAAATTAAAACAGGAAATTGAAAATGTTTGCATTAAAATAAATACATTTACTTTGCGATTGAATTATCCTTAATTTGGATATTTTTCCATTATTGTAAAATAGGGGTTATGAATTTAAAAAAAAGAGTATTATATTTGCGATATTGTACCAGGTATGCTTTACTTTTCTAGGAAAGGAAATTAATGTAACAAAACAAAAAAATATCTTTAATCATAAACTTATTAATTTTATAACTTGACTCTCTATTTTATTTTTCTGAAAATATTAAACTGTGTTCGAGTAAGATGAGTAATGTTTACGTTTTTAATGAATTAAATAAATATCATTAATTTGAAATCGTTACTAAAGTCATCATTAAAAGTTCAGAAATCGGAATTAAAGAAATCCAATACACGACGATTTCATGCAAATGCAGTGTTGCCAACCTTATGATAATTATTATACGATTTACGAAAGTAAATTTATACGTAAAATGATAAAAATATGTGACAGAAAAACGAATTAAATAATTCCGATGAAGAAGTTTGAGATAACACATACATAATTTTGATTATTTATTACGATAACTTCAATGTTCAGAGGTTTGCAACACTGAACATGAGTTCGTTTGTTTGTCTGACAGTAACTGATATATTTGTCACTATAACCTATAAAAATAAAGATTCTTTCTTTTGATTTTCACAAAATTTCGATTTCAAATACGATTTAATATGCATCTTGGCAATGAAGTTCCTTTTTATCACTCATATGGTTTATTTTCCTCGGCCCTACGGCCTCGGCAACTAAGTCAACATTCGTGATAGAAAGTAGAACTTCTGTACCTTGATACATAAATAACTATTATTTGAAATGGTCACTAGAGTGCACAAAAATCTTCATTAAAAGTTCATAAATCGGCACTAAAGTAATCCATGATAAGACGATTTCATGCAAATACAGTATTGCCAATTATTGTACATACATGTAAGCGAATTTAGGCAGGTATATGGTGGTACAATAGTAACTACCTAAATTTGTACGTAAAATGACAAAAAAAAGTGCAAAACATATAATTATTTTGAGTGTTCTTTGCAATAACTTCAATGTCCGAGATTAGTAACATTGAGTGTCGGACAAACATATGTAAACATAACCTACATACCTACCTAGAAAAATATTCCTTTTATTTTCACAATTATTCGATTTCAAATAAAATTTAATATGCATCTCGGCACTGAAGTTCCTTTTATCACTCATATTCGTGATAAAAAATATAACTTCAGTACCTTGATACATAAATAATTAGTTTCATGTAATAATAATAATAATATCATCCCGGGTTATTACCCATTTTTGAGTACAATTCTAAACATCTATTATTTTATCACCCAGTCGCCCTCGCCTATTACACTTAAAGAATTGACGTCACACGCAAGGGGGAGATACAAGCAAACCCCCTCCTGTTGTATTTTCAGTCAGGTACTAGAATGAATGACAGTTCTTTGTTTGTATTGCCGTGACCTTAGCAACCATTATTTCGAAGCAATGCCGCTAGAGGTGCTACGTATAAAATACATTTGTCTAAGTGCCTATTGACCATGTCTGTAATGATAACATATTAGTTCCATGCGGGCGTTTACCAGGCGTCACCGCACGGAAACGCATTGTTAGCGTAGAAAGTATTTAAAATTCAAAATGAGTGTTAGTAGGAATATCTACGGTGCAGGTTATAAGCAATAAAACTAAACTATGTTAGATAAAAAATATGAAAAACATTCTATTATTTTTTAGTATAATTTACAATATTGATGCGCAGTATGTTAACTCGTTTTTATAATAAAAGTTTATTAAGTTAAAAATGGTGATAGTCAGATGGTGCAAGAATTGATTGCGAGTACATTTGTTATTACTGTTGTGCACTTTATTATAAATAGTATAAATTGTAATTAATAAATAATGTTTTAGTGTAATAGTAGTATATCTGTGTGTTAAAATAAATTGAGTATATAAACACTTGGTTGAACAATTTCATTAAATAAATAAACATTATAATATGTACGAGCATGAATGCATGCAACTTCCAATTAATATAATTGTAATTCGTACCAACCATGCTTGTTATCTTACATAGCTTTACACAGAAATAACATTTGAATGATATCCACGAATAGCAGGTATTACATTATTTGATTACATTAAAATAATGCAGAATAGAACACTAGGTTCATATGTATAATTAACTAGAGTCATCCTTCCTCATACGTTTGTGTAACCAACAATACGTATTTGTTTATCACATCACATACGAAGGGAATGTTCAACAGTTGCTATTCTAGTTTCCTGAAGCTTCGGGCATATTTCGCACAGTTTGCACCCTTTAAAGGTCCCTTTATTTGGTTATATACAAAGAGAAACAGATACTCCTACATAATGTATCCATAGATGTAATTCAAATTTAAATCAATTGGAGTCAGTATTAGTTTATGCTATTATGAATAGATGGAATAGAACTTGAATAATTGAAGAATATAATAGCTTTGTTCCAGCCGGTAATTTTGGACAAGTTTGTAACAAATAACGGATTTTTTTTAAAGTGCATACGTGTACATAAACTAGTTACTAACGCCTAAATTTTGGAACGCTGAATGAGACGAGTATTTGTTGCTTACAAGCTACCTAATCTGAAAAGTAAATAAATTATTTAACAACAAAAAAAAAAAAATCTGATGTAGCCAGCACAACACCTTCCGTCAATCTTTAGTATTATGTATAAATTCCATACACACATTTTCTTGCAAAAGATTCTAAATTTCCAGTAAAATTATTTCATAAACAAACTATGCAAATTGCACTTGACACTGACATCTTCTTCTTTAGCTTTTCTCATTCGTTAGGGGTTGCTATTGTTTATTTTCTTCTTCCACTCATTTTTGTTTTGTGTGTCGTTCTCATTCAGTTCCTTTTCTCTCAAGTATTCCGCAATATAGTCTGTCCATCTTATCTTTGGTCCTCCTCCAATATATATTCATCTCTCCTCATGATATTTTCAAACCAATGTATCTTTCTAGAAACTTCCTACACTAGAGTTATCTTTTCTTGTCTTCCCAATATCTATCTCAACATCCTCATCTCTGCCACATTCATTCACTTTTCATTGATACTGACATCTGTCAATTTGAATTATATGAATATATTAGCAATCTTCATGGTTAGCATAGCTGGCTGATATATGAAATTTAATATCTTTATAATTCTTTAACTCTATATCTATTGAATATGAAGTATAAAATGCAACCAAATCGTATAGAGAATAATATATTCTTTAAGTTATATAACGTTAAATACATTTTTTCAAGAAAAACTGTTAAAATCTTCAAATGGGGGTACTTCCAGTTGCCCAATTATAACCAAAATCTAATCACCTCTTCTCTGAATGTAAACTTGAGGAATACGAAAAAAATATAATTTTTGGAATCGTGGTATTGAAGTTATGCAATCCGAAACTTTCGTCACACACACAGAGACACAGATACACGTATTATATGAACCCAAAAACGTGCTTCTTCATTGAAAACTCATTATTGAATTTTTTGACCAAAGGCAATACCTTCCATACCTAAAGGTGACGGAAGGTAAAAATATCTCCGTTGGTCATTTCTCTAAAGATAAAATAGAATGATGTTATAAGAAAAAAAAATCTGTTGTGGCCAGCACAATACCTTCCGTCAATCCTGTGTATAATGTGTAAATTCCATACATAATTTTTCTTGAAAAAGTTTCTAAATTTCCAGTAAAATTATTTCATAAACAAACTATTCAAATAGCACTTGAACTGACATCTTCTTCCTCTTTAGCTTTTCCCATTCGTTAGGAGTCGATATTTTTACGTGTCGTTCTCATTCGGTTCATTTTCTCTCAGGTCTTCCGCAATACAGTCCTTCCATCTTATCTTTGGTCTTCCTCTGCTTCTTCAACCTCCCATTACTAAACTACTCATTCTTGTTCAAATATAATTATTCATTTCTCCTCATGACATGTTCAAACCAATGTAATCGTCTTTCTTGTATCTTTCTAGAAAAAACACTAGAGTTATTTTATTACCGTATCTTTCCGTGTGTTCCCCAACATCTACTTCAACATCGTCATCTCTGCCACATTAATTTACTTTTTACTCATACTGACATCTGTCAATTTGAATTATATGAATATATTAGCAGTTTCCATGTTTAGCATAGCTGGCTGAATTATAAAATTTAATTTCTTTAAAATTCTTTAACTCTATATCTATTAAATATGAAGTATAAAATGTAATCAAATTGTATAGAGAATAATATATTCTTTAAGTTATAATAATATTAAATGTCAATAAATCAAATTTAACTGTTAAATCTTCAAATGTGGCAACTTCCGGTTCACCAATTATAGCCAAAACCTAATCACTTGTTCTTCTGGATGTAAACTTGAGGAATACGAAAAAAATATAATTTTTGGAACCGTGGTATTGAAGTTATGGGATCCGGAACTTTTGTCACACACACACAGACACACACACACACACACACACACAGATACACATACATACATACATACATCATCATAAAAATGGTAAAATCGTATTATAGAGACCCTAAAACATGCTTATTCAGTAAAAACTCATCACTGAATTCTTTGACCAAAGACAATACCTTCCTTACTTAAAGGTGACGGAAGGTAATATACTATTAAATACGAGTATAATAACATGAAATACGTTTTATGGTTATCTAATAATCCAATTTCTAATAAGTATAGATTTCGTCTTTCCTTGACGAATGGAAAATATGAAAACTAACACTCAATTTGTAATAATTACCCAGACTCCGACTCTCAGTCAGCAGAAAAAGTTCTGACTGTTGAGACTGTCAGGAACTAGTACTTTGTGATAAATGATAGTCGAATACTACGAGCTGGAACACCTAACCAATAATTGCAAACTTATCAATGGTACGGTTGGAACGGTATTTAACGGTATTTTGTTACTGCGCATGTGTCTGTAGTCACAAACTATCAGCAACAGACTCGAACAAAGCTAATATAAATTTGTTATTACTAGTAAAGGAGGCATCGTTTTCAGAGTGAATATTCTATTTTTTTTCGCGCTATTTGGATTGTAACTATGTATTTCATTTACACTACAGTGTATTAAAAAAAAACCTAACTCGGAGTAGGCTAAGAACAGAGAAACGTATGCCTAATCATTATTTATTTCAAAAGTCAAGTTGTCAAAATTGATCTTGAAATGTAATTTTAAGAAGAAAAGATAATAAAGAAGGAGACAGTATATTGCCATTTGCCGTTTTCTAATTTGTTTCCATTTTTAAAATAAGATTCAGAAAGAAAAGCTTTGATTTTTTTATGACATTTTTGACAATATCTCGTTTCAAATTGATATTTAATTAAATATTTAAAATTGACATACGTTTCTTTGTTTCCTTAACACTTAGATTTCTAGGTGTCTGGTTGCGAATCTGGGCGACTGGGTTCGATCCCGATAGAGGCCAAAAGAAGTATTTCAAATTTTATATTCTCCACGCCAGCAATGAGTGTCCGTAAGGTGACGTCTGGTAAACGCCCGCACGGTACAAATATCTCATTATCATTACCAAAATCTGTACAAAGCAGATTGGCACACCCAGCAATGGATAATATGATGTGAAGATATATTTATTTATTTTATTTATAATAAAATCGACGCAGTAACCTTTGCGGCTTCATCAGTATCAATTTGTTAAATAATATACAAATCAAGCACAAAATTCAAGATAAATTTTAAGGAATACTCATTAATTGGACGTCAATAGTATTGTTTGGTTAACGGAATTTCGTCGTTTACGGACTCTGATAAAAAAGGACATCAACACAGCATATGCGAAATACATGACCAATGTAGAGAACTCTATTGTTGCGGATCCAACAAAACTTTGGTCCCATATTAATAGTAAACGACGAAGTTCACCTATTCCTGGACGTATGCATTTAAATGGTCACAATTATAACAGCACGCAGAATATTGTACAAAGTTTTGCAAATTTCTTTAGTAGTGTATACATTCATAATTTTGACCCATCCGTACCCAATTTAAATGTACCCAGTAATTACGATTGTATAAACATATCCTAGATTACTAGAGATACAATTAAAAAACTTAAAGCTTCCCGAAATCCCGGTCCTGACAAAATTCCCTTCTTATATAATCAAAGGCTGTTGTGAATGCTTTCTAGCTCCCTTGCATTATTTATATATATATTTTGTCATTAAGTACACAAAAATTCCCATCTTTAATAACTTTATCTGTCCAATATTTAAAGCCGGATTTATAATGAAGTAACGCAAACCGCAACGTAGTTTATGTAAAATACGAAGTAACGTAAGCGAATTAGGTGATTTATATTAAAAATCTGATGTGGCCAGCACATAACCTCTCGCCGTATATTTTACCTGGCTGTATGCATAAAGCAAAGAATATTTTTATAAATACAAATAATATATTCATATAAATCTATGACGTATAAACTTCTTTATTATTCAATAATAGCATGTCTCAACATGAAGATATTTTACCATAAATTATGTTACAATAAATTACTAAGTAGAGTTTACCATATATAAATATTAGGCTGGTAACTGCAATTTTCAATTCGAACAACTTTGTTTACTTTCTCTTCATATTCTTCTAGTAAAAACATTAATTTTGGGCGGTCTAAAATGTATATATCTGGATTGTGCATCTATTCTTACATATCTTCTTTTACATTTTATTTTTTCATACTTGTTATATCTAAATAACCTTAATTCCCTTTAATAAAGTGACGGATAGATTGCACTCCGATTATTCTTATATCGATGTGTAATTTTGTCAATATTTACAACTTACTTGAGAAAAATTTGATAGCTTTTTCGCAATTCAAAGTTACTCTAGTCTACAGTACTGGTGTACATTGTCCCATAATGTTTGAAACAAATTTAAGTCCTTCAACCTAGACTTGTCATCTCCATAATAGTCACAGATCAAGAATTAAGGGATTCTCCAAATACATTTTTCTTTCATTACTCATTATTTCTGACACTGACATTTATCTGTCAGTTACAAATAATTTAAATTTGCAACTATTTTTCATGGCATCCTTTCGGTTGTAAAATTAATTACAACATTATTTTATATATTATATTCCTTTTATCTCTAAATCTATAAAATATGTATAAAAATATTTAAATCAGAACGAGAATTTATTTTTCTTTAATATTATCAAGAAAAATTTTCAAAAAATAATATTTAGAAGATTTTTTTTCAAGAATCTTCTACTTCCGGTTGTCCAATTGTTACCAAAACCTTTTCAGATCTTCCCATGAATGTCCGATTGGGAAATACGTTGTTAAACAAATTTTAAGTCTTATAGTTTTTGAGTAACCGTCCTTCCAACATCCCACACACACACATCCACACACACACACACACACACACACACACACACACACACACAGACATCATCGTAAAAATGTTAAAATCGGATTGTAGGGACCTTAAAACGTGCTTATTCAATAAAATCTGGATATGAGATTTTTAGCATGAATCCAATACCTCTCTTAGCGAGAGGTAAAAAGTAGTTCCACTACTGCTAGCCAATCAGATAATAGTATAAAAATTTCACTTGTAATTCGATATCTTTCGTTTAACTTCGGCATCAAGTTGGAATATTGGTACTTTTGTTAAATAATAAACAGTTTGATAGGTTAATTGATGTTTGTTGGGTTTTGTGTTTATTTAGATTTAAAAAGAAAATCACGACGTAAGTTCAAACCAACCTCAAACAACAAACAATCAAAACAAAATGAAATCTGCCAGATGGAGAATGGTCGATAATAAAGATTTCTGCGCAACCGTGTGCAACGTTCAAAATGCTGCCTTCTGATTGGCCAGAGGTATAAAATTTTAGTTAAGGCAAGGTAGAAAGTTGAATGTTGAGCAACTATTGCTTTACATATTTTACCTTACTTCTTACTTTACTTGAATATAAATCATTACTAGCTCTAGTACACGCTCAACTTTTTACGTTACCGATATTATTCACGTTACCTCTTACGTTACTTCATTATAAATCCGGCTTAAGTCTGGTGATAAAAGAAATATTATAAATTTTGGACCAATTACCATTTTGTCTAATATTTCTAAAAATTTTGAGTCGATTATTTATAACTATATTTATAATTCCGTTTTTAGTAATATTACTATTCGTCAACATGGATTTACAAAAGGAAGATCAACTACAACTAATTTAATAAATTTTACTGAGTACACATTGAACTCGTTACATGACAACACAGGTGGATGTAGTGTATACTGATTTTACGAAAGCGTTTGATTGTATAGATCATAGTATTCTCATAGACAAACTGAACTCTAATTTCCATTTTTTATTAAATCTCATTCAGTTCCTGTCATCAAATTTAAAGTCTCGCGAAATGCGTGTTCATTATAATAATTCTAATTCATACCTTGCAACCTCAGGAGTACCCCAAAGCTCTAACTTAGGCCCTTTACTATTTCTACTTTTTATTAATGATATTGCCGATTCTGTCAATCATTCTGAAATATTACTCTATGCAGATGACTTAAAGATTTTTAGAACTATAAATTCATTTCATGATTGCTTACTTTTGCAAAAAGATATAGATAATCTTATGAATTGGCGTCACTCCTCCAAACTTATTTTTCAATTGTAGTAAGTGCAAAATAATAAGCTATCGTGTTTAAAAAAATGTTTATTCTTATCTTTATAATATGGAGGGTAATATTTTAGACCGAGTAAAACAGTTTAAAGACCTTGCTGTTATTTTTGATGAGAGAATGTCTTTCAATGATCACATTATTTATATAGCTAAATCTTCCTATAAAAACTTAGGATTTATTATACGAAACAGTAGCTCTTTCAAAAATATATGTACATTGAAAAGTCTATATTATGCATTTGTTAGGTCTAAACTGGAATACTATATGCTGGTTTGGAATCCATTTTATTCTAAGTATATTTCTGATCTAGAATAAATACAAAGAAAAATTTTAAAATACTGTTATTTCAGATCTTGCAGACAATATCCTAGTTACGACTATGTCTATAATGACTTTGTGCGAGATGAATATTGTAAGTTTAGTCTCGCGTCGAAAACTACAAAGTTGTCTGCACCTACATAAACTACTAAATGGGCTAATACACGATCCTGTTTCTCTTGGTTTAATACCAATAATTGTTCCGCGCGTTACCAGTAGGAAAAAACTACCTTTCAAATGTAATTATGCAAGGACCAATTATGAACTGAAGTCTCCATTACGACAACTTTGTAGTATATTTAATTACTTAATTCATGACAGTAACACGGATGTAGACATATTTAGTAATTCTTTCAGTATTTTTTTTAAAAAATATCTATAATCTATTAATCTGAGATTTATTTTAATTTTTTTTTTACTATTTGTTAAGTATTGTTCATCATGTAATTTCTCTATTGTCCTCATTTGTCTATTTGTAGGTACCATTTTGTAAATTTATACATGTTGTACAATCGTCCTGTAATTGGGATCCTAGATCCTGTTGGATAGATTTAATAATAAATAAATAAATATTATTTACTGATATCAGGATATTAAGTCTTTGTTTGCGTACACAAAAATAGGCAGGTACCTAAGTAATAACTGTATCTGTACGGTAATATTATTACCATACTAACTTGTAATTACAGTCTACAAAATGGAAAGAAAATAAAATGAATGCTCTTCATTAATACATTTAGATAACGTTAGTGTATATCGTTCTTAAATTTGGGTTTCATTAAACAGGGTTAGAACAGGGCATGGTAGGTGTGGATCTTCATTTTACAAATGGGGTTTGCGGTCAGATCCAAAATGTGATTGCGGCGCTGAACAACAAACAATCAACCACATTGTAAATGAATGTCCACTTCGAGCATTCCAGGGAACAATGGAAGATTTCTTTCAAGTTACACCAGAAGCTATCGTTTGGTTAAACAACCTTGACTTGGACCTATAAAAAATATTTATTTCATATTTTTATTAATTTTATTATAATATTTATTGTGTATGTAATGCCATAAGCTAATAATAATAATAATAACATGGTATACTTTATTCTGAGTGTCTGGTCGCGAATCTGGGGACCCGGGTTCGATCCCGACCGACGCCAAAAATTCTTCGAATTTTAACGGCACTAAATTGACCGCGGTGGTGCACGCTCCACGCCAGCATTAAGTGCTCGTGAGGTAACGCCTGGTAAGCTCCCACACGGTACAAATAAAGGGTTTTCCAATAAGAGGTGTTATTTTGATATTCAAAGAAAAATGCCATTTTTTAATATAAATGATCGGATGTTTATTTCATTATAAAGAGGAAGGTATGCCGTTAATAGTGGAAAATAACATCAGGCAAATGACCACCACGACCACGCTGACAGGACAATATCCTTTTCATGAAATTTTCCATAACCAAATCGCAAAGTGGCTATCCTATGTCCTCGATAGCCTCACGAATTCCATCTTTGAGGTCTTGAGTCGACGCTGGGCAGTTGGCGTAGACCTTCTCTTTCACGTGGCCCCAAAGAAAGAAGTCGCAAGGTGTTAAATCACAAGATCTCGGTGGCCAATTGTGATCACCTCTTCGAGAGATAACACGGTCCGGAAACTTTTCCCGTAAAAGATCAATGGTTTCGTTGCTTGTGTGGCACGTAGCGCCGTCTTGTTGAAAGTAAACGTTGTCCAGATCAATACCATCCAATTCCGGCCATAAAAAATCGTTAATCATCTCTCGATAGCGCAATCCATTCACCGTAACTGTTGCTCCAGCCTCATTTTCGAAAAAGTAAGGTCCAATGACTCCGCCGGACCATAAACCGCACCAAACAGTCACACGTTGAGGATAGAGAGGCTTTTCAACAATAACTCTTGGGTTTTCTGAGCCCCAGATGCGACAATTTTGTTTGTTGACGAAGCCACCGAGGTGGAAATGGGCCTCATCACTCAAGATGATTTTTCGATGGAATTCCGGATCATTTTCATGCATTTCAACGACCCAATCAGCAAAGACACGACGTTGTTGATGATCGGCCGGCTTGAGTTCTTGTGTTAACTGGACTTTATAAGCCTTAAGACCCAAATGTTTATGCAAAATACGGTGTAATGACGTTTGTGGAATGCCTAGTTCCAAAGAACGACGAGGAATGGACAAACCTGGGTTTTCTTCAACACTTTCGGCTACAGCAGCAATATTCTCGGCTGTTCTAGAGCGACGTGCAGGGGTTTTATTCTTCACATCACTAACTTGTCCCAACAGCTCGAATTTTTCCACCAATTTCTGTATTGCGGTCCGACAAGGTGCTTCACGACGACCCAAAATTGTCGAGTTTTACGAACCGTCTCTGCCAAATTTTCACCATTTTTATAGTGAATTTTAATAATTTCAATGCGTTGTTGAAGCGTGTATCGTTCCATTTTTATTAATGGCGTAGTTTCTACTTGTCAAATGTCAAAAAATGACAGCTTCAAAAGCGACATCTACCGAAATAGCGGGCTATTCAAAATAACACCTCTTATTGGAAAACCCTTTATTTCATCATTACCGATGTATGTGTACAAAGCAGATTGGCACACCCCAGCAATGGGTAATATGCCGTGATGATATATTTATTTATTTGAATATGTCATATTGCCATATTTTAATATAATTATTTTATTTATCATAGTATTCTGAAAGTAGCATTCATGAAAGAATTTTAAAAAAATAATGTTAATATTTGTCTTCAGTTTCTGAAACCGATATTGAACAAACCACAGAAGTTATGAATTATAACAAGCCTTACATCTTAAAATTCTCGGTCTACGAGTTCGGATTTTAAACAGACATCTGCGGCAACTATGGTACTTATAACAATCCTAGGTATGTTAATATTATGCCATGTGGTTCAGAGAGTCTAGTTTCAGTAGCCATCATAGAAAGTACAGTAATAGAGATACAGATTACTAACTAGTCATGGAGCGGTGGAACGAAGAGTACCTTATTTTTTCGAAGAGGGAAGGGCTACTGTAACAGTGACTTCTCAACGCTATATTGATATGTTACGCAACTTTTTGTACCCATAATTTCCAAGACTCCGGGTCAAAATGGAAGAAATATTATTCCAACAAGATGGGGCCACAGCCTATACAGCAAGAGCTACGATGGAAGTGTTCTGACAAATGTTTCCCAACCACGTAATCTCACATTTTGGTGACGTTTCTTGGTCCCTACGGTCACCGGATTTGTCGGCATGCGACTTCTTGTTGTGGGGTTACCTCAAATCGAAAGTATACAGGGTGAGTCACCGAAATCGCCGTCTTCGATATCTCCCTTGTCGTTAGAAATACAGCATAAGTTTATTAACAGAATTTATTCGTCTACTCAAGGAGCATAACGTAAAATTATTTTCACATATACAGGGTGTTGCATTACGGCTCGGCGAGAATTGTTTGTCTTTTTTTAAATGGAACAGCCTATATATTTTTATATATTTTGAATTGTATTTTATTCACCTATACGAACATATAAATTTTATTTTAGTTTTCCACGGCGTTGCCAAGTTATTCCGTTTTTTCTCTAAAAAAGACCGAATACACGCAATGCTTTATAAAGGCTTACTGAAGTTATTTTAATAGTAAGAATTAAGAATTTTCTTTTCAGTATAACTGTAATTATACTCTACGTTCTGACATATTTTTTTTTAAATGTAATTGTACAGGCTGTTCAATAAAGCGAATCAAATGTGCTCAATTTCAAATGACCATAACTCGTCATTTTCAAATGGAACACCCTATATTTTATTATTCAGTTGTGTGTATTTTTGTATTATCTTCATATGTTATTAAGGGTATCCTATGCCTAAAACCAATAATTTCGGAGATTTTCACCATTTTTCTCTAAATTTATATATTCACTTAAAAATTAAATCTAATATGCCATTGATATTATTTTTTGAATAAGAAACAATTGCAGTAATGATTGTAGTTTCATTGGCCAGGTTATTATTAATAACAGTGGGATTAAGTAAATTAATTTATTAATATGAGTCTCTCGCAAGAAGAACTTACGAATATGGTGTACGCACTTGGAAAAGCGGAAAGAAAGCCTCTTTTGTCGTACTGAACATGACTAGTTCTTTCAAACCTTTACCTTAGTTTCTCAAAAGAACGCGGATTTGGATGTCGTGTTCCCGGAAACCGTTGTGCATAAATTCTTGATGCCAAAAGAGGGTTTGTTGCAGCTTCTTCAAGTGCGTACACCATATTCGTAAGTTCTTCTTGCGCACTCGCCACGCCAGCAGTGAGTGCCCGTGAGGTGACGCCTGGCCTGAACAGCATACAATATATTCGTAAGTTCTTCTTGCGAGAGACTCATATTAATAAATTAATTTACTTAATCCCTCTGTTATTAATAATAAGCTAGCCAATGAAAATAGTATCATTACTACAATTGTTTCTTATTCATAAAACAAGATCAATGGTATACCAGATTTAATTTTTAGTTAAATATATAAATTTAGAGAAAAATGGTGAAAATCTCCGAAATTATTGGTTTTAGGCATAGGATACCCTTAATAACATATGAAGATAATACAAAAATACACACAACTGAATAATAAAATATAGGGTGTTCCATTTGAAAATGACGAGTTAAGGTCATTTGAAATTGAGCATATTTGATTAGCTTTATTGAACAGCCTGTATAATTACATTTAAAAAAAAATATGTCAAAACATAGAGTATAATTACAGTTATACTGAAAAGAAAATTCTTAATTCTTACTATTAAAATAACTTCAGTAAGCCTTTATAAAGCAATGCGTGTATTCGGTCTTTTTTAGAGAAAAAACGGAATAACTTGGCAACGCCGTGGAAAACTAAAACAAAATTCATATGTTCGTATAGGTGAATAAAATACAATTCAAAATATATAAAAATATATAGGATGGTCCATTTAAAAAAAGACAAACAATTCTCGCCGAGCCGTAATGCAACACCCTGTATATGTGAAAATAATTTTACGTTATGCTCCTTGAGTAGTCGAATAAATTCTGTTAATAAACTTATGCTGTATTTCTAACGACAAGGGAGATATCGAAGACGGCGATTTCGGTGACTCAGCCTGTATATGTTCGAAAACCTCTTATGCTGGACATTTGTGAAGGAATCGCAGCTGTGCCCCCAGAAATGTTGATAAGAGCAATGCTGCTCTTTGACGAGAGGCTCTGTATGTGTGTCTTGCGAAATGGACGTCATCTTCTTGACATAATTTATCATAATTAAATAATCTTGTATACCCCTAAAAACTATAATATAGAAAATTTAGAAGGTTGCACTATTTTAAAGTCCATGCATTCTTTTTGCGCCACCTTGTATTTCTGCGTAAATATTATTTAGTTTGATTTTTAAAAATGAAATTATAAAATAATAAAAAAATGCAATTGAATAAATTGCAACTGTTGAATCAAAGTAACAACTTATATCTGGGACAGCATTTTAATTTAAAACAGTGTGTAATAAGAAGAAAAACTATTTTAAAACCAATAATTTCATAAACCGTTGAAAATTCTGGGAAATTAGTTTTTATTTCGTTTACTTTTAGTCTATATTAGTTTTCAGTTTCCAATCCATATTTTCCCTTCATATGAAATATTAAACAAATAAGGTTGTTTCGTTTAATGATTTTTCAAAACAACAAAAAATGAAAAATGTAAGTGGAAACTAGTTAATAGACAAAATTAAAATTAGCCCTACAAAGTAAACCCATTTTTTCGGGCCTGATTATCAGCATATACATTTGGTGCGACAATACCAATTTAATAAAACATAAGGTATAAAGATAAACGTTTTGTTTTTCAAAATATCTTGAGAAATTAAATTTGAAAATTCTTATTTATAAAATTTTGACTTGTACATGGTGGCTTGGTGAAATTTTGTTTCGTAAACTTGGCACCACTGTCGTGAGGGCCTCCTCCTCTTTCAAACGAATGGATATGCTATAACCATGGAAACAGCTACGGTGCAATTGACATGGTTGTATGTTTGTGTTATAATTTTATTGGAAATAAAGAATATTTTGCTAGAAATTTTCTATATGGAATTTGTATAAAATACATAGAACCGGCACAAGGTAATGTACAGGAAAATTTTTCGCAAAAAAAAACTTTCTGTGTGGAATTTGGACAAAATACATAGAACTGACGGAAGGAAATGTGCTGGCCACATCAGATTTTTTTATATAATCGTGCGTTTGGGACTGTAGACACTATCTTTTCAAATTTATTTTCCGTATATTAAAATTAAAGCGGTTTTATATCAATATGAATTTATGCATATTCAGTCATATGTTCTCAGTTACCAAGTACGTATCTTCCGGTAAAATTCCATGAATATGAATAAAGCGAGTAGAAAATTCGATTCCGATCTCCAAGTACAAAATGCAATTACGTGAATATCTCCACACCCCTCATGCGTTGTGTTAGTGATCTGAATGACACTTAAACGAGCAGCCAGACCAATACAATGGAAACTTCGCGATGAGTTTTCTACGTTCTTTCCGCACCGATAATTCCAGCTAAATTGTTAAGCTGAGGTGAAAATAATACAGAATAACGTTTAAACTTGTTCGCTTGGAAAATATGATAACTTTCAATAACAGCTAAGAAAATTCTTGAAACTCGAAAACATCTTCAGAAAGTATTCATTGCTGAGGGTGACATCCATTTTATTCAGATTTTAATATGAGGGATGTTTTCAAAGTTCTAGGAAAATCTAGTTTTAGTTGTACAATGTTTTGTACTTGTACAACCGTACACAGCTTGAACAAAGCTTCATATCTTTATTTATTTTACACAATCATTACAAATCATTATGCCATAATTTGTCATTCTTGTGATCGAATACCTAGTAACTAACTATCGAAGTATGCCATGCGTTATATATCTACAGTTTCTAAATGCTCACCACCAGTAACGTAGAGTTCAGACATCCTAATCCCAAATGCTATACTGTAGAATTAAGCTGTACATAAACCAGTTATATTATTAACTATGAAAACAAATGTTTTATAGTTATTTACACAACGAGTGAAGAAAGAGGATCATTTTATTAACGAGTGTACACGTCTCGCGTAGCAATCACGAGTTTTGCACACTGTTTTTCTCACGCTCACGATCACAAAGAACGGCACAATTTAATATAATTTTATTCTCAAAATTAGTTGTCATCTGCACTACACCCGGTTGTGTACATTTTTGTGATAATCACATTCACGTTGTGTCTACAAATAAATTTTATTGTATTAACCACGCATTCAATGTTTTATACATGTTCGAAACAGTCTAACCTCAAATCAAACGTCAAATAACTCAAAGTAAAACGGACTAAACAGTCAAGTGTGGCAGTATTAATGTCCTATTTATAAGTACCTTATCATAAATGTGAAATTAACGTAACAAAACAACCATAATTATTGTAAAAAAAAATCTGTTGTGTCCAGCACATTACCTCTCGCCACTTCTGTTTTTGGTTACATAAGTATAGGACGCGAGCAGTCATGTGACATTTTTGGCCTTGATAAGCAGATATGGGGGCCCGTGTCAGGATGACAATTAGTAATTATGTACATAGATGTCAAATGTCAGAATTTTTCATTAAAAATTCGTAGTTAATTTGTTACCAGGAGTGTGGAATTTACTTGTCGAGGAAAATAAATCACATGGAATTGGAAAATCACTCATTTTAGAATGAAAAATACTAGCTATCATTCTGCTATCTGCTTGTCAAGGCCAACAAAGTAACATGACTGCTCGCGCCCTATTGTATTTAACATTTCTTGTATACCTATACTCTACACCAAAAATTATACTTATATATGTATATAGATTTTTTATGTTTAAATTCATTGTATGAAGAAATTTTGTTCTACTCTTCTAATTTTTCGAAATGTTTTCAATTCATTGTCGGGAATGACAGTATTTTTTAAGGGTATATATATATATATATATATATATATATATATATATATATATATATATATATATACTATACCTATAATTTTAAATATTTAACTGGATTGGCTCCCGAAACGTAGAATTTTGTAATAAAAACAAGTTCACAAATTTTCAAGACTGTTTTCTCTGATTTTCCCATTCATTCATTTATCCAGTCGAGGAATTATCAAATAGTTTTTAGGGTATATGTAATTACCTATACTTTTAAATATTTAACTCTTAATACAATAAGAAATAATATAATGTATGTACTTCCCACAAAAACAATTCAGTAATGTCTTTGGATTTTTGACACTGACATTTATCTGTCAGTTTCAAACATTTTCATTTTTCAATTGGTTTCAATGACATTATTTGTGCTGTGAGATTTATTACAACAGATTATTATATATTTTATATTTCTTTATTTCTAAATCTATAAAAGATATAATATTTTTTTATATGTATCAGATAGAGAATTTACTCTTCTTTTACCAGAAAGAACAAAATTTATCAAAAAATTATATTTAGAAGATTTATTATAAGAATCGGTTACTTCCGGTTGACCAATTATTACCAAAACCTTTTCAGCTCTTCCCTGTAATGTCCGATTGAGAAATACGTAGTTAAACAAATATTAAATATAATAGTTTATGAGAAATCGGACTGCCAACGTCCCAACACACATACACACACATACAGACATACATCCACACGCACACACACATACACACACACACACACACACACACACACACACACACACACACAGACATCATCGTAAAAATATTAAAATCGGATTGTGGGGACCTTAAAACGTGCTTAATCTTTAAAATCTGGATATGCTATTTTTAACATGAATTCAATACCTCTCTTAGTGAGAGGTAAAAAGGGTTAAGAACTCTAAAAACAATGTTCGACTGTGTTTTGGGATGGAGATGGAAACGGAAAGAAACAATTTCTCGGACTTGCAGTCAATAATAAAATTTATTCATACCGACGTTTCGACTATACCATAGTCTTCTTCAGGGCTAGAATGGACAGGTTGAAATAAAAACACATGTGGATAACAGCGATATACATTAAAAGGCGGACATTTAAAAAAATAGTTAAAATACACAGATCACAGAGTGAAAGCCGCCATAAATTAAAAAAAAAACATATGTTTGATGAATACAATATAAAGTAACAAAGTAACAGTTACTATTTTTTCGAACAAAATATAAGTAATGTTTCGAAATAATACTGGATCCACTGAGATTAGAAAATTAAAAATCTGATCGTATAAAAATGGTACTACATAAAATGATATTTCGAAAACATTTAATTTACATAAGTTCACAGTATCTTAATTTCTAAAATACTTTATAATAATTGAATTTTTTTTAAAGTTGCTATCTTTATGGCCAATTGTATCTCGTAGGTAGATAGTATTTTTTTCTAAACATACCTTAACATAACCTAACACACAAAACTGATTTAAGGATTAATAATACAGCCATTTATAGTTAAACTTTTCATGGACTAGGGAATATAAAATTTCATCTGAATAGGTTAATAAATAAAAAGTTATTTACGTACATATATCAATATAATAATGTAACGTAATGCAATTTAACAGTATTTAATTTCTATGTAATGTCAGTTCTAATTTTACATCCCACAACTGTTGACTGAAAATTTCCACAATATACGCCTACGTTTCATACTCGTATACATCATATACACTACACGTCCTTTGTACATGTATACTAATAACCTGTATAATTAAAATGCAAGGCAAAAATTTTCTATGCATACGTTAAATTTCAGCTTCATACACTTTATAAAAGAAACAAGATAAAGCAACGTTATCCTTTTAAAAGCTTTGTTATTAAAAGCATGTTCACATCAAACTAGATAGAAATTTGATAGAATCTATTTTATGCATTTTAATAAACAATTATAGTATACAATGTAAAAAATGGATATTTTTCTATTAAAAAGAACATCCTTTCATGTTTCTGAAGGTAGTCTAATTTGAATGTAACTCGAAGTCAATTAATTGTTTCTTGTAAGACTTTTTACCTTCCGTCACCTTTAGGTACGAAAGGTATTGTCTTTGGTCAAAAATTTCAATGATGAGTTTTTAGTGAATAAGTACGTTTTATGGTCCATATAATACGATTTTACCATTTTTACGATAATGTCTGTACGTATGTATGTGTGTGTGTGTGTGTGTGTGTGTGTGTGTGTGTGTGTGTGTGTATGTGCGTGTGTCTGCGTGTCTATGACGAAAGTTTCGGGTCGCATAACTTCAATACCACGATTCCAAAAGTTATAATTTTGGTTATAAATGGTCAACCGAAAGTATCCTTATTTGAAGATTTTAACAGTTTTTCTTGGAAAAAAAAAACGCAGTTAAATATCATTTATTGACATTTAACGTTATTATAACTTGAAGAATATATTATTCACTATACGAATTGATCGCATTTTATACTTCATATTCAATAAATATAGAGTTAAAGAATTATGAAGATATTAAAATTCACTCGAAAATTCATAAATTAACCAGATATACTAACCATGGAAACTTCTAATATATTCAGATAATACAAATTCACAGATGTCAGTATCAATAGGTGTGTTCTATGAAATAAGCAGTTCAAGCAAATGCTAGGTAAGCAAACGAGACTTGTTGCTTAGTATACTGAAATATTTGCTAGCTATATGACGAACAGATATTCACAAATGTCAACGAGAAAGTTTTTCAGTTGTCAAATATAACATGTGTATCTCTCATATCTCTTTTATTGGTCTAGAAAGTTATACAAAATGAATTTATAGGTAAGTACAGTTATTTGCAGGTAGTGGAATTAATTTTGAACATTCTTTTAGGTCTAAGAAAATATTTCAAATTTAACAATGTTATGAACATTCATCACAGAAAGCCTTTTTGACATGTAATTGGTATAAACACACCATAAAATGAGATAGAAACAGTACAAGTTAAATTCATGTATGTATAATTTGCGTTTCCCGCCATTATATTTCATAAGTTAGCAAGACAAGCGAGAAATTTGGCGCTTGGATTGCTTGCGAGCAAATCAAGCAAATGCTAGGCTAGCAAAGTCGTTCAACAAATTTTACTTCCGATTTCTTGTTTTCCTGGGGCTTATTGAACGCACCTAATGCAAAGTAAATGAATGTGGCAGAGATGAGGATGTTGAGATAGATGTTGGGGAAGACACGGAAAGATACGGTAAGGATTGAAAGAATAAGGGAAATAACTCTAGTGTTAAAAAATTCTAGAAAGATACAAGAGAGACGATTACATTAGTTTGAACATGTCATGAGGAGAGAAATGAATAGCTTAGAAATAGAAGGTTGAAGAAACAGAGTAAGACCAAAGATAAGTTGGAAGGACTGTATTGCGGAAGAAAAAAGGAACTGAATAAAAACGACACGCAAAACAGAAACGAGTGGAAGAAGAAATTAAAAAATAGCGGCCCGTAACGAATGGGAAAAGCTAAAGAAGAAGAAGATGCCAGTGTCAAGTGCAATTTGCATAGTTTGTTTATGAAATAATTTTATTGGAAATTTAGAATCTTTTGAAAATTTATGTGTGGAATTTATACATAATACACAGGATGGACGGAAGGTATTGTGCTGGCCACATCAGATTTTTTACTTCCTTGTACGTAAGTAAAGGAAGTATTGTAATTTTGGTTTTCAGATTTCAGCGGAAATATCCATTTTGATCATCCCTGAATCCATTTTGACTAATTTCGTCGTGACGTCTGTACGTACGGGCGTACGTATCTCGCTTAACTCAAAAACGGTAAGCCGTAGAAAGTTGAAATTTTGTATTTAGGACTCCTATAACATCTAGTTGTGCACCTCCCTTTCTGGTTATTACACAATTACCAGAAGTGGCACTTTACATGAAGCCTATAATAGATTTTAATGAAAAACTGTTTTAAAATATAATCCAAAACTTTTCAAATTTGGTATGTCAATCGAAATAACATAATAGATTTTGGTTAAAATAGGCTAACCGGAAGTGGTACATTACTTGAAGTTGTTAACAGTTTTTCTTGAATAAAATGATTTTATTTTGATTTTAGAAATAAATGCTTCAAATATAATTAATTTCTGCGTCTAGCATATCAAGTATTATTAAATTAGCCCTTTGTATAAGCGAGATATGTAAATTTAAAAATTATATACTTTTTTGTTTTTGTAATAAAGCTTGCTATGATTAGGACAAAAACATAAAAAAATGTTCATGTCAAATTACGTTAAATACGTGCAATTTTATGATTCGTACAATAACAAATATTATATTTTTATTGTGAAATTAGTCATATTCATTGTTGTAATCAGATATTTCTTTGTTGTAATCAAAATTCTCTTTAAAAAGAACCGGGTAAGATTATGGGTGCTATATATCTTACCGTTTTGAAGTTAAAATTAATATTTTGTATTTTAGTTATTAAAAAAATATGTATAGTTTAATAATTGTACAAGGAAGTCGTGTGGTGTCCACATCAGATTTTTCCTTCTTCATTCAATATCGATCACTCGGTGTATATCTAAACGAGGACTACGCTAGAGTTTTTGCGAATAAGACACATGGTTCATATTTTTAGAATATTATTTTAAATATGTTCGAAGTCTAGGGTGGAACAAATTCGAAAAATATGAAAAACTTTTTTACTATGTACGCTACAGAAAATTGATGTAAAACTTTTAGAACCAACTTTCTAAGACAATTTGAATACGCACCACAGGTATTTTCCATCATCTTTTCTTTTTGAACTACAGGCCAAAACTCGGTTTTCGCTTATTTTGAAAGTACCTCATACCTCGCTTTTTATGAGAGATAAAAAAAAAAGTTTAAATAATTTTTATATGGTTTTTACGTGGAATATCGTGGTGTAATATTTTCAAAACTTAATTGTTCTCGAGATATAATACAAACAAAATATTTTTTAAATGGGAACATATATTAAAAATAGTCTCGTATTTTTCCTTATTTTATAAGCTTTTCAACGATGTATAACAAGTCTAAATTCTTTTGTTTTAAACGTGAATAAAATATGAATGATTAATTTATTGGGGTGAATAAATTGAAAATTATTAAGACACCTACGAAAATAATAATTATAGATCATCATTTCTTTATTTTGATTCTAGGCCCAGTTGCATAAAACATTGTTAACTTTAATCACGTTGTTAACTTTGACAAGGCTTATTTTACAATGTATTTTTGATACGTATCCATGGTTACAATGTAAAGATATCTCAAAATTATTTTTAATCAATTATTTTCGGATTGTTTAATTTACTTTTTATCGGCGTTGTGGTTGGCTTTGACACAATTCGAAAAATGTGGTTTCTGAAGTATATAAATTAGAAAATGATTATAAATAAAGAAAATGACATATTTTCATTTGTTTCTCAATAGTTTTAATTTTTTTCAAAAATAAATTAATAATTCATCTTTATTCATGTTTGAAATAAAAGAATGTAGTTATACATCCTTTGAACACTTACAAAATAAGGCAAATGAGATTATTATCAACATTATGTACCATTTAAAAAATATTATATTTGTGTTATATCTCAAGAAATATTAAGTTTTGAAATCATTTAGCTTTACAAACTCAATGTATAAAAATATTGTACAAATATAAATAATAAGCTTTTTATCTTTCCTAACAATGTATGTATAATGCATATTGATATTAATTACATGTTTAAGTTAGAATGGAAGTAATTTATTATAAAAAACGACAACGTAGACATAATGTAAAAAATTACCTTCCGTCAATCCTGTGTATTATGTACAAATTACATACATAAATTTTCTTTCAAAAGATCCCATTTTCCAGCAAAATTATTTCATAAACAAACTATGCAAATTGCATTTGAACTGACATCTTCTTTAGTTTTTCCTATTCGTTAGGTGTCACTATTTTTTATTTTCTTCATCCACTCATTTGTTTTGCGTGTCGTCCTCATTCAGTTCCTTTTCTCTCAAGTTTTTCGCAATACAGTCCTTCCATTTTATCTTTGATCTTCCTCTGTTTCTTCTACCTTCTACTACCATACTATTCATTCTTCTTCCAATATATTCTTTATTTCTCCTCATGATATGTTCATACCAATGTAATCGTCTCTCTTATTGTATCTTTCTTGAAACTTCTATGACACGAACCATTTCCCTTATTCTTTAATTCCTTACCCTATCTTTCCGTGTCTTTCCCAACATCTATCTCAATGTACTCATCTCTGCCATATTCATTTTCTTTTCATTGATACTGACATGTGTCAATTTTAATAATCTGAATATATTAGCAGTTTCCATAATTAGCATAGCTGGCTGATTAATAAAATAAAATATCTTTATAATTCTTAACTCCATATCTATTGAATATGAAGTATAAAATGCAATCCAATCGTGTAGAGAATAATATATTCTTTAAAATTTATAATAACATTAAATGTCAGCAAATGATATTTAACTACTTTTTTGCAAATGAGGGCACTTCCGATGTACCAATTATAACCAAAATCTAATCAAGTCTGCATATGGATCTAAATTCGAAGAATATGAAAAAAAATATATTTTTTGGAATCGTGGTTTTTTGAGTTATGCGATCCGAAACGATCGTCACATACACACTCACATAAACACACACATACATAGATGCGCACACACACATATACATACAGACATCATCGTAAAAATAGTAAATTCTTATTATAGGGACCCTAAATCGTGCTTATTTATTAGAAAATCACTATCGATTTTTTTTTACCAAAGATAATACCTTCATTGCCCAAAATAGCTATTTATGTATTAAGGGCGAAATGATATAGATTTTGGCCCCGCGGTGCAAGATTGAAGCCCGACGCGCAGCGGAGGGTTATAATGCACCTAGGACCAAAATATATTTCGCCCGTAATATATACAATATTTTTTGCACATCCGGAGTAGTGTTACTTCATCACCGTGATCAAAGTAAAACGATTTTCAAATCAAATTCAGATCATAGTAGTCTATTTGGTATATTTACGTTGTCATGGATAACAATGAAAACAAGCAAGTAGTAAACAAAGTAGCAAAAAGCGGTGCCACGTCAAAAATTTATTATAAAAATGGGTGAAAATAGTAAAGAAAATGAACTCCCAGATGCAATTAAACTAGCGGCAGAGCATGCATCACAAAATTTGCTGCCACAGAAATCACGGTTTTTGTATGAAAAGGCTTATAGTGAATTTATGAAATGGTGCGAAATAAATCAAGTTAGAGATTTCTCAAAAACGGTACTTTTGGCTTATTTTAGTGAAAAATCAAGTTCCTGCAAACCTTCTACTCTGTGGTCTCATTATTCAATGATAAAAACAAGTCTCGCTATTAATAAGAATATTAAAATTAATACATTTCCGAAACTTATTGCCTTTTTAAAAAGAACTTCTGATGGTTTTAAGCCAAAGAAATCCAAAGTTCTTTCAAGAGAAAACATAACAAAATTTATTACAGAAGCTCCTGACGAAGAGCACCAAGTGATGAAGGTAAAAATTGTTTTCTAATAAAATAAATCCACTAATTATTTTCATTTCAATAGATAACATCAATACTGTATAGCAGGAGCATGTCGGAGAGAGGAATTATGTATGCTATTAACTGATGATATAAGTGATGTAGGATCTGCTTTAATTATAAGAATAAGAGAATCTAAAACTAATGTTGAAAGAAAATTTACTGTATTAAATGATGAAGAGATTTCGCTAAATTTTGTAGAGATATTTAGAAAATATGCAATTTTACGCCCGAATCATTGTACACATAAGCGCTTCTTCCTGTCTTATAGGAAAGGAAAGTGTTCGACACAACCAGTAGGAAAAAACTCATTTGGTTCCTTTCCTTAGCCACATTTTTAAAGCTTTCGGAGGCGCAAACGTAGACCGGTCATTGCTTTAGACGGACGAGAGCTACAATACTTGCTGATAAAGGTGGAGATACTCTTTCTCTCAAGCGATTAGGAGGCTGGAAGTCTTCCAAAGTCGCGGAGTCCTATGTTGATGATTCGGCATCTAACAGAATTGAAATCGCCAAGAAAATTTTAGTTGGTGGTGTCTATAAACCAAGTACCAGTGCCAGTAATACAACAAATATGCTTTCTCCTGAAGGAATCAAAATAGAAAATTGTATAAACTGTAACATTACTTTAAATATTAATAAAAAATAATTAATGATAGATGTAATTATTTTAACTGGGCACGAAAAGTTCTAGGGCGAAAATGAATGAACCTGGATGTGCAAAAATTAATTTATTTTTTAAAATTTTACACCACTGGTAAGACCTTATAATTTCATAATCATAACACGAACATACATTCTTTTACATTCGTTTTAATATATATTTTTAAGCATATTATAGTAAACTCGGTAAGTGTATTATAACCAGGACGAGCAAAAGTTAGAAATACGAAATCCGTAGGGCTGCAAAAGCGTACACATTTATTTATGGTCTCACTTTCGAAAACAATGTTGAAAATGCGGCTGTTTTGACGTAACAACAAAGCAGGATATCGACAACCATTCAAATATATCATCACGGCATATTACCCATTCCTGGATGCTAATCTGGTTTTAATTACAGTTTTCGGTGATGTACGATTATGTCAGTACTTCTTTGAGAGAGTTTACCAGGCGAGCTTTCAAAGATGTTATGGAAATTTGGAAAGAGTATCAAAATGTGTCATTTTTGCGTTATTTTGAAATTAAATAACAATTTTTTAACTTAAATTTATTAAAATCAAAATCTTAATTTCTACTTTTTCCTTTATTTTTCGTGTCAAGCAGCAAAATTCGCCACAGATTAATATCAGACGAAAATAATTCCAGTTTTCTAATTCGTTTACATAAATGTGTCACCGCTTTCCTATCTTTTTAATAGCGGAAGAATAGATAACTTCAGACAAAGGAAAGTAAATAAATAGGGCTAGTTGGAAGTGTTAGTAAGCAGTTTTATCTAAAACAATTTAATTTGCAAGCGGCTCACCTAAAGTTTCCAGTAAGTTTTAAATGCTGGTGGTTGTTCGTTCTTTTTCTTGTTTTAAGTTTTATTTTACCAGGAACTTGGAATTGTTCTTTTGGAGTTTGCCTGCTAGTTTAAAAGTATACAATGGGTAGAACATATATTATTGAGAAGAACGAATATCTTATTTATTTATAATTTAAAAGCAATTTTCTTATAACATGAATAATTCAATATTATTTACACTATTTCCAAGAACTTTACTATAAGGTTTTTAAATTTTTTAATGGGGCATACTGCAAATCAAAAGGAGATAAATTTTAAAACACCATAGTAAAAGTTGTATAATAGATATTTTTATAGGTATTATACGGTTAAAAGATAGTTGCAGTAATTTTTTAAAGATGTCCGATCAAGGTCGTCTACGAATTGTATTAAAATTTAGCTCCGCCCAGTCTGTCAAATTCAATAGTGTCATTTACTTAGTTTTTATGAGGGTGCATAAGATACTACTGTTATTATAAAAATATATGTTACAGTAAAAGTATTCAAAATTCAAAAATATGTCAACTGACAGAAAATAACGTTATTCGTACGACTATGAATCAAGCTACGATATCTGTATTAATAAATAAACAATTACATCGAAAGTATTGTGAAAAACGAGCATCGTTTTAAAATAGAATGTCCTAACTTAGCCGAAACAATATGAATTTTTAAAAGACACGCGCCTTATAACTTTGCAAATGACAGAGATATATGTATACCTGTTTGTTAATTCGTTCATGATACAGATGACCTTGATCAGACATTTTTAAAAAAAATAATAATAATATTTTGTCGGCTTATCAACATTTTATGTTATAGCCCAATTCAAATACTTTATTTATATTGTTACATTTTTGATTACATATTGTACATATAAAGGTATTTGAAAAACACTCACAAACATCCAAGCCCCTGGTGGGAATCGAACCCACGACCCCAAGATCCGAGCGGTAAAGGTCGCTTAGAGCGCTGACACACTGCCTCAACACGCTCGGCCACCGTTCATGATACAGATGACCTTGATCAGACATTTTTAAAAAAAATACTGTTTGAGCATTTTTATAGTAGAAGTTCAAAATTGTCAGCATGGTTTTATGTGTCGTAGCCAGACTTAAAATTCGTCTTTTTAGAAAACGTCTAGTTATTTTATTAACCGCGGCTGAATTGTCAAATCTTCGATGATTTAGCGTATTTTACAATCTGGGTAGTTGTTCTACAAAATGGTTGGGCGTTTTATAAAACGATGAACAACTTGTGCCCACATTGGAAAATGAATATTTGGATATTTTACTTTTTCGTATGCAATTTTTACTTCCTTGTACGTAAGTAAAAGAAGTATTGTAATCGCGAAAAATTTCGGTTTTCAGATTTCAGCGGAAATATCCATTTTAATCATCCCTGAATCCATTTTGACTAATTTCGTCGTGACGTCTGTACGTACCTACGTATCTCGCATAACTCAAAAACGGTAAGCCGTAGAAAGTTGAAATTTTGTATTTAGGACTGCTATAACATCTAGTTGTGCACCTCCCTTTCTGGTTATTACACAATTTCCAGAAGTGGCACTTTACATGAAGCCTAATAGATTTTAATGAAAAACTGTTTTAAAATATAATCCAAAACTTTTCAAAATTGGTATACAAGACTTTTATGTCAATCGAAATAACATAATAGATTTTGGTTAAAATAGGCTAACCGGAAGTGGTACATTACTTGAAGTTGTTAACAGTTTTTCTTGAATAAAATGATTTTATTTTGATTTTAGAAATAAATGCTTCAAATAAAAGTTTTAGAGAATTAATTTCTGCGTCTAGCACATCAAGTATTATTAAATTAGCCCTTTGTATAAGCGAGATATGTAAATTTAAATATTATATACTTTTTTGTTTTTGTAATAAAGCTTGCTATGGATTAGGACAAAAAAATAAAAAAAAATGTTCATGTCAAATTACGTTAAATACGTGCAATTTTATGATTCGTACAATAACAAATATTATATTTTTATTGTGAAATTAGTCATATTCATTGTTGTAATCAAATATTTCTTTGTAGTAATCAAAACTCTTTTTAAAAAGAACCGGGTTAGATTATGGTCGCTATATATCTTAACCGTTTTGAAGTTAAAATTAATATTTTGTAATTTAGTTATTAAAAAATATGTATAGTTTAATAATTGTACAAGGAAGTCGTGTAGTGTCCACATCAGATTTTTTTAAACATGCCTTAATATAAACCTAACTAATGCCTGGAAAATTCGAGCAGAGTTTTGTGCGTTAGGTTGAGGTTATATTAAGGTAGAGTTAAAGTGATAATCATTCTAATTATGTCAAAAAACTTATAATTTTACAATTCGCCCAATCATTTTGAAGATGCTTAGGCGTTTTATAAAACGACTCTTCTTGTAATTTGCCTGCTTTATGACATAATGGAAATGAAGTTAGGAATTTTAGGCAATGGCTGAAGTGCTTAAGCTAGAAAATAAAATATAAGGTATCACGTATCGCTAATTGTTGCAGAAATTTATTCTGTACTGTATACATTTACCTATTTTATAATATTTAAACTAGATTATGAAATATAATTGTACAGGGGTTGCATCAGTTCATAGAGAACGGTGTCCAACATCTTCAAGATGTTTTACTTAAAACTGCATGATTTAAAACTTTAAATTATGTACTGTCATTATCCAAAAATAAATTTTGTCTATTAGGAATACTTTTTTTATTTTATTCGCCTTCAAAAAACAAAAGAAGTTTCTAGATCTACCTCAAAATTTAATAATTTCTATAAAGAATTTTCTTTGCTACCAGAGAATCAGAACTATTTAAATTTGAATGTTTCTTTTGTTAAAAAAAGAGTAATCGCTCAACTCAGATTAAGTAATAATCACAACCTTAGAATAATAATAAATAATATAAAATACCAATTAAACCCATAAGTCAATTGTACGATCTGTATAATTTTTTAATTATATGCCCTATATATACACCATTTCGTCAAGCATATTTATCAGGATTTCTCCAATCTATAAATGAAGAAAACTTTTATAATGTTCTTCTCAATTTCAATTTAAATTAAAGTAAAATTAACAATATTTTCTACTTTGTGGTCGGCGCTCTTAGACTCCGTAGTTTTTGTTTAAATATTTAAATCTCAAGCATGTTATGATTTTAAGTGCAAATATAATTCTTATGTACTTTTGTTCTTGGTAGAATTCTGGAATTATTTTTTTACTAAATGGAAGTTTCATTTTGCTTGTTGTATATGCAAAATTCTTTGATCTGTACCTACACCTTACTTTTATATAATTTTTGATTCTCTCTTTACAAAGTATGTACTATGCTGATGTACTGAATATATATATATATATATATATATATATATATATATATATATATATATATATATATATTTGCTTTTATATAATTTTTAATTCTCTCTTTAGAATGTACTATGTTGATATACTGAATATGTATATTTGCTTTCATATAATTTTTGATTCTCTGTTTAGAATGTACTAGTTTGATATACTGAATGTGTATATTTGCTTTTGTATAATTTTGGGTTTAAATTTTATTATAATTAATGTATTAAGATATCTTATTGTACATGCAAAATTTTTTGATATGTACCTACACTTTACTTTTATATAACTTTTTTGATTCTCTATTTTGAATGTACTATTTTGATGTACTGAATATGTGTGTTTGCTTTTGTATAATTTTTGGGATTTTATTTCTCTATATTCATGTCGTACTGGCTATGTATTTGTAAAATTCATTCCTAATTATTGTCAACCATTTGTATAAGGTACTACCTTTATGACAAATAAAGCCTATTATTATTATTATTATTATTATTATTATTTTATTCACAATCATCCTCTTTTTAAATCAATAATTTTCAGAATAAAGCATTGAGTTATAACCTTTAATTTTGTTAATGTTTTTTGACAGCTCTATTAAAATTGGTTTAGCCTACTTTATTATAAAGATCTATGACAATGTTGCTACGCAACCCCTACATAAACATTTCCAACCCGTGGGGGGGAAGTGACATCTGTTATTTCCAACCCAAGAGATTATCATTGCAGTTAGGAATGACATATTTTTCAACCTCTAAAAGGTTAGGAATCGACATATTAATATAATGATTGTGAATAAAATTATTTATTAGCGTTACTGAAATAATTTTTGATTAACTTAGTAGAAATCGCTATTTCAATGAATTTTTTTATTGAAATAAATATCACAAATTCTGAAATAAAAACAATATTTGGGATTAGTTCTGTATAACGACGTTTCGTTTTTATTTCATTATTATGAGTTCTGAAAGCTTCTTTCAATATTTATCACAAATTCTAATTCAAGTAAACCTTATTCTTAAAATAACAAATACATTTATTATTCTAGTGAATTAAATTGAAAATATTAGATTTTAATTTATTACTAACAACGAAAATTCTGATTTAGTTCCATGAATGTATACCTACGGGATAAGAAATAAATACATTCATAGTGAATAAAGAATATATTTATTTATAAAAAAGAACTACTTACATCCTTTTTGATGGTATAAATCTGAGTAAAATATCAGTAATAATAAATTATAAACAATCCTTCAAAGTGTTTTATTATTTCTTTTTCAGTATTCCTTTCTCTTGAAATTTTCTTATTCTATCGGTTGTCATATCTTCCTTATATGGGAAGTACTGTATATCTACAAAATTTCTTTCAAATCGATTGGCCGAAGTCCTGTTCTCTGCTATATATATATACAGGGTGTAACAAAAATAAGTGCATTAAATTTAACCAGTGATAGAACTCGTCGAGCGTAACAATATTTCTTAATATTTTTTTCTTGTAAACCTTCTAGATAGTTTTGTCAAAATAAAATATGAATGTCGAAAAAGTAGAGCGCGTTGCATAATGGCAAAATTCAAAATGGGACTATCTTCGCGTGCGTCTACGAACAGCTGATTTTGGTTTGTTTCCCTTGTGACTGAATACAATAAAAGAATGAATTTCAACACGAAAGATTAGAAACTGGTGAATAAATTGACAGATACACCAGAAATTGAAACTATACACAAATCGGGGAAGATAAAAGATACAAGTAGAATAGAATACCTCGATAAAGGTAACAAAAAAAATCATAAGTCAAATTATTATGTTACAAACATGAGGATATTTATAGGGTGCAGTCGACCAAGAACAACTCTACAATTGACGGAAAAGAAAACGCATAAAGCTGATTAAAAGTGATGCAGGCATAAATGAAATCACAATAAATGTTCAAAATGGCCACCGTCATTGTCAATGACTGAAGGCGTCGACGAAGTGATGTAACTGCTGTTCTTTCAATATCCTCCAAATTGTCATATGTGACACTCTGTGCTGTAGTGCTATTCTTCGAGTAATAGACCCTGGCGCTCAGCAACTTATTCAATATTCTTTATGTGATCAGGACGTATTCTACCACGATCTTGAGCAGCAGACTTAAAGGACTCATGATGTCAGACTCGGAGATTTATTTATTTTATTTACCCAAACAACTCGTTAATATATGGGGAAAGGGGTAAAAATGAAAAAAAATGAGATTTCGAAAAAAAGTTTTTAAGAAATATTGTTGCTCTCGACGAGTTCTATCAGTGGTTAAATTTAATGTACTTATTTCTGTTACACCCTGTATATATATATGTATTACTACAATAACATAATCTATATTATTATATAAGACATATTTAATTCTACTTACATTACCCCAGAGACAACTGTTTTTTTTTTCAACAGAAATGAACTTTTCTAAGTTTAAGCAGTTTACAAACGAGTGGTGCAATCTTTACTCTTACAAAAAAATTATTCGCTGTCAAAAAAAAAATTGTAAATGTAATACTAATTTTTCTAAACCAAACAAATATATATTGCAATACAAATAAAATGTTTGGTTAAATTTTTATACAAAAACAGAGAATTTAATTTTTAAAATATTAATAAATATTTGTGATTCAATAATGTGTATAAATATTTTCATCTAGCTTAGAAAATTATTCGTTACAAATAAAAATTTGTTCTCAAACAAATCTACATAAACTGAGGCAAAGAAAAAAAATCTACTGTAACAATTATAAGCAGTAACATTTTGTTATACTGCCACATTGATATTGTGTTTTATTTCCATGGCTGTCTAATTCTTAACGAAATTATATCAGTTTATTTTTCAAATAATCTGGTGTTGAAACTTTTTTAATGTAAAATTTAATTTCAAACAACTTTTTATCCTTGTAGTTTTGCTCTAAAAGTTACTGAAGAGCCAATTTCCGCACTATTTATTCCACGTTAAACTCCTGTTCCAGTTTTCGGTGCACATTCTGTATAACTGACTAATTTGTGCGGTAATGACCTAATATATTCAAAATTGCATATAGAAAACAACTCAAGAAGAAAATATTTAAAAATGAAACTTCGTTATTCCAAAGTGTTACTTTATGGTTGGAAAACATTTTCTCCTTTTGAATATTTTATTTCTTATTATAAAACAAAATATTCCTTTTATCGCCATGATCAAAGGCTCACTTATCGAATGCACATGATATAAGTCTATCGGTAACAGTCTTTGTCAAGGAGAATATGAAATATAACTAGGCACAATCGGTTATCTTGACATTGCACAATATTTCCTTTCTTTGACAGCTTCTTGACTGGCATTATCATACTCAACTCCCTGGGACGTGAAGAAAAATAAAAATTTATGCGAAACATATGAATGTAAATTCCGGTTTTATATTTTCTGTTATATTTGACTTCTTTTCTATTGTATTGAATAACAAAAAGATTTGAAGAGAAAAGATCATGAAACTGATCGGGCAATTATTTTAATGATATCTATGTACTCGTACAAGCGAATGGAAAATATGTTTTTATTTTCTGTAAACAGAAGCAGATAAAGGAAAATAACACAAAGTTAAGATTAATGTCTGTGATGTGACTTTTAACCCAACTATTTGTCTATGTAACGGAGTAATTTGAATTCACGTTAGAATAATGGTTTGTAATCTTAGAATTGCGATTCTATTTCTTGCTGTCTATATTCATAAATCACTGTAACACTTACTTTAACCTTTATATCATTTGTTAATTAAATTTATTTATAATAAACTGTAAAATATCAACTAATAGCCACTACATGAAAAATATATATCCCATTTCGCGTTTAAAAAGTCAATTTAAAAAAAAAAAACTTTTTGAAGTTGGTATCTTATAGCGTTTTCCCTTTATATACTTAGGGCAAACATTTTTGCACTAAGTGCATAACTCGTTTTTCATTTATATAATCAATGTGCACTAGTTGTGTTTTACGTGTTGGACTTATACATTTCGAGTGAACTAAACCTTACTAAGTGCGCATTTTATTGCACTTGCTACGATCGTCAGTTCTTGCCAGTGCAGTTAGTCAAATTCATATATTATGGCCCGGGTGCTAGAAACACAGTGGTATACCTTGTTCAAAGATATTTCGTTATGGCTTTAACTTACTAAGACTGGTGGTGAACCGCACACATCAAGAGATTCTACCTGTTGGCGCTCAGGGTAGGATTGCAATATATTTAAATTCGAAAATCTCTAATCTCTGTGCGCATTACGTATTTCAGATTTACTTGAAATAATAATGAATTCGCAAAATTAAATTAAGTCTTTCACTATTACTAGAAATATAAAATGAGAAGAATCGTCCTTGACCGGTATTAATACATATTAGGGAAACTAAGATATCAAGTGAGTAGGTATATAAATGAGTTTTAAAAAATTTAAAATCAGTAGTAATATTAACTTTCGTACTGAGGTCAACAATATACGTATTTAATATGTGGCGACCATTTGAAAAAGACAATACTGATGTTTTACCAGTTGAAAATTGTGATAAAATTATTAAAAGTAAAATTAAATTGGTAAATATTCAATACACACCTGTCCTTGCACCCCTATAAATCAAGCTTAAATCCCTAACAATAGACCCGCTGAGAGGGCCATAACGAAATATCTCCGAACAAGCTATATAAGTCTAATTTTTTGACTCTGTCGGGTACAGTAATAAAACTATAAATGAACTATAAATATCGCAATTATGATAAAGCGGCATATCCTTTACTGTCTGTAGTATAATACTGCTTGGCATCGGCCCATATTTTTCAGCCGCTCTATTCATCCATTGAATCAAACGTCTACCAGGTATGTAGGTATAGGAAAATAGCCTTACAGTCCTTTAACATAAAGTCTATTTTTGTTCGAAATAATATCTTATGGCTATTTTCCTATACATACCTGGTAGACGTTTGATTCAATGCATGAATAGAGCGGCTCAAACGTATGGGCCGATGCCAAACAGTATTATACTACAAAAAGTAAAGGATATGCCGTTTTATCATAATTGCGATATTTATAGTTCATTTATAGTTTTATTACTGTACCCGACAGAGTCAAAAAATTTGACTTTATCTATTTGTTACTTAACTGTCTGGTACCTCCTAACATGTCGGTAATATTTACGGTGTGCTAGAAACGAATATTGGCTGTTGCTTCGTAACAGATCGGTCGGTATCAGTTAGTAATGAAACAAATCAATGAAATATACTGTGTTTTATTAAAAACAATTGTATATAAATACTAAAACATACTTGTTATTTTTAAAATATAAGAGAAACAGAAAGAAAGGAATTTCACATCTTTCCAGAAAATTAATTTAATATAAATATTATAATATTATAAGATACAAATATAAAATTGGCTATTTCAGGTAAAACTATTTTTAATTATTCGATTCACACTTCTTCGATCGATCCGCAAATCATTCACCACCATTATTTGAAAAGGTCCTTAAATCAAATACAAGGAACAAAAAATAAAAAAAATATATAAAAATAATTATTGCCCTGTAGCCAAGAATCGTAAACAATATAAGTAATGTTTGTAATTCTGCAGATATTCATTTACTTTTCATTTTTGCTGGTTTTAAGTTATCCTGTACTTCTTTAACTAAATTTCTGACAGAATTTTTCGAAATCTCGAATTTCGAATTCATATTCGGAATACGCGAATTATGTTAATAATATTCTCGTTTGATAATTCCGAAGAAGAACATAAAAATTACACACGTACAAAATATTACCATTAAGACAGGTTGACAGCAGGTAACAGTCAGATAACTGGTCGTGAAGTCGCTGTTATATGTAACACAGCTTTCAAGGCGCATTTTAAGGTAACATACTTTGTAGCACGTCAAATCGTCAGGTACCTGCTTGTTACATCTAACTGTGTGATATCTGACGTTTAGCAGACGGGCCTGTGAGTTGTAAAAGTATCTGTGTACAATGGATGTAAAAATTATGTACATCATTGAGGTCTATTTTTACCTCTCGCTAAGAGAGGTATTAGATTCATGCTAAAAATCTCATATCCAGATTTCAATGAATAAGACCGTTTTAGGGTCCCTAGAATCCGATTATAACATTTTTACGATGATGTCTGTGTGTGTGTGTGTAGATGTGTGTTAGGTTGTTGGAGGTACGATTTCTCAAATTCTATAAGACTAAAGACCGGTGTAACTACGGATTCCTCAATCTAACAGTAATGGGAAGAGTTGAATAGGTTCTGGTAATAATTGGACAACCGGAAGTGGTAGTTTCTAAAAAAAATATTTCTAAATATTATTTTTTGAAAATTTGTTACTACAAATAATAATGATAATTAAATTCTCAATCTGATACATTTTTTTTTTTATTATATCTCGTATAGGTTTGGAGATATATACCTAGTAATAATATAGAATAATCTGTTGCAATAAATATAGTTGGCCAAAAAACAGTTGCGATATTTAAATTTTTGTAATTGACAAATAAATGCAAAATGTCAGTGTCAGATTTTTCTGGGAGGAACATTCAATATATATTATTGTATTATTAATTAAATATGTATTTAAATTATTATGTTAATATTACATATATCCTTAAGAAATACCGCTAATATCGTCAATGAATTTGACGAATTTGGAACATATTAGAATAGTAGGACAAGATTTCTCATAGAACAAAAGAAGAGATATAATTTCAATTATTTGTCTGTACAAGAAATGTTAAATTCGTTACTTATAGGGCGCGAGCAGTCATGTGACTTTATTGTCCTTGGCAAGCAGATATGAGGATCCGTGTCAGAATGACGGCTAGTAGTTATTTACATAGATGTCACAATTGTCAAATGTCATAATTTACTTGTCGAGGAAAATAATCCACATGGATTTGGAAAATCATAATGTTTTGAATGAAAACTTATGATACTTGACACCTATGTACATTACTAGGTGTCATTCTAACACGGGCCCCCATATCTGCTTGCCAAGGCCAACAAAGTCAGATGACTGCTCGCGCCCTATGCAACATAAAATGAAAATGGCGGGAAATATTGTGCTGGCCACAACAGATTTTTAAATAATTATAACTACTACACAATTCACACAAAGACGTGAAAACATTATTCAAATATGCTTTAACTTTTAACTGGTAGTGTTTTAAGAAAAATAAAACAAAAAATATGGGGCGCTCCCATTAATCTGTTAGGCTTATCTAAAACTGTAAAAGCACAATTTACAGTAACGCATATATCCATGTCATCAATTTTCAGAGAACAGTAAAATATAAGTACCTACATAGTTATAAATAATGCAGATAAAAATGTATAATTTAAAAGTGATATATAACTCATTTAAAAGTTTTGTGTAAAACTTAAAATGCACTTAAAATTAACTTTGCTGCAATAAATTAGTTGTAATTCAACAGTTTCAAATTTCTCCGCTAGACCTAAATCTATTACGACGGTGAAATACAAAATTTAATTTCTTCATGGACAAAAGTTTTAATCTAATTCCGCTTATTGGCTTGATTGAAAAATTATGTATGGTAATCGATATTAGTTTTTGTTCCGGTAAATGCACACAAATCTGTCAACACTGATAATTTATATTACCGCTTAATTATGGAAATAATGTTCATAAACCTCGTTCGAACAATAATGAAGTAATATGACAATAATTAAATGTTGTTGTCAGCGGGCAAATTTATCGTTTCTGTCCGTTAATTGTATACAATAACAATAATATTTTACTACGAATTTGTAATTAGCTTCAATTTCGAAATATTCTATTCCAATACAATTATCATGTGTTAGTGGTGACAATCAATTTAATATAATTATGCTTATTATCTATAATGTTTATAATAAATATGACATATAGGTATGTATATCTGCCAAAGAAAGAAAAAAAATGTACATATTGACGAGAAAGAATAACAAAATATATAAAAAAATTAGATTATAGGAATACAATACACATTCTTTCAATAAGGTGATTGAAATTTTTTTTTATTTTATGTGAAATATTATAAAAATTAATTTATAGTAACTGATTTTTTTTTTGTTCATATCTTTTTAAATATTGAAAATCGCGGTAAAAACTCGTGACAAAAACTACCCCCACTCTTATAAGAAGGCACCTATTCCTATTGGCTACCTGCAACCTTTCTTGTTCATCGTGTGCAATTGCGTGTCTCTCTATCTCCGTCGCTTGTAAACAAAACTTGACTTGTGCTTTTCTGTTTGACATTTGAAGCTGTTTCCTTGGATGCGCTGCTGCGTGTGCCTTTTGACGTCACACTCTGTTTTTAATCACGTGATATATTTGAAAATACGCGTAGTTTTTAACAATTAATAATTCATTATTTATAGGAATTTTTCCAATAAATAATGTTTAAATAAGCAAAACTACGAGGATATAATGTTATTTTATAAATATAAAAATCTTGTACCTACCCTATTTGGTATAAGTAAGAAAAAAAAACGTTAGTTTATTCTCTAATTTGTAATAAATATTCTGTCTAATGTTATAATGAAATAATATATAAAATAATATTGTATTAATAATTTTAGCAACTCGTGCATTCTCATTATTCAACATATTTTAAATAATCAAATCGCTGTAGCCCCTGCTTAATTTGTACTTGAACTGGGAATTGTGCCGTTTATAAATATATGTACTCCAGTCCATAAGTGTTAAAAAAACAGGATCAACAGATACATAGTCGTACTGATATATTTAATAAAATTTGAAATACACTCGTGGCAAAAAAAAAAACGGACACCAAAAATAGTTTTTTTTATCGACTTATAACAAATGAAATATGGGTTTATTTGTTATTTTTATGTTAAATATGAACAACTGATCTGTAAAGTAAGATTAGAAAATAAAACAAATGTAGCAAACACTTTATTTATTAAGAAAAAGAAAGAAAACTAAATCTGTGCAAAATTATCTGTTTTCAAAAATGTAACTGGGCGTTTTTATCAAATAGGAGAATACATCAGATGACGAATATCAGGAACACTATGCATTACAAACCCGTTGAAACATCAATTTATAGCAATATTTGTACTATAAGAATGAATCGTACTACCAATAACTATTGTCTTTTGCCAACTGGCAGATGTTCATGAAATTTGAATTTCTGCAGGATCCGTTCGCTGAACGTTATGCAAATTTTGTTAAGTCCTAGGATGTTCTCTGGTTGCCTAGCTTTTCTCGTAGCACGTCGAGTATAGCGGCTACGTTTTGCGCGAGAACATAGAGACTAGGCAACGGAGCACTGGAGCTCTTTATTGTTCATATATGAATCCAATTTCTTTCCGTGTTCATTAAATGAACAAGAATGCGCATAGTGAATGTTAGGACAACCGTTTTCAGGATATTGCATACCAGATATGGAATAACATTAACGAATTCTTACGTTATTTCATAAAGTTATAAAAAAATAATTCGTTACGTAACGTTATAAATAACTTAATAAAAAAATAAAATAACGATATGTAACGTTATAACAACGTTATTTTGTCTCGTTATTGTAACGTTACAATAACCGTATTTTTCTTAAATTTGTAATAAAAATTCATTAAAAAATAAAATTAAAAACAATGTATTAAAAAACTTATCTCATTCTAGAAATGAAATAAAGTGTTCAACATTTGAATTTGATCACTAGTGACATCTATTCAGTATAAAAGAAGAAATAAATTATCAGGAAATTATACTTTCAAAGGGCAAAAATCATGTATAATTTGTAAACTTGGATAACATTATAGTGAAACGTTATTTGTTATAGTAAAACAATAACTTTCTTAAAAATCATTTTATTTTTTTCACACTGTGACTATAGTTTCGACCTACAAGGTCATCATCAGACAAGATATAAAAAATATTACAAAGATAAACGAGTATTTATACACCAATTACATACAAGCAGAAAAGAGGGGAGTAGAGATTAAGTCAATCTTGTCATTAAGTAAAGAGGTAGCGTTATTTTTCTTTAGTTTGGAAATTTCTAATGACTCTAAGAGGTTAAGCTTAATACCTTTTTCGGCAAAATGTAGCGGTATAATTTTATCATCCGGGGAGTGGTTATTTTGTAAAAGATGGTTAGCAAATGTGGAATCTTCTTTTTTTAAATTAAATGAACCTAAATGTTCTTTGAATCTTGTGTGAAAGTTGCGACCAGTTTGACCAATATATACACCATCACAATTATTACAGTGTAATTTATAAACGCCAGATTTATAGATTGCTGGTGCGGTAATCTTTATTGTTGAATATACAGCTGGAAAGTTTCTTGAAAGGTTTGAAAGAAACCTGTACATTATGTTTAGACAATATTTTACCAATTTGTTCGCTAATATTCCCAAAATATGTAAGAGAGATGAACCGTTTATTTTGGTCGGGTTGACTTTTTGGGTAAACTAAATTATTGTTTTGGAAAAACCATTGTTAACTGCAATATGTTTAATAGTCAGTATTTCTTTTTCAAATTTATTTTTAGCTAAAGGTAAAGTGACAGCTCTGTGAATCATAGATTTGTATGTGGAAGTGGAAAGTTTATGTTTCAAACAATGTTGTGAGTCTTTGGGGATCGCTGTATCTGTGGTAGTGGGTTTCCGGAAAATATCAAATTTGTTATGTTTACGTACGTTATTTGTTATGTTACGGTTACATAACGTTATTAAAAAAATACTAAATGAAACGTTACTATAACGTTATCGGGTTCGTTACGTTACGTTTTACATCCCTGTTGCATACCCTGAAAAACATCATTGGTAGTGAAATAGCATTAGGCTGTTATTTCGATGTATTGAAATGTTAAGCTTGTTTTGGTTAAATATGGTGCTTGGGCGGAAGTTCTGAAAATGCACAGCTGACTCCGTAGTATCTTTTCCTCCATTTGTTCCCAAGAATTTCATCTTAAAAGTTAACAACATGCGTCCTAACTTTGCACACATAACAAAGCAGCATTTAAAATAAGTCAATTTTCGATTATTACAATGAACAGAGCGCAGCCCTAACTTAAATTCCTGCGAAACATAGGGGATTACTTTCAGAATCTATATTCCGTACCAAAAACTATTCAATATCTAACAGTACTTCTTTCTGAAGATTGGAAAAATAATTATCACCAATAGTTACCAATTATATTGAAAGTTTACCAAACCATGCGGTAGAAGTCTGTACAGTTCGAGGAGGCAATACACATTATAGTACTAAATAATTTTGCTACTTTTGTTCATTTTTCTGTTTCAATAAGTTTTCTTTATTAAATAAAGTGTTTTCTAAATGGTTTTTATTTTCTAATTTTACTTTACAGATCAGTTATTCATATTTTAACAAAATATAGGAGCAACTTTTTTTGCTTGACTTTAAAGAAACTAATCTGCAATTGAAAATACAATAATAATCATAATTCAATCCTTCGACGCAGCTCTTTAAAGCTATTTTGAATTTCCTCAACTGTAAACGCAGATATTATTTTTTTTGTTGTACGGTTAGCATTTTATTGTAAAAATATTGTCAATACTTTACACATTAAACTACCCACGAATATTGCAATAAAAATAAGTTTTGCGATATTACTTTAACGATATGAAAGATAACGACACATGTCAGATTAAACATGACATTTGACATTTGACATGTTGCAAGTGGGTTAAGCAAGCCATGTATCGAAGGCAGTTTCCTAATTTCAAGGATGGAAATAAAAAATCTAATTAAAATATTATTAATTAAAGGTGTAAATGACAGAAGTAACTGTTTCATGTCAAGCAAAAAGTTCTTCCTTTAACACTTTTTTGTAAAATCAAAAATAAAGATTTTTTCCCTCTTGTAAACTCAATCCGGGGACACATTCTGTATATGTTACATTACGACTGTTATAATTGCTAATTACTGTAAATTATTTTATAGCCGCCTCGCGGTGGTCGAGCATGTTGAGGGAGCGTGTGTGCAGCGCTCGAAGCGACTATCATCGCTCGGATCCCGGGGTCGAGGGTTTGATTCCCACCAGAGGCTTGGATGTTTTTGGTGTCCTTTCATCATCTCATCTTTATCAACCCAATAAATACAACGGCGAAGTACAAAACATGTACGAAATATTGACTCACCCCCACAAATATCAATTGTAATAAGTTGTGATAACTTTGTACACAATAAATTATTATTATTATTATTATTACTTTAGAGAAACGGTTGAATATAACAATTAAAAAGGTAACAGTTGTTTGATTTATAATCCTCACCTCTACCAACATTCTTTATAACATATGTAAAAAAATCTGTTGTGGCCAGCACAATACCTCTCGTGCCCTTTCCATTGTGGTATATATATATATATTTACATCCCACTATCATTGCTGCGTCCTTTCATGGCTCAGACATTGTGGCAACCACCGAAAGGAATAGAGATAGGCTTCGATTTTATGAAGTATATCGACTATTTTTTTCCCCTGATTATGAATTTCGGTTCAAATTTCAATTAAGTCAATTTACAACGATATACGTTTCCGTTCATTTCACGATATTATGAACTCCTCCAAACTGAGTGAATCCGACGTCCAGAGTATATACTTCATGCATATCCCGTACTTTGTGACATCCGATTTGTATATTTTTATTCATACTACCGTTACAATGACGTCCAGCAACGTTGCCAATATTAAATACATTATTCTGATGTAGAAACCAAAGCGCAATCTTTCATAGTCATATGCACACCCATATGTTAGAGATTTTTTACAATCTCTGGTAATGATATAAATGTCTGATACTTATTTGATTTAGTTTAGTTCAATGTTTGAAGATTTAAAGCAGGATAGATACTTTATTTTATTAAAAAAAAAATTATTATCATTAAACTAACGAAAATTGATCAACGTAATCTTCCTTTCCATAAAAATTCCTAATCTAAACCTACCGATATTTTACAAAAATAATTTTGCAGTTTTTAATGTGTAATTTTTCTTGTAATTTTTGTAATATGATTTATTTGCTATAAGAAAGGATATTTAACATAATAACCTGAAATCAATGGTAAAATTTTCGTTTGGCTATAGATAATTCCCTATTATAATTTTTAGATCAAAAGTGTAATTACAAAAAAAATGTTCCAAATTAAAAGTGGCATCCAATAAATCCTAATTTATTGATGTGCTAGAAATCCTGTCATTAATCATATGTAAATTAAAAGTTCTATTTTCAAGCTGTTTACACAGTGCCATGAGAAATATAACAAATAATAAACTGTTGGTCTGTGTTTATGTAAATTTTACTTTGATTTTATTGTTATTAAAGATAATGGAACCTCTTAATAAAATGAAATGGTCTTTACTTGTGAAAATATTAATTTTAATTTAACTCAAGCCTTAAAGAGACATTTATTTAGGTCTATCTGCCTGTTTCATATCATCATTTCTCATGACTATCTGTATAAGCAACATAAAAAGAAACTTTTAATTTGCTACTACTTCGTAACAGGAACAGGAATGTATTATTTCAATTAATTGCCATTTTAAATTATGAGTAACTTTATTATTAAAACTTTTGTTCTAAAACTAAAATTTTACCATTGTATGTATTTCCTATAGATAGGGTATTAATCACTAAATTCTGATCACCAAATTGTTTCAATACAAATATCTGTTAATGCATTCCTGTTATCATTGAAACCAATCAAACATTAAAAAAATCGTCTTTGTTAATAATGTTTACACTGTATTTATGTTGTATGCCCTCGGGCATTCAATAAATCTATTATTATTAAACTAAAAATACATTTTAATATTAAATATTTTCCATCATTTAAAAGGTTTAGGCCCGGTATTTTCACTTCAGAATAAAGTTTCGAATAAGTATTCGTTAAATAAATTTATTCTATATATTTATTCAACGATTAACTTCATTGAGTCTTTTCACACATTTGACAAAAACAAATAGCTATCTGTCGAATAATTTTAACATTCGTGAATTGGTAACCTTGCAGAGTGAATTTGTGTCAGTGGAGAAGGATGGAGTTTTGCGTAGCCACGTTAAGCAGACAAGGATGAAATGTGTCAAATTCTTTTGAATCCGTACTTGTCAAAATTTTGTTTGACATCCTTATTGTCATCTATATCCTCCTGCATTTTTAGCCCCGTGATAGTGTAGTTTAACAAGTAATCTATTGCAGTAATCATACACGGTAAACGAAATATATGTATATTGTAAAAAGAAATTCAGTTCGAGGTAAATGAATATTGTATAAAAGTATTCAAAATCCGAAAATATTTTACTAACATCAAATGTCAGGATCTTTATAATGATTTACCCAAGGAGGGATTTACCTATGTATGCACTGTTTGAGATCAAATACGAAACTCAATTTGTAATAATAAAATAAGAACTGTTTGTTTTCATAATCGGAATCTGTCAAAAATTTGATGCGTGTGGTTAGGTTGCTGTCTGATCGTGCGTTTTCGATTTCTCGCATTATTTATTCATTCATAGTTCAAACAATCATCATTAAAAATATTTAATATATCCTCTTTGTTAATAAATGTACACTATGTAGAAATGTAATGTACATACAAATAAACCCTTTATTCGCTACCCAACTAGCGAATAAATTATTCCGCGAATAACATGTTATTCTTTCCAATAAATTTATTTGCAAGTGAAAAGACAACAAAAATATTTATCCCAAGGTTAAATTTATCTATAGCTTTATTCGGAAGTGAAAATACCGGCCCCTACTCATCAAAATTCTCCGCTTCGCTCCCGTGTTGGCTCCCAACGACGCTTAATATACATATACATATAACTTCTCACGGACGGCAAATATGCCATTAATCGTGGTTTAATTAGGATGAAGGAAGAGCTGAAATTTAATGTTAGATAAAAACTAGTTCTGTTGAATGCAAAATCGATTTTTACATTACGACCATTCAACTCTAAACCTCAAGTAGAGTTCAATAATATATAGGATTCATATAATTTTTACGATCACGTGTTCTATGCATATATTTGCGTTGACCCATACCCCTTGCAAATCGTTCTCCGGAGCATTTTTCATTGAATTTGCGAGTTAAAGCTGTTAAATTACCAAAACTTATTATTTTTAAAGTAACTAAGTAATTTAATTGTTGCTATTATGATGGCGACTGTAACAGAAAAAAACATAGATCGTAACTAGGTGTTGAGAATATTTTCCTTAGTGACAAATCAGTAATTTTGGCGACACAATAATAATACTTGTATTAGCGCAAAAGTAGATAATTTTTACACAAAACTAATTTCGTGCCGTTATTCGAAATATCTTCAAAATTTGAATATCCTTTTAATATAATATATACAAAAAAATATATCATCACGACATATTACCTATTTCTGGGTGTGTCAATTAGCTTTGAACGCAGAAATCAGTAATGATGATGACATATGCGTATCATGCCGGCGTTTACCAGACGTCACCTCACAGGCACTTACTGCTGATGTAGAAAGTGAAATACAGGAGTCTCTTTTGTGTCATTTAAAATTCGAAATAATTTTGATGTCAGGCGCATGGCCACTGGGTACCATATATTAAAAGAGAAAAAAATGAATTTCGCAAAAGTACAATTTTTATATAATATAATTCCAAGGAAATGGAGACTAATTTTACAAAAAAAAAACATCAATTATTAATTCAGTTCATATTACATGCCTAGTGGTTACTAAAAATAATTATCTGTATTTTGCTGTGATTTAAATAAATATATTTAATAAGTTCATTTTTCACTTATTTTGTAACAGTGACGCATTAATACAATATGCAGTTTGTTTTACTACACTGATTTTTTTATTTATTTATACATTTATAAAGAAAATGAATACAAGTAAACCGGGGTTCTTCTTTATATTTGCTATAGTAAAAAGGAATTTATCACCAAAATACTTATTAGTTACCAAACGCAAGACCCGAGATTCACTTAATCCCACACATTTATTTTTATCTTAAATTTAATTTAATTAATTAAACTATTTTCAAATCAACAGCAATCTATACACTCAATAAATAATTAAGTACGTATTTTGTCCCGTACGAAATCAGTTTTGTGCACAAATTATCTACTTTTGTACCAATACGAGTATTATTATTGTGTCGCTAAAATTACTGATTTGACACTAAATAAAATATTCCCAACGCCTAGTTACGATCTATGTATGTTTCATTCTGTTACAGAAGCAAATGTCTCTTTCATAATAGCAACAATTAAATTACTTAGTTACGATAATACTAAGAAGTGTTGGTAACTTTACAGCTTTGACCCGCAAATTCAATGAAAAATGCTCCGTAGTTTTGAGTAATTAGAAAATATTTTTATACTTACTAGTAATAACGATTTTAATTATGTATACTTATTCATAAATATCTTTACCAAATGATTTAAATTCATGAAATACTATTATGGAGAACTATTCAGTTTATTTCCAGAAAGAATATTTCAAAAACCACACAAATTCGTTATTGTTGCCAATAAACAAATTAATTTTCCGCGTTTCTTTCTACGTAGTGTAGGTTACAATAAAATTCAGAGTTTTTAAAAGCTATTAATTTTTGAAAATTGTTCTTTTACATAATGCAAAGAAATATAATCACAATTTTCAAATTACATTATAATAAAAATAAAAAGCAAATAGCTTAACAATTTTTTTCACAAAAAAATCTTATAAATTTTGTTTTAGGTACCTACACCTATATTTGTAAACAAAATTATCTAATGGGTCTATATTCTGCTCACATCTTAAAGTCATACGTATTTGTAAATCTGTAAATAATGAACAAAATCGCAACGAAAGCTGACACTCTTATGTATAATTTTATATTAATCAACAAGAATAGATGTGTTTTTATGACGTTTTTGGAGATTTAGAGGTCTGTAAGACCAGAACAGAATCGACCCATAAACTTATGCTATTAGTTATAGGCACGTAAAATATTTATTAATAAGTATAAATATCGTTATTACGAGTAAGTATAAAAATATTTTCTAATTACTCGGCAACTCACTTTGGCTAAACACTTTAGTAAGTAGAGGGGAAATCGAAATAAGCATCTAAATAAGAGTAATTAAATTATCTATATGTTTTAATAAATAGTTTAGTTTATTGAGAGTTAATTTGTTTAAAACATTTTTTTCTATTTAGATTCTCCATTTTTCTACTTTTCAAATTTCAATCTTGATATTTTAGAACAAAAGTTTATAAAGATTTTATTTTTATATTTCATTGTAGCATACCGTCCTTATATTTATTCCATACATTTAATCATAAATTTTGTTATCCTTACAATTGGCATTTATTTACAATTTGCACAATATTTTGTAATTAATAATTCAGCTTTATGTTATTTAATAATAATAACAGTTTATTGTATATAAGATTCATACATCTTTTCAACAATGGTTGGTTACAAAAAATATTACAGATTCCCCTTAGTAGCATTTATATATGATAATAGGTATTATTAATTAATAACAACAATAATAATGACAATATCAAAATGACAACATCGATATTTATAATATTATCAACAATATTAAAAATACCAATAGTAAATAATAAATTTTATTTTATTTTTAATAATATATTTCCATGTACAAATAACATATTTCTTTAACGAGACATTAACTTATTTAAGAGTAGTAGCTATAACGAAAACCGGTAAAATAGTCAATAGTAAATAATAATAATAATAATAATAATAATAAAAAAAAAATATATTGCAGTTGTAGTATTATACATACTTTAAAGTTTATTATTCATTCAGACAAAAGGAACGCAATTTCAAGGAACTCATAGTATAGTAGAATATTGAATTTATCTTAGATTGTACGACACTGTTCCAGAGTAAATAATAGTTTGACTCATTTATAGTTAAATTATTGTCTAACAGTGGCATTATATATTTCTTACGATAAGGTTCGTAAATCGGACATCGGTAGAAAAAGTGATAGAGATCATCTTTTTCTTGTAGGTTACATATCGTACAATTACACAACGGGTTGAGCTTGTATTTAGTTTTATTTATATTTAGTGTTATTATATATTTTGATGACATTCTTAATTGAGCTATGAGTTAAACTTTACACATTTCAAAATTATTATTTAAATAACTTTCCAAATCATAGTCGCTCTTAATAATTTTGTAAAAATTATTGTAATTTGAAGCTGTTGTTTTATTTTTATCTGATATAATCAAATTATCTTCAAATTTTTCAAGTATATTTTTTGTGTCATTTTTGGTAATGAATTGGTTCGTCCAAAGCTCACCGAAACCAAGTGACACAAGGATTTCTTTCAATTGAGAAGCCCAATTATAAACTGATTTATTTGATTCTGATCTATCGAGAACTAGAAGGCGATTAAAAAGTAATTTTGGAATTCTGTGGTCTTCCATTGTATATAATTTTTTATGTTATTTAAATAATTTCCTTTTTTAAATTGAGTACATTTCTATTTTGACATCATAGTTTATCGATTTTGTGTTTACTAAGAGGATTTTACAAGTACAAAATAAATGTTTGATTATTTAAATATTAATTTAATATATTATCAGGAGTGCACAATATAACTTTAAATACGATTAAAAGACTTGCGCGCTAATGTATTGCCCAGTGCCCACTGTTGCCAAGTATACGGAGTTCAGATTGTCGGTGGAATGAAACTTCTGTATATACAGTGTATATACGCCGGACGACACTAACGCCACAAGTGGAATTTTTTTGAACTACAAAAAATATACATTTTTCACTCCGCTATCATTGTGACGTCCATAACAAATTTTGCCAAACGATTCTAGGGCCCCCCCTGATGCCAGAAAAAAATTTACAAGGCATTTTAAAGTGACGTCCGTATACCGGACGTCATATGCACAAGGACGTCACTTTGAATGTAGAAAATGACACAGGGGACGCCACAATGGTAGTGGGATGTAAATATATATATATATATATATATATATATATATATATATATATATATATATATATATATATAAGTATTGCATTTAACATTTCTTGTACACACAAAAAATTCTAATTACACCTAGTCTTCATATTTACGAATTTTTTATAATTTTAAATTCATTCTATAAGGAAGTTTTCTCCATTTCTTCTAAATATACAATAATATACAATAAGAAATATTAAATATCGTTCCCAGAAAAAGCCTTCAGTATTATCTCTGAAATTTTGACACTGACATTAGTGGCATTTATTTGTCAATGACAGACATTTTAATTTCTCAAGTAGTTACCATGGAGATGTTTGGGCTGTGAGCTTTATTACAACAGATTATTTTATATAGATTATATATCTATATCTTTAAATCTATAAAAGGTATACTAAAATTTTTAAATGTGTCGGATAGAGAATTTTGTTTTTCAATATTTTTTATAACATAAATTTTCAAAAAATAATATTTAGAAGATTTTTGTTAAATTACAACTACTTCCGGTTATACAATTGTTACCAGAATCTATTTAACTCTTCCCATTACTGTTAGATTGAGGGATCCGTAGTTACACAGGTCTTTAGTCTTATAGAATTTGAGAAATCGTGCCTCCAACAACCTCACACACACACACACACACACACACACACACACACATCCACACACACACACACACACACACACACACACAGACATCATCGTAAAAATGTTATTATCGGATTCTAGGGACCTTAAAACGTGCTTATTCATTAAAATCTGGATATGCGATTTTTAGCATGATTCCAATACCTCTCTTAGCGAGAGGTAAAAATTGTGCATTATTCTCAATATAAGCAAATTTCGGGTTAACCAATACAACTTTAAATCTGAAATTTAGTTGCCCCCACACCTGTCTGCACTATCTACACTACCTCGCAAGTCAGTTCAGATAAGTGTGAACTAGTTCGACTAGTTAGTTCTGAAAATTTTCTCATCAAACAGCCTGTCCAAATTGGACGTTTTTCGTATTGGTTAAATTCACTCACGTTGCACTTATTAAACTAAATTAATATTAAATACCATCGAATGCAACCCAACGCATACAAATAAATGTAAATAGTCAAATTTAAAATTGTATTTACAGCGATTTCAGGACTTGAAGTGAAAAATTGAACCTTGCAAAGTTTAAGCTGAAGTGCATCGGGTTAAAATTCTTGTTGTAAATGACTATATTATAAGCCAGCAATAAATTGTCCTACATTAAAATTTGATTGTGAATCAAGTTTCACATTAACGCAGTGGAATACCGGTATTACAGATTACTGATTTAAAGTTATAAGTAAATAAATTTGGTGATTTTGATAAATACAGCGGATAAAAATAAAAGAAACAGATTTCTAAATTTCTGGTCGAAACAAGATGAACTAAGTTTCACTGGTACTGGTAACTGGTAACTACCTCTCCCACGCAGGGAAAAACAAAGGTTTTTCTTGCTATTCAGTTGGTATTGATCGAAAGAAACTAATATTTGACCACATTAAATATTACACTGCAAGCAAGCATTCGGGAAATTGGTTTCAACAAGTCAACCCAGTGGGAAAAGTTCGAGACTGAACCCCACCTCAACTGACGTCTAATATTTGATCGGCGTAAAAACAAAATGATTGAAATTCTGTGAAAATACTCAACAAAATAAATCGAAGTAAATGGAAGGTAGATATATACTTTCAACGTCTTATTTTTAAAACTTGATATTGAAGTAAAGTGTAAGTAAAGTGTAGCAAGCTTTTAAGTTACTAGAAAAAGTTAGCTATTAAGAAACTTTTAAATTAATAAAGTTTATGGATTTATTTTTCATATCATGGATGTTTTACATTTATCTTTTAGTAGCGACAGGAAAGATAGTAATAATTTTAATTACGATATTAATGTAAGTAGTTTTCAATTAAGTTTTCCAATTAATTTTATATTAAATATGCTAAATCAGTTATCGATTAAAATAGATAAAAGTTGATATATTAGGTCAGTTTAACGGTGTAAAAAAATGCATACGTTACTAAATACATATAAACATAAATGTAAATTTTGTAGTATTTTAGTCACGGAAATAACTTCCAAGTATAAAATAATGGATTTTGGTATATATTTTTTAGTGAATTTCTTTATGCTCTTTAAAATGACGATGTTATTTTTTTATTACTGATGGATTTCGAGCTTTGATGTCAAAATTATAATTTTTATATGGATGTCATTTTATGAATCTATACTATAAACAGCAAAAAATGCAACAATTATTAAATTTGTAGGATAAAACAATGGTAATAGGAATGAATCAATTGATAACTACATCTAATAGTAAACAAGCAAATGAAAATTACAATGAAAACGCTCCATTACCATCTTTCAGCCTCATTTAGATTTAATTTTTCCTCTTATTACACAACTTTAACCAAGATGTTTTAACATTTATTGCCTTCTTTTAACCTGTAATAATGTCCCTGAGGGTAATAAGGCCCACCTAACGAATATTTTTGAAAAATTATAACATTTTTATTTTAAACGATTTTAAGTGTATTTCCTTTGCCTATGCTCAAATTTTTTACGAAAAAAAAATACAGGGCATTTCTATTTAGCAATAGAAAAATAATCATTTTGGGCTATATATTCTGCATAGGTATTAAAGCCCATGTGACAAAACTGTACCTTAATGAGCACAACTAGGACAGATGAAGTCTTCTTTAACGCTAGACATTAGTACATGCATTTTTCAAGTATCCATTACTAAATAACTAATTTCAAGTCGAGTATCATGTAATTAAAAAATCTGATGTGGACACCACATGACTTCCTTGTACGATTATTAAACTATACATATTTTTTTAATAAATAAATTACAAAATATTAATTTTAACATTCAAAACAGTGAGATAAATAGTGACCATAATCTAACCCGGTTCTTTTTAAAGAGAGTTTTGATTACAACAAAGAAATATTTGATTACAACAATGAATATGACTAATTTCATAATAAAAATATAATATTTGTTATTGTACGAATTATAAAATTGCACGTATTTAACGTAATTTGACATGAACATTTTTTTTTATGTTTTTGTTCTAATCCATAGCATGCTTTATTACAAAAACAAAAAATATATAATTTTTAAGTTTACATATGTCGCTTATGCAATGGGCTAATTTAATAATACTTAATGTGCTAGACGCAGAAATTAATTCTCTAAAACTTTTATTTGATGCATTTATTTCTAAAATCAAAATAAAATCATTTTATTTAAGAAAAACTGTTAACAACTTCAAATAATGTACCACTTCCGGTTAGCCTATTTTAACCAAAATCTACTATGTTATTTCGATTGACTTAAAAGTCTTGTATACCAAATTTGAAAAGTTTTGGATTATATTTTAAAACAGTTTTTCATTAAAATCTATTATAGGCTTCATGTAAAGTGCCACTTCTGGAAATTGTGTAATAACCAGAAAGAGAAGTGCACAACTAGATGTTGTAGGAGCCCTAAATACAAAATTTTAACTTTCTACGGCTTACCGTTTTTGAGTTATGCGAGATACGTAAGTACGTACGTACAGACGTCACGACGAAATTAGTCAAAATGGATTCAGGGATGACCGAAATGGATATTTCCGCTGAAATCTGAAAACCGAAATTTTTCGCGATTACAATACTTCCTTTACTTACGTACAAGGAAGTAAAAAATAAACTCGCTTTCTTCAAAATATTATCACACAAATGAAATTTATTATACACGCTTGAACTTGTTGGTTTTCTACATTTAAATGATTTCTCTCTTACCAACCGGGTCACTAGTGTTCATATAATTCTAGGGCAACATACAGTTTGTTGTCACTATTGGTCCAACAAAGGGGCCTTAAAATCTGCTGGGCCTAATTACCCTAAGGGACCTTATCTTCCATGAAAAGAAAACATGCAAATCTATAATCAACTTGTATAATAAAAAACCTGTTGTGAACTTCCGTTAATTCTATGTATTTTATATACATTACTCACAGATAAGGTAGTCTCTTGCAAAAGATTATATATTTCCAGTAAAATTATTACACAAACTATACAAATTGTACTTGATACTGACATCTGTCAATTCATAAAATTTACTTTTTCCATTGTGGTTTCCAAAGTGAGCTTGTAACAAAATAGGTTGCAAGATTTATGAAAATTAATTTCTTTATAATTTTTTTTATCTCCAAATACATTGAATATGAAGAAGAAAATGAATTAAGTCGTAAAGAGAATAAAATATTCTTTAATAATTATTATAACGTAAAATGTCAAAAAATGATATCTACCGCGTTTTTTCGAAAAAAAAAACTGTTAAGTACTTCAAATAAGAGTACTTCCGGTTTATCAATTATAGCCAAAATTGTCACAAGGCGAACAATAACAAATAAATAACTTTTTATAAACTCTTCAAAATTATAGTTTCAGGAATAAAATTTCAACTTATTATCATTGTTAGTCAAAATGCTTAGAAATAATTATCATTTGCTATTAACTGACTGTTTAGTCTGAACGTCAGCGAACTAGACAGTTACGAGTATTTGTTGACAATTAAGTTTAGAAATTATTGCACGTCTACGTGCAGGGTTGATGTTTTGATATGGATACCCTATGATACCCTTCAGTCCCTCAGAGATAATCCTCTCACGAAGATAACGCTTTGTTTTTAGGTAGTCAGTATTAGATACTCGTGTCAGCAAGACATGGAGTCTGGTTTGTACTCTTCTGGAGTAATAATGTAGTCTCGAGTTTTATTTTGAGTGCGTACTAGCGTCTAGTACGCATTTACAACAATGTAACAGTATAGTTGTTTTTAATTATGTTTAGTAAGCATAAATAAATAAAAATAGTTTAAAATCCAAATGTCCGTGTCCATAATGTCAGAGTTCATGGTCAAAGTGCAAGTGTTCCTCCTTAATCAAGACGTGATCGCCTCATCTAAGCGACAAACATTTAGATAAAGTTGATTGTCATGGTCGGTAAAAGAAGTGAATGTAAAGTGCAAGTCCACCAGCATTAGAATCTGTCGGTGCCCCCTCCCCCCTCGTGTTACAAAAGTAAGTAATCCCAGGGAAAAAAATTGTCACACTCACAGACACATTCATACACATACACATACACACACACACACACACACACACACACACACACACACACACACACACATACAGACATCACGTAAAAATAGTAGAGTCGTATTCTAGGTACTCCAAAACGTGCTTATTCATTAAAAACTCACCATTAAACTCTTTGACCAAAGACAATACCTTCCTTACCTAAAGGTGACGGAAGGTAAAGAGTAGTCACTCAGTATTATGTCATATTAAAGGAAACAAAATTTACACATTTATCTCTTACAAATTACTTTTTTGTTATTATATGATTCACAGATATTGAAGTTAAACAAAAGCCGTCAATCAAAATAATAAATCTCTTTCCTTAGTGAGAATTCGTACGGAGTTGAATAAATCATGACCCAATAAAAAAATTCAATTTATGTATAACGAAGTAAACAAGCAAAGAACATTTTCCGCCATTTCTTTGCCCTGTATCCCTTTTCTTGAACGGGACAAGGGCATTGTCTGTTTGCATAAAGCTCGGAAAAGGCAAGAGGAAAGTACACTCCGACAAAATGCAAATCAAATCGAGAATAAAGTTCGAGTTATTTGGTCTCTTTAGGCTTGATTTACATTAGCTGCACATTGATGGTACGATGACGGTACAATAACGGTATAACGACGGTTTGTTAATTACACAAGACATTTACATTAGACGATATCACCACGGTACGATCATAATAAAATAACATGACAATATGGTTTTGTCTTTTATATATTATGACGGTTTGTAGTGCGTGTGTCATATTTCTATCAAAAGCAGAAAATATCGTGCAATGTTTAAAATTTCGCAAATACCGATTAAGCTATAATTGACAAAGAAGAAGAAAATGAAGAAAATCTAGAACATTTTACAAAACGATACTATTTTTTATGTTCTTACATTACTGAAGACTATTCCTGGGAAGTACATATATTATATTATTTCTTAATGTATTAATAGTTAAATATTTAATATTATAGGTATATTACACATACCCTTCAGAAATACTGTTACTTCCGACAATGAATTGAAAACATCTCGAAAAATTAGAAGAGTAGGACAAAATTTCTCCATAGAATAAATTTAAATTTAAAAAATCTATATATATATATATGGAATAGATGTAAGTAGAATTTTTGGTGTAGAGTGTAGGTATACAAGAAATGTTAAATACATTAGGGCGCGAGCAGTCATGTGACTTTGTTGGCCTTAATAAGCACATAATGGGGTCCCATGTCAGAATGATAGCTAGTAATTATGTATATAGATGTCATATATTATAATTTCGCATTCTAAATTTAGTGATTTTCCAATTCCATGTGGTTTATTTTCCTCGACAAGTAAATTCCACACTCCTGGTGACAAATTAAGTACGTGAATTTAGAAAAATTTTAATGAAAAATTCTGACATTTATGTACATAATTACTAATTATCATTCTGAAACGGGCTCCCCCATTTGCTTGTCAAGGCCAACAATGTAACATGACTGTTCGCGCCCAATACGTATGTAACAAAAAAAAAGGAAGTGGCGAGAGGTATTGTGCTGGCCACAACAGACTTTTTCAATAGAAACAAAACTATACTGTACCATGGTCGTATCGTTAATGTAAATCAAGCCTTACGGTGTAACTAAATATTTTAAAATGTAAGTCAGGAAGTAAAATGGACTATACTAAAGATATAATGTAGATTCAAACCAGGCCTATGAAAGTTAATATATTAAATATTAATTTATAGTGATAACACGGTGGTTACTTTTTCAAATTTTGTATTTATAAAATATGTATAATATAAATTTCCATTAGATTTTGTATTTTTGTTTCGAATTATGTTTACAGAAGTGTAAACTCGATAACGCGATATTATACACTGCTGTCACATCTTTCAGTGAAGTGCTTTGAGGTTCAAATACCTACTCCAGGTTGCACTACGAGATACAGAAACAATCAAAGAATACATGACTTTAAGTCTGCATATCTCTATGTCTATTCTGTACGCGAAGAATAGTTCAATTGTCGCTGCTTGAATATTTGCAAAGCACTTTACTACTTTAGCTATCAAAGAAGCTTTAGTGAACATAGTAAGGAGAGTGTTTGGCTAGTGACGGGTGAAAAGTTTATGCTTTGGAAAAGATTCGAAACGTGTCACTTTAAATTTTGTACATAACGGAATTCTGGACGTAGAAAAGCAAATGACAGTTTTTCAAATCAAATATTGCGGATTAGACTCGGACGAGCACAAATACAATACCATAAAAAATACTGATGAGTTCCAACTGTTCCGAAGTAACCTCGGAATAGCTGACAAAAACAATAGTTGGGTGCGTAACGTGGCGGACTATTTGATACGCCACATGGTGTTCTACTTGAACCGCCACACCTTCTTCAGAGTCTACAAGCATTCAACTTTAATTTATATATCTAGGTAGGTACTCGTACCATTAAAATATATATCACACTGAGTATCTCAGATTAACTCAAAAGCAAAACAACACGGCGAACAAATGTGCTCTGGTTGAACATTCCAATACACTAAAACATACGTTCGATCTGTATTTCAGCATTGTGGAAAAAGAACAAAATTTCTCCAAATGTTTATTTTTTGCAGTGCCTGCGTCCCAAAACCCTATTCTAGAATACGAAATATATTCAAAATCGTTCCAAAACTCATAACCTTACTCTCATGCCCGGTCTTTCAGTGGCGGTTTAAACTTCAGCTTAGTTGAACCTTGAACTTGAACCTGAACTATTTTTTTGTTTATAATGTATATATTTGAATTAGTTCAGTTGAACTTAAACCATTTGTCATAATATAGATGTGCTGTGTAATTTGCGCTTTCTTTCAATTTTTTGATCATTATTGTCATTTTGACATTCCGTCACTTCATGCTGACATATAAGATAAGTATTATTCTTGAAGCTATAAATGGAAAATAATGATGAAAATAGTAAGACAGAAACAAATTTTCCTCCTGAAGAAATAGACATTTTAATGTATACAGTAAAAAGTAAAAAAAAAAAAACTTAAGAAATATGAAAAGACCGATAAGATATTTTGGCATGGCAAAGAAAAGTGTTGGGAAGAAATTACTAACCAACTTAAATAACATGTGTCGATATTCTGTAGTGTTTAAAAAGAAGTATAAAAATTAAAAGAAAAGCTCAAAACAAAAATTAGTAAACAAAAAATGTTTTTTTAATCTATTACAGAAAGTTTTGAAACCATGTTTGAAACCTTATTCTAATATGGAAAGAACTGATTAGATTTTGGTGGCAATCGAATAACCGGAAATGGCAGTTTACTTGAAGCTCAAGATAGTTTTTCTTCAAAAATACCTTTAAATGTAATTTTTTCTCAATTTGTTATTATAAAAATTAAAGATTATTCCATTTTCTACAAGTTTGCTTTAAGACTTTTTCTATATATTGAATGGATAAATTTATAAAGTAATATAAGAATTATATACATAGGTAAATGGCGGGAGGTACTGTGTTGGTCACATCAGATTTTTGTGTATATGAATTTATTATTTATGTGTAAAACTTTGTAAGATTTTTTAAATCATAGAAATAGGCCGTAGGATCAAGTAATATTTAATTAAACGAAAAAAGAATTTGAAAAATACATGGATCTCGCAGGTATTTTAACCTTAAAACGATTGAAATGATCATAAATAATTCTTATCATCGTTTAAGTCAAGGCAAGATCCACAACTAATAAACACAAAGTTACTAAAAAACAATTATTATATTACTAATATGTATATCGATTAAAATACGTTTCTCGCACAAAATTTAGAAATTAAATAAATGTAAAATTGTGGGCATAACGGTTTAATTGATTTTTGCATCGTAGCATCCAAGCCAGCGAGTACTACAGCGCCTATTATAATATAGAGATGCAACCGGTAGCGATATTTCGGCGATATTTTCTTTTAGCCTTTAAGTATATCAGACTCGGCGATATTTATTTGTCGATACATCGATACATTTCGAATTTCGCGTTTCCTACAAATCACGTAAAGTTGAGAGATATTTGATAGCCCCTAATATTACAAGAGAAGCAGACACGTTGATTTTCTGAATGAATTTCTTTATGCAAATTTGAAAAAAGTAGCGCAAAAGAATTGTAGCAGGTCTCATTCAGACAAACTTGCGAATTCACTTGCCTCCGCCCAATTTGAGGATGATAAATATCTTTTAAATGTTAATTTTATTTACTGACTTTTCGAAAGGTATGAGTAAAATTTGTGTTTCTTAGTCAAAAGTAATTTTGATTTCACAAGTAAATATATTCACCCAGGGCCGGCGTTAGGGGTGAGGTGGCGAGACGTCCGCCTAGGTCGGCATTTTTTAAGGGATGGCACTTTTAAAGCATAGCATTTATTTCGATCGATGGCAGAGATATTTTTAATTTGTAAATATTTTTTGTTTATTAATAAATAAAAAGAATTACAGCAAATTTAAAATTATCAAAAATTACTTACGAACCACGTTGCTTGAAGAAAGTCTATCTGGATTAGCAATAATAGCTATTGACCACGGTAACAGCGAAAACAAAATGACGAAATACCTAATTACTAACTTTGCAAAAATGAAACCTTGTTTTTCCACCAAAAATTCATGGTAAACAGCAAAAATACAAGAATTATTAATTTTATAGGGTGAACACAATGATTATGGTAATGAAACAACTGATATAATCAATTAGGTATTGTCTTCTGTTTTTTTCTTATGCTTATTTTCTTTATTTTCACTAATATTTTTGATTTAATCAGCTCTGAAACACTTTTCTAATTTCGTTTTGGCATATGGCCATTGCATCGTATGGGGTCCAAATAAAATTATTAAAATTAATTGAACTTTTGAGAACTTAACTAGGATATTAGTTAAGTGAAAATAAACGAATTATAATCTAAAATTATATTTTTATTTGTTTTATTGGCACAATAATTGTTTTATCCACAATAATTGTTTTATTCACAATAATGATTTTTATCCTATAACATTAATAGTTGTTGTATTTTTACTATTAGAAACAAATGAACATCAATAACTATTGTTGCGAAGCTAAAAAATCTCGTTTTAATGGTGTAACTTTCCAATATGGCGTTCATATAAAATAAATCATAATTTTGATATCATAACTCGAAATTTAACAGAAATAAAAAAAATTGAGCATCGTCGTTCGAAAGAAAATAAAAAAGAGTGTCATAAAGAAGTGCATACCAAAATACCATATTATTTCAAAATTAGAAGTTACTTGTATAAATAAAAATGAGCAAAATTTGAATTTTTGGATTTATCTAAAGACCTATATTTTTTTTAGGAAAACAACTACATCTTTAAAATGGTCTACTACTTTACTCTAATTTAACCGACTTCGTATCTCTTACAGTTTCCGGATCCTAATGGTGAGCTTATATAGAGTAGTTATTTAATTTATAAATTATATATTTTGGAGGACATTTTCATCGCAAAAGTGGGCGGAAGACAATATTATGTAAAGGAGGACTGTCCTCCTTAAAGGAGGACTGGTGGCAACCCTACCACAACAACTATACTCGTATAGCGCATTGTTTGCGATGAGCATTAATTACTCCGACAGAATAGTGTATTCGCCAACGAAATTTGTAGAAAGACCTGTGAAAGATTCATTGACTTCAATTGAAAGGGATTTTGTGGCTCAGTTGGTTAGAGCGTCTCACTAGATATAAGAAGGTCCAGAGTTCAAATCCTTGCGAGGTCCATGAATTTTTTACAAATTTTTTCTTCCTTAATTAAATAATTATCAAAAATATTTCTTATCAATGAATCTGTGAGTACTTACTTGGGAGCGTAATAATGCTCTTGTTGTGTTATGTACAAAATTGTTATTGAATGCTAATAGATACTGAAGAAGCTATAAATGTGTACTGAAACATCGGTTTTGTAAGACTAAATACGGCAATTGTTAACACTTAATAAATATAAATAAAATAAATATATTACCCATTGCTGGTAAATTGACACACGCCAATTTGCTTGATACTTTATAAATATCTTGGTAATAAATATTTTATATTGCAAATCTGTCGCAATTTTCATTCTTATCACTTATTTTGTAGTAAATATGAGTATTAGATAAAAAATATTTCTTACCTGTGTCCATAGCAGCTCCTGGACATCCTGCTCTTCTTCGGTGGCCCCCCAACACACGGTACAAAGTACATGAACAGCCGTAAGGATGACACCAGCAAGAAGTGCTTCTCGAAGCCGTATAGGTAGAAGAGCATATGTTAGATATGTAAAGGCCAAAGAAGCGGCTGTGCTCGTCAGAGGTCGACGGGTTAGGGTCGAACCCGTACCCGAGAAGACTGACAGACATACCTGAAAAAAAAATTGTGTAGAATAGTTATTTATAAGGATCTGATGGCGTAAATAAAAAAATGAAATATGTATTTTGTGTTGTAGTAAAATATGAAATTTAAAATTCAAATAATGTCGATTTTAATTTGTTTGTATACAATTACCTTGTTATCATAGTACATTATATTGGAATCATTATAGTATTCATTGTCAGTCCTATTATGATTGTTTTTATAGTACTGCAATTGAGGTTTTATGTAATTATAACATGCATTAAAAATATCAATATAGTACACTAAAAAATTTTGCAAAAAAAATTGGTTTGTTCAATTGAAAACACACATACCAATGAATAATTATTAATGTAATTGACCTTTTGTTGACGTTGATATTGGTGTTTCAATTTAAAAAATTTAGACTACCACCCTTGTATTTATATTCTGGCGTTGATAATACCCTTGTCCCAAATAATATGAGATAAAATTCACTATAAAACAATACCAGAAATTTACGAATGAATAAGTAAAGTTTTATGTTTCGAAAATGGAACAATACAATCAATTTGATTGTATTTATCTACATTTTTATAACGCAGGTTTAAAATATACAACAATACAAAATAACAAAAAGTGGGTAAGTAGGATACATACTCGTATTACAGTACAGTAGAGACCCTTTAATCCGAAATGTTAAATGTAAGGGGGTGTTCCGACTAACAATTTGTTCGGATTACTGAATTTGTATAGATAAGAGCAAATAACGTCAATTTAGAATGTTTTGAAATATTTATTACAGTACTTTAGTGAAGAAATAACGCTGAAATTAAGAAATAGAAACAAATAACAAATATTATCTATTTTTTTTAGTTCTAATTTTAATATTTTTCTTATGTATGCATGTACATTACCTCTTCATATTGATATATAATATTATTCTGTAATTGGGATATGTGTCATGTTGAATTAAAATAATAACTAAATAATTACTTCTGAAAAAAAATATATATTTTTGCTTATTTCGGGCGTTCAATGCAGAAGAAATAAAATTATTTTAATAGTTGTTTAAGTTTATGTTTTCTATTTATTTGTTGTTTACTATAATAAGATTTAAGATTTCGTTAACATTGTAAGTTTGAGGTTATCTCTAACATACAATATCATAGCAAATAAATAAATATGCTTAACAATGATTATAAAGTATTTCAAGAACTTAGAATTTCTAATGTTTTGAATAACTGAATCACGTACACTTATTTTTTATAATAATTTCTACCTTTTTCACTAAATATAAATGTCAATAACTAGCACAAGCACATAAATAAACATACAACGCTTGACATTTGTTTATAAGCATTGGCGTAGTCATCAGTTTTCTTTACAGCGAACGCGTCAATAATTTTATAAATTGTTAATTTTTTTTTTAATAATATTAAAATGTATTTTTAAAAAAGTAATACCTTTTTATTCGCTTATTTTGTCAGTGGATAAATAAAAATGTTTTGTGATCACCAATCTCTCTTGCATTTCTTTACATATTGTTAGTTTAACAATGTAAATATTGTAAATGATAGTGATATCAATACCACAAACTTTATAAAGCTCTGTCTTTAATAAAATCTTTCACAAAGCACTCGTCCATTATGTTTTATGTTCTCAACAATATTTGCAGTGGTATAAAACAAAAAGAATATATGTTGACGATGCTTCTTGATTAACATTGTAACAAACAGTTAAATTATGAGAAATATATTTACCTCTATAGCCAGAAATGTCAACAGCACAATGTAGGAAATGACTACCAAGTATACTTCATTCATGGCTGGTCTTGATAATACGGTCATTAAAACTGGAACAAAGACAAAACATGAGTAAAATATTACGATAATTATTTGCAAACTTTGTAGAACACAGCTTTGGAGTGTCTTTTTATATTTATGACTACCTACACTTTGTTCAAATATCTCAACGATAATCATTATCATTATTAGAGGTCGGAAAATATGCAATAAAAAATCTAAAAATATGTATTACAAATATACTAAAATATGCTTTTATATATGCTATTATATGCACTTATGCCGTTATTATTCATTATTAGTACATATTAAACCTACATTACGAGTATAATACACTTGTTTTTTTTTTCTTAAAACTAAATATTTAAATTAATACATTTTAATATTACAATTATAAAAATAAATAACTAGGTGTTTTTCTAAATTACTTAAACAAAGATTTTGCCTTCTATAAATAAAAATGAATGAAGAAAATGTGCAGTCGGTGGCACAAGAGAAAATTGGTTTAAGGATGTTAAATTCTAGCAGGAAAGGGGCACTACGAGTAAATTTTTTTACTGACTTGTTATACGTAATAAATGAACCGCTCCAACTAAGAGTAGTAGTTTGCATCGAAAGGAAGCCCATCGTATATTTTTACTACATAACAACACAATTACGTGGAATACTATCTCTTACAATAACCGTTTTCTTTCGTGTCAATAACTCTAACTACCTTCAACCTCGCAACAAATTATAGGGGCTTATTTAAAATTTGGAATGAAGTTTGAATTAAAATTAATATTAGCCTCATCACCATTTCATATTTTATTAATTTTATTGTTTGTGTCCGTTTATAAAATCCAGCATTTTTACCTCTCGCTAAGAGAGGTGTTGGATTCATGCTAAAAATCGCATATCCAGATTTTATCGAATAAGCACGTTTTAAGGTCCCTACAATCCGATTTTAACATTTTTACGATGATGTCTGTGTGTGTGTGTGTGTGTGTGTGTGTGTGTGTGTGGATGTATGTGTTTGTGTGGATGTATGTGTGTGTGTATGTATGTAGGATGTTGGAAGGACGATTACTCAAAAACTATAAGACTTTAAATTTGTTTAACTACGTATTTCCCAATCGGAGATTCATGGGAAGATCTGAAAAGGTTTTGGTAACAATTGGACAACCGGAAGTAGAAGATTCTTGAAAAATAATCTTCTAAATAATATTTTTTGAAATTTTTTCTTATTTCTTATTTTTCTATTAACTACGTGTATTTAGAAAATCTTGAAATTCTGAATGAAAAATTGACAATTGACATCCATGTACATAATTACTAATTATCATCCTGAAACAGGCCCCCACATTTGCTTGTCAAGGCCAACAATGTAACATGACTGTTCGCGCCCTATACTTATGTAACCAAAAAAGGAAGTGGCGAGAGGTATTGTGCTGGCCACAACAGGTTTTTGTTTAATACAATTATATTGTTCTATTATTTTTTTACTGCTTCGCACAACCGTCAAAAAAAATTGTATACAGAATTGTAAAATTTATATCAAAATATAGGGGTAGAAATTATCTGGAAAAGGGTAGTGTAAATATAAATTTTACATAGCACCCTAGGTCATCCGGCTGACCATAAAATTTTATTGTAATATCTTTTTCAACAAAGTACGAACAGCCAGTTTTCCATTGAAGTAATATTTTAAAATTATCAATTTGCAAAATATGCACTTTTTTAGTTTACATATGCATTATTCGATTTTCTTAAAAATATGTAGCATGCACTTAATATGAATTTTTCATATTTTCCGTGCTCTAATTACAAGTAATATGGCTCCACTTAATTTAGTGAATATACAAGTACATCTATCTCCTCATATTCCTTTAGTATATTTAAGAAAGAAACGAATGCTAGTTTTGCATGGAGTTTCAGAATCAGGTTTTCCGAATGGGTTGCAAACAATATCTTTTCTGCAATCGTCCACATAGTATTTGCTGTATGGGCGGCTATGTATGATTTTTGAACATTTTTATTATTTCCCGCACTAGTGCAGGAATTAGATATTAGTTGCACTCATTTTTAATTTAATTTGAGAATTCTTATTTTCAGCAGGATTAATTAATAATTATTATTAATTAATTAAAAATATTTTTGATTATAACAAAAACAATGGTTAATACAATAAAGAAATTTTGATTACAATAATAAAAATGATTAACCAAAACTGTTAAGAAAGCAAAGTAATGAAAACTTAATTCAATATTTCTATGTTGTATGTAGATTCAAATGGCAGTTATAATTCGGGAATATTTCTCATTTTAAATACTGAGATTTATGTCGTATTGAGAACTGACACCACCGATAGACGAGAGTTTGTCATTGCAAACATATATAAACACGCTAAATAAAATTAAGTGTAGTACAACGTTTTCGATTTTGAAAGCTCCCGGTGCATAATTGTTGGTAATCAATGTATGGAGACTAATGTTGCACAGTTTTAATGTTGTGTTAAAGAAGGTTGTCTTTAGTAAAAAAAATCGATGGTCAGCTTTTAGTGAATAAGCACGTTTTAGGGTCCCGAGAATACGATTTTACTATTTTTACGATGATGTCTGCATGTGTGTGTGTGTGTGTGTGTGTGTGTGTGTGTGTGTGTTTGTGTGTATGTGTGTGTGTGTTTGTGTCTCTGTATGTGGATGTATGTGCGTGCGTACGTGTGTGTGCGTGCAATACGCGCGTGCGTGTGTAACGATTTTTTCATAGACGATAACTCCCACACTACAATTCTAAAAATTATAATTCTTTCCTATTCCTTTTCTTTACATCCATATGAAGAGTTGATTAGATTTTGGTTGTGATTGGTCAACCGAAAGTACCCTCATTTGAAGATTTGAAAGTTTTTTTTTTTTTAAAAACGCTGTTAAATATTCTATTATCTATACGATTTGATTGCATTTTATGCTTTATATCCAATATTTCAGCAGTTTCTTTTTCTTCACCATTGATTTCAATAATTCATTTGGCTATGTCTTCATTTGTAACATTTTCTTCTGAAACATTTCTTGGGGTTTCACATTCTTCCTGTTCAGATTTCCGAATCATTAACCAGTACTCGACGTTGTGCCCGTTCTTTGTGTTTCTTGGATTTCCAAATTTTCTGTCGTAGATTCAATGATGGTACAGCATTTTTATAAAAAGTATTTCGACGTTGAGTAACCACAAATAGGTTAATTTTTACGTTGCAATTACGATCACTAGTAACTACTATACTTGCATTTTTAACGCTGGAAAGACCAAATCATCTTTCTTAAAATGCAAGGAACATACTTTCATATTATGTTATTTTACTCCCACTCCGCATAACATATTCCCAGGTTTAGCATCTGTACATTCGTTGTTCAACGTATTGATTTGTTGTTATTACAATAAATATCATCTCTTTTGGTGAAATTATAAAATTATAACTTATTTCTTTGTACCTCTTTGATTGACACCAAAAACACAACAATTTGTGCGACATTTATACGCTTTTTACAAGATTTATTTATATCGCTCATGTTGACACATGTAAAAACAAACAAAGAGTACTCTTCCGAGAAGTTCTGATTTTCGTCGCTAGTTGTGTCGCATTTTTTCAGTTCTCAATACGTGATATTTATAGGTTAAATCTGGTTGGCGCACCTATAGAATTATTCTTTTGAAAGTCTTGGCCATGTATCTACGTTGTTTAAGATAATTAAGAACTTATGGAAGTTTTTTGTTTGCGTATAAATATCTCGTCGTGCTTAATATCATAAAAACTCATAAAAATTTAATTAGCAAAGTTCTGGAAGCCCTTGCCCTTTGGCTCTTTTTATTTTAGTTAAAAGGAGTAGTTATGTATCTTTAAAAAAAAATATTCAATTTTATTTTAATCCGGAGGAAGATATTGGTAATATTAAAGATTAATGTAAGTTACAGCTTAACAAAAGAAATTTGAAAGTTTAATTTTTTCTATGTTGGTACTTAAGTAATAACCAATATTTTATATCTAATTGATTGTACGTAGTTTTTTTCAGTACGCAGATATGCATAAGTGGAGCAATATAGATATTTCAATTTCAACCATATAAAGTACAATTTAATTAATTTAGTAAAAAAAAGGTTCAATATCCTACCTCCATAGACTGCAGCGCAGCATCCAAGGGTGAACACCAACGCAACTAATCTGGTGATTTTATCAGCACTGAGAGGATGTGCGTTTGGAATACCAGGCCCGATGAGTTCTATCCCAGCTACAAGGAGCAAACTGGCACAGAGAATGACTAGCAGGGCAAGAAGATGCGTCATGTTGCTCTGGTTCATACGTAAGAAGTACCTTTGGTATAACATCTCCACCTGAAACCAACAAAACAAAGATTAATTCTTTGCTTGTGTACCACAAGTAATTTACGTAAATTCGCTTGTTCAGTTTTCCATGAGTGTCAATAAACTTTGTCAGAAAAAGTAAAAGTAGTTGACTAACCTAAGCCATAGAAAAATGGTATAACTATCTCTGTTTAATCGCTACCGCTTGTCATGCTACAATGGGCTACTTGCATACAAGAGGATTTTGAAAACTATTATATTTTTCAAGTTTAGTTTACTCAACTACATTATTTACATTACAAATTTTTCAAATACATTGTGTTATTATTTAATAAATTTAACATAAATGTATCCCTCCTATCTTGACGACGACACAATCACTAGCATTTGATTCGTTAATGCGAATGGGAGAGGTGGACAACGTTCTACTATCTCCGTCTCTGTCTTCCCAAACTACAGAACTAGGACGTATGTCATCCGTTATTGTGACGTCATAAAAAGAAAATATTTATTTTTAGCCGTAAGTGACAAAATTTTGAAAAAAGAAAAAATAGGGGTCTTTTATTTTATCTATATATTCCAAAAAAAAATTCTTAGTATCATGCAAGTAGCCCATTACATGCATATTCTAGGGCCGCATACGTCATGCTTCATACTTCCGGTGGTGTTTGATATTTAATTAGTTTTTTCGCAGTAAATGATACTAGAAAAATAAAAAATACGAATCTCATGTTTTTTCATGTAGATTAATAAAAATTTTAAAATTTATGATACCCTCCTATCAGGTAATGACTCCCGTCCCCGTAAAATTCTAATATTCTTCTTTCTTTTTCAGAGTTGTTAGAACCTCTGATATGGTTGACATGTTAAGTAATCTTGGCTACTCGCTACTCTATTTAACTTTTTCTATTTTTATACTAAATGATGAGAACTAGGTTCTCGAAATACTTATTTAGCTTTTATTAAAATTAATTTTAAGGTTAAGTGGTAATTTTATTAGTTTTAGTTATAATTTAATCTTAGACTCCTATTATATTTAATAACTTGTCCCTAAATTTAAAAAAAAGTCAAGTAAAAGTTTCCCTATACTTTCTACTAAAAAAATTTTAATTTCGCAAATGTTAAACAAGTAAAAGTGAATCCTAATAAAATCTTGTCTTTATATAATTTGATGACAATAATAAAATCGTGAAATTTATTGGTATGCGGAGGTATTGATAAAAATAAAAGCAAAATGCAAATGAATATGTTATGAAAAAGTAAAAGCTTAAGATTGTTCAACAATATAAATGTGGCTTAATGAAAATAAAATCAACATCAATATTTGACCAAATGAGATTGCTTGTGTAGGTAATCGACTAAAAATGCTAGATATATTGAGACAAAATTTTGATATTTTTGATAACAATGCTGTTTAAATTATTAAATGTAATGATAAAAATTATAAAATTGAAGTTAAAACATTGTTTACTATATTGGGTTTGTTTCATATAAAGTATGTTAAATATTTTGCATGCTATTTATTACATTATATTATTATTATTTCTTGGTCATAATTGGGTTTGCAACCTGTCGGACATTACATATTTAAAATGAAATAAAACATGAAAATAACATGCTTTACATTAGTTTCTACTGGTTAATTTTTTTTGGCAACTTTACTAAGACTTAACATCTTCCTTACAAAATTTAGGTAAATATTTTATTTATTTTGGACATTTTTCTACATTTCTGTATTCATTACTAATTAATTTGACAAGGGAAAGATGTTTTAATAAAAATAAATGAAAATATATGCCTAATGCCGCCTAATGCAGACTTCTAGAATTACTGTTTGAGAAGAATAACCAACTCTGTCCTGTGACGTCATAAATAATTTGAAACATTTAAAAAATCATATCTTGCTTACTAATTCGTATTTTAACACCGCGAGTTAAGCAATACTCCTAGATTTTTATATAGGATGATGGCGGTTAAGGGTGAACATAAGGATTTATCATGGGTTTCTAGTTTTATGCAATTTCCTGCTCTTGTTTATATATCGGCGAAAACTGTAGAGTGAAAACTTTTGAAGAATTAAAAGTTGCATACAAAACTGGTTTTATATTTTTTTAACTGAATATATTTCGAGAAGGCGATACAAGTTACACCTTTATTCTGCGTTTTTGCTATTGTATATGAATATTATACATCATAGTATATTGAAATGTGATTAAAGAATTCTTTTAAAATGCTATGAAGTGACAAATTCAAAAAAATACCATCGAAGGTATTGTTGCAAAAAATATAATTTTTCTGATAATATGTGTAATTTCTGTAAACCATTTTATCATATTTAGTTTTATATTATATTTTATAATATAAATTAAATATTACATACGGAAAATACGATTAAAGAGTTGGAGAACTTGGATGATGTTAGCATATATTTCTATTATATTCGCAATAAATGAAGAAGATTCTTCATTAAAAATATACCAGGCTCTAAATGGAATCAGTCGCACAAGCTGGAAAGGAAAATATACGAAAAATACGAACCAATAACATTATATACAAATGCACGTATTATATAATTTTAAGAAAATTTTCTACTTCTTGTATTATATCTTGTTCAAGTAGTAACTTAAAAAACACATTTTTGTACAATTCATTGTTGTAATCATATGACCATTGTTTGAATTTTATTCATACGTTAAGTATCTTTTACAATGAGAAAATATGTAAACCTAAATGAATTTTTCATGTTAGTAGAAGATATCACTTCAAAAGTTATTTTCTTAAGCATCGATTCCTCATATAATCTTCTGGGAAATTTGTGAAATTTGATACTTCAATCGATAATTTTCTAATAATTATTATATCCCCCACTGCATCACGTAATAATTCGTCGTCCTATTATTCGTATTCATTGCAAAATATTTTATAAAATAGAAATTGCAAAATTATTTTGTCATGAAAAATAACCTTGTTACGTTACTAAAACGACCCAAAACTTTCATTTTTTTCCGATATCGACGCTGACTCTTTTGTGCACATAGGGTACCTCTACAGGGTATGGCCATGGGGCGAGATCTCCGCCATTTGCGGGCCAATGCCAAACATATTCAGTATTCATTAATATTAAATAATCACACTATGAATCTATAAAGGTAAATTCATTTATTTAAGAGATACACAATTATTATTATGACATAGATTTAGAGGTTATGTAGTGCATAGGATATAGGTTGTTATTATCACATCTTATTTAATAACTGTAGTTATTATTTACATAATAAGTATATATTCTAAACTTACATTTTAAAAATTTAAATGTTTGTGCTTAATATTGGTAATTTTTATGTGTTTTCAATATTGCCAGTCATCGTAGTCAGTATTTCAAGAAAATACACAAATAAATAAAATAAAAGTATTACTTACACTTTAAACAAATATTAGAAGTATATTTAAATGTGTTTTGCATTAAAATAAAACAAATAACCACTAAAATACGCGCAACAACAAAATCCCGTATTCATTTATAATTTTTTCCACCATAATATTTATTTATGATAAAAAGATAGGTTCCTCATTCGAATAATCATTATTTTATTTACTTCTATAACTTTTTTTTGACACGAATAAAATAATGTTGTTTTTTATGTCATATGTCATGGCCATTGCTATTAACTGACGGAACTTTTTAAATTTCTTTTTAAAATTGTGAAGAAACCAAATACATAATAAAACATATAAAAACAGTTTTGTACGCAACTTTTAATTCTGTACAACTACAGTTTTTGCCAAAAATGAACAGGTGAGCAGGAAATTACAATTAAAATCCCATATTAAATTCTTAGTTCACCCCTAACAGCTACCACCCTATATATTATCAGACAAAAATATTTAAAAACTCAATATACTAACCTATTGGATCGGCTCGAACATTCTCCATTCTCCAATAGAACAACTTATCGCTATTTGCGAGTTAGATCAAAATTCTCCCGCTATCGTGATCTAGATATATTATAATACTGTCTGTTTTGGCATTACGTCATTAATCCACATTCACCCCTGGCGATTTGAAACACATGTTTAAGATTAATGACGTGCGTATCAACTCGTGAAAACAACTATATAACTTAAAAACAAAGAACGATTCCCTCAATTTGTTTATAACAGAAAAAAGTCCTCAATTAAGAAATAGCTAATTCCTCCTGACAGTGATACAGCTGGCGATTGAAGTTACCGGATGTTCTTTACAAATCCTGTACCTGATTGAAAGCTTATCAGGCGTAAAACCAACTAAAGATTTCCTCCAGGCAAAACAAAGAGGCTGTTTCTCTTAGGCCTTGCTGCCATTGAAAGTGGATCTCAAATAGAAACCCCAATAATGCTTAAAAGAATCCTAGTTAGCCTTGTACAGCCTGAAGCTTTGTTCGGGTTTGTTCGCCCGTCTTCGTTCGCAGGAAAGGAACTTCGTGTTAAATGAAAGGGATTATTTCAGAAGTTTCGGAAGATTTTAATAGAATTTTATATCAAGTGACGAGTTGCCTGCTTTGGGTTTGTTTTAACAATCGCTGCGGGCAATTCGCTAAATTGAAGAACTAATTTCACATTGTTTTATTTCTGGATGGCTCATTCAGGTAGCAATGTAAATTGAAATATGAAATATGCATCAGTTAGTTTTAGGCACAGTTTAATTACATCTACAATGGCCAGTGCCCTGAAACGTCTGCTGAAGTAATGAATTAGTTTCTCGTTTTATTGCATGTCTTCAAATATTCAACAATGAGCGAATAATTTCGTTGTTTTACAACAGTATAATGTGTTTCCAATTTCTTTTAATGGGTAGTTGAACTATTTTAAACAATTAAATTATTGAGTATTAGTAAAAAAAAATTGCTTAAATATTAAATTGTTTGCAAACTACAAGCGATTGAAAGCGTGCGTGACGTTTCATGTCCTATACAATTTGATTGGTTGTCTGACTGGAAAACAATGTGGGCGCTCAATCATTCGTGAGGACATAAAACGTCACACGCCAAATTATTAACTTTAAAAATTAATATCTCGCTTACTTTGTAAAATTGTGAAGTCGCATTAGCACTAAAATTCTTAGTTCATCCTATTGTTACAAGAAAAAATAAAATAAAAATTAATATAGAACCCTACTACAAAAGTAATTGAATATAATATTATGACTTATTACCTATTTGTAGATTTTAATAATGGGATGTATCTGTACTGCTCAAGCCGTTTACCAGGCGTCACCTCATGGGCTCTTAGATATGTTGTGGAGAGAGCATTTTTGTGCTATTTGAAAATTGGAATTAATAATAATAATAATACAGATGTACGACTGGGTAGAATCGAACTCGGGCTGTCCGCGTTACAACTGATCACATAACGCATGTAGCCACGCGAATCCATGTTTCAAAGTTATTTAACAAAATGTATTTTGCACGGAAAAATATTAAATACTGTTTCAGCTTTCATTCACATTATTTCTTTATAAAAATAGTTGACAAATTCCAGTAAGGTAATTTTTTGACAGAATAATTAGGTTGACAACAGTGATTTGTGTTTTTATTCTGTCCGTTACCAAGACAAAATACATAGCCGTCAGTCACATTGACTGTTTTAATGGTGGCGCTTCGCGGGGAGAGGGACGAAGAAAATGGGTAGTACAGTGTATTTAGTGCAGTCATACAAATCTCAAATAATAAAATGTCACCAAAAATCGTTTAAGAATCGAGCTCCTTCTAGCATCAATAAACATGCTAGAATATGTCATTCTAATTCCGAAACAGAGAAAATTAATTCTGTTTGGTTTTACAATTAAACCACATCTGGAATTTTATAATCCCGTACCATTTCTACAATATTGGGTTTGGCACCCAGTATATGGGTGCCAAAAATGTCAGCAATAGTTGGCCACCTTATCTAAAATATAAATCAAACCGTAATATTAAAAACTGAATCAGTTGATTATTATTATTCTGTACATTATTCAATCGATAAAATATTTATTTGCAATAAAATTTCATTACATTCGGTTTATTGTACAAATTACCAAAATGAAATTAATTAATACTGTTAAATTATTGGCAATCATCTGCCATCTGTTACATTAAATGAATTTGAATTTTTACAGTGGAAATTAAATATCTGAAGCGAACAATTACCACATCATTCAATGAATTTTAGTTTTCTCTTATAATTTTTTTTATGAAGTATGTGAAGCAAAAGTTTTATCAGTTTCTTTTTCCTGAAACATGCTGTTGAAGCTCCTCCTTTTTCATGTACTTATAACCTTTTATATGCACTTAAATGTCAGTTCATAGTGCTTGAGACGACTTAATAGTGAATAACAGCCACGTCTGACATTGTAGCAATTTTTAAGTCATAATAAATTGTAGTTTACATATCTAGACTTAAGGTTTTTTGATTCGATTTTCGAATAAGACACGACATATTATGACTTTCATCCGAATTCAGTAACTAAGCTAATAACTATTCGCCACGTTGCTATAGCAAATAACCAATAATAAATGCAAACAATGAATAAAATATGAAAATGACAGGGTTACATTTTGTTCTTTTGGTTACAATTTTCTTTGCTAAGATTTAGATACTTTCTACAGAATTGGGGTGAATTAAAGTTAAGCACACGTTCATAAATAAAAAAATCTGATGTGACCAACACAGCACCTCCCGCCATTTACCTATGTATATAATTTTTATATTACTTTATAAATTTATCCATACAATATATAGAAAAAGTATTAAAGCAAACTTGTAGAAAATGGAATAATCTTTAATTTTTATAATAACAAATTGAGAAAAAAATACATTTAATAGTATATTGTGTTATTAGGAGTAAAGTGACACTTTGTGTGGCGAGCGTGGAAGTTTAAACGACGAGCGAAGCGAGTCGGATAAATGCACGCGAGGCACACAAAGACACTTTTACTCCGAATGACACATATTATTTCTTCAAACGTAGATATTTAAAGAAAAATATCTACTACTGACGTTACATTTTACGTAAATAAGGTACGTTTGCGATTTCAATTGCCCTGTAGCTATGGATACTTATTTGTTCACTTTTTGTTATAAACATTGAAGTGAAAATTTCACGTTTTGACGTTTAAATAAAAACTGTGCAATTTTATATCCTCCTTGTGTGCAATTATGTCGGAATTTGAAGTATTATATTATATGCCCCCTGAAGTTGATCAATTGGATGAAAATCTAACAGTGTGGAGAAAAGATATGTCCAGGAATCACTGCAAAACAATATAAACTTTTCTTATATCACTTTAATTCTAAGTATTCTTACGTTCATTGCCGTCCCTGTAATTGTAATCTGTAAGTCTGCTATTCTTTAATATGTTATTTCCTCAAAAGTAAACTCTGTTTATATTTCAATTCATAGGTTAATTAATTAAATTTGACAGCTATTGGTGGTATTTATTAACTTTATTCTTATGTTACCTAGCGTGTTATAGTGACATTTAGGGCGATATTACAGGTTTCTTTTATTAAGTTACTTCTTATTCGTTGATTCTGTATAGTTTCTATGGATATTTATTTATTTTATTTCTACCTTGTGAATCAAGTCACAAAAGATGCTACTTATGTGACGTTTGAAGAAAAAAGTATTTTTTCAAGGAAAACTATCTTGAGCTTCAAGTAAACTGCCATTTCCGGTTATCCGATTGCCACCAAAATCTAATCAGTTCTCTCCATATTAGAATAAGGTAGAAATACAAGGTTTCAAAACTTTCTGAATGATAGTATTTGAGTTAGAGCGTAAAGAGGATCCACACATACACACACATATATACAGGGTGGGCCATCTATATGTTGAATTATAAATTAGCAATGAGAACAAGAAAAATTGATTTTTTTCCAACGAATTTTGCTTTATTTGATACAGTGTTTCTTCCGATTAAGTATGGAAAATGATTTCATTGAGGTGGCCACCTCGGCTGGCTCGGCAGTAGCCCATCCTGGAACACCAATTTTCGAGTACTTTGTCAACAGTTTGCTGCTCTATTTGAGTAATTTGAGCATGAATGTTTTGTTTCAATTGGTCAATTGTTTGAGGATTGTCCTCATAAACTTTATCCTTCAATACGCCTCAAAGGAAGAAATCGAGTGGCGTTAAATCGCAGCTCCGAGGTGGCCAATTGATATCTCCGAAACGGCTAATTACACGATTGTTAAACTTTGTGCGCAAAAGGTTGATGGTGCGCGCGGCGGTGTGGCTAGTTGATCAACTTCCTTTAACTCCTGAACGAGCTGAACTTTGTACGCAAACATACCGAGGTCTTTGTGCAGAATCCTCCTCAGAGTGGTACGGGAAAGGCCGAGTTGTTGACTTCTGCGCCGAGTTGATGTTGACGCGTTAAGGCGCACACTTTCGGTCACAGTAGCGATTGCTTCAGGTGTACGCCTAGGATGAGCATGCGGAACATGTTTTACGTCCACCAGCATTCCACTTCTGCGCACTTTATCGACAAAATTCTTAATTCCTTGGTTTAACGGCGCCTCATTTCTTCCAAACTTTGTGCGCAATTTTCGCGCCGTTTCGGCAACCACAGAGCCACACTCAAAGTAAGTTTTGAGTATTTCAAAACGTTGTTCTAAATTGAAGCGATGCATATTCGGTAAGCGGAAGGCTAAAACTAAACCACTGTCAACAATTTATGGCGCTCGAGTCGACAGCGTCATTAATAGCACATAGTTCAAAATTCAACATATAGATGGCCCACCCGTTACATACATACATGCATACATACACACAGACATCATCGTGAAAATGTTAAAAATGGATTCTAGGGACCTTAAAACGTGGTCATTTACCAAAATCTCAATATGTGATTTTTAGCACGATCCCTATACCTCCCTTACCAAGGGTAGCGGGAGGTAAAAAAGTATTTGAACCCGTAGAATCCGTTGGCGGCGCTGTGAGCATACCTGTCATGGAGCCTAGTAGAACTCTTTGATTTATTTACATTTTTAATGAGTTTGTTCAGACGAATTCGGGATTAATTTTTAATTAATTTAATATGTAATATTTTGTATTTTTCTTTATGTCAATTCTTACATAGCATTTCGTAACTAATTAAACAAAACTATGTTTACATTCTATATATGTTTTTCAATACACACTTTTTACAAATACACATTACCCAAATAATTCGACAAATAAATAGAAGTGGTGTCTTGGATGGAATAGTAAAGCTTCCCAGTCGTTGTGACTCGGTCATTGAGAATCATGGAGACTTTATTGAAGGATTATGAAGAGATAGTGTAATAAAAATAAACAAATGCATAAACTAACAATTGTATGCAATATTTATGAAATGACCCTCGTATATATTTCCAACAAATACACGTACACGTACTACGTAAATTGCACTTGAAACTGACATCTGGCAATTAGAATTGAAAAAACGATATTTAACAGCGTTTTTTTAAGAAAAACTGTTAAAATCTTCAAATGAGGGTACTTCCGGTTGACCAATTATAACCAAAATCTAATCAGATCTTCATATGAATGTAAAGAAAAGAAATACGAAAGAATTATAATTTTTAGAATTGTAGTGTTGGAGTTACCGTCTATGAAAAAACCATCACAGATTCACGCACACATACAGACATCATCGTAAAAATAGTAAAATCGTATTCTCGGAACATGCTCACTATCGATTTTTTGACCAAAGACAATATCTTTCTTACCTAAAGGTGACGGAAGAAAAAAATGAAATAAATTGGCTTTAGGCGTACTCATCAGTTATTTGAGCATTAAACAAGGTAAGTAAATTAAAAAAGAATAACATCCAATACAGAAAGAAGTAAAATTCGTTTGCTTTGTGATTAACGAATGTAATCCAAGTATTTTCTTTCCAAACCTTTCCAATTCTAAAAATAACTCCCTGGAGTGTGCAAAGTCTAACATATCCAAGCGAATCAACACAAATCAACATTAGCAGCCCGTAGTGATTAACTGTAACTGCAGGCTGCAGGCAACAGCAGGAGCAGAAGCCAACGAGGTCAGGCGCTCATGACAATAACTTAATCCTCTTTGGCAATTACATTTTCGTTAGAGTTGCACGATTACCTTCGTTGTTACTAAATGCAAAGCTGGTCCTGATGAAACAGGCTTACCCTGTCCGGTCAAACTAGCGAATATTGAAAATAATGCAACTTTAATTCTAAACTGACAGTGTAATATTTCAAAATAAATAAAAAAGGAATTAATTTTTAAGCTTTGAATTGAATATTTTCTAACAGAATGGATTATGAATGGAAAATGTATTTTTATCGTTACACTTTAAAATTACAATAAGGCTTAAAAAAAAGTTAAACTTATCGAAGATAATGAGGTGGTTTCACATTAAAAAAAATCTGTTGTGGCCAGCACAATACCTCTCGCCACTTCCTTTTTTTGGTTACATAAGTATAGGGCGCGAACAGTAATGTTACATTTTTGGGCTTTACAAGCAGATGTGTGGGCCCGTTTCACAATGATAATTAGTAATTATGTACATAGATGTCAAATGTTAGAATTTTTCATTAAAATTTTTAAGATTTTCTAAATTTACGTCAATTTATCACCAGGAGTTTAAAATTTACTTGTATGCCTTAGATATTTAACATTTAATTCTGCTCCACATGGAATTGGAAAATCACTAAATTTAGAATGAGAAATTTATACATAATTACTAGCTATCATTCTGACATGGGCCTCCATATCTGCTTGTCAAGGCCAACAAAATCATATGACTGCTCGCTCCCTATTGTATTTAACATTTCTTGTATACTCTACACCAAAAATTCTACTTACGCATATATCTATTCCATATATATTTAGATTGTTTAATTTTAAATTCATTTTTGATGAAGAAATTTTGTCCTCTTCTAATTTTTCGAAATGTTTCCAATTCTATTAATACATTAAGAAATAATATAATGTATGTACTTCCCAGAAAAACTCTTCAGTAATGTCTTCGGATTTCTGACACTGACATTTATCTGTCAGTTACAAAAAAATTAAATTTTCAACTATTTTCCATGGCCATTCTTTCGGCTGTAAAATTTATTATAACAGATTATTTTACATATTATATTTCTTTTATCTCTAAATCTATAGAATATATTATAAAATATTTAAATGTATCAGAAAGAAAATTTATTTTTCTTTAATATTATCAAGAAAAAATTTCAAAAAATATTATTTAGAAGATTTTTTTTCAAAAATCTTCTACTTCCGGTTGTTCAATTGTTACCAAAACCTTTTCAGATCTTCCCATGAATGTCCGATTGGGAAATACGTAGTTAAACAAATTTAATGTCTTATAGTTTTTGAGTAATCGTCCTTCCAACATCCCACATACATACACACATACATCCACACACACACACACACACACACAGACATCATCGTAAAAATGTTAAAATCGGATTGTAGGGACCTTAAAACGTGCTTATTCAATAAAATCTGGATATGCGATTTTTAGCATGAATCCAATACCTCTCTTAGCGAGAGGTAAAAATTAAATGAAATTTATGCAATATTTTTCATAGTAATAAAAATAATAATGATGTATAATTATAGTAAATAAATAAATAAAAATCTGATGTGGTCAACACATGATCTTTCGTCTTTATGTATTTTATATAAATTACTCACACATAAGGCAGTGTCTTGCAATAGAATATATATTTCTAGTAAAATTATTTCACGAACTATGCCAATTGTACTTGACACTGACATCTGTCAATTAATAACATTTATTTTTTCCATTATGGCTTCCATGGTGAGCTTGCAGCAGCATAGTTTGCAAGAAAAATTAATTCCTTTATAATTTTTTATCTCCAAATATACTGAATATGAAGAAGAAAATGTAATCAAATCGTAAATGTCAAAAAATAATATTTAACTGCGTTTTTTCAAAAAAACACTCTTAATAACTTCAAAGGGTACTTCCGGTTTACCAATTATAGCTAAAATCTAATCAACTCGTCATATGGACGTACAAAAGGGGATTATGAAAGAATTATTATTTTTGGAATTGTAGTATTGGAGTTATCGCAGGAGAAATTTTTTGTCACACGCATATAGATATCATCGTAAAAATAGTGAAATCGTATTCTTATTAATTAAAAACTCACCATCTAATTTTTTGACCAAAGACATCCTCATGTAAGGGCGACGAAAGGTAAAAAACTGTTTTCTCATCTAAATGCCTATGTTAGATATTTTCGAATATCGCACTAGATTATTTATAAAGTGAATTGAATTAAATTTAAGACTATTAAAGTTTTGTCCATGTATACTTAGGGCCGGTTGTTCCATCTATAGTTAAACATTCGGTTAAAAATTTCTATTGATAACTTCAGTTTGAGTTGATCCACTTATGGTTAAAAGTTACCAGTAAGATAAATTTTCGTTAACGGCAAGATAAATAACAGTAAATCAAACTACTAGTTAAGAGTTTTATCCAAAGAATATCGTACCGAGTGCACACGAATGGAAACACGAAGTGAAGAGAAACGGAACATATGGTTTGTTTTGATGATATAAGCTGTTTGTTAATATTAATAATTATTATAATAAATCAGTGCAACAGTGATGATGAAGTATTGGATTTCATTTTTACATACATACATACATACATAAAATAATAATAATAATATAAATATAATATAATATTAATTTTCGAAAACAGTGTACAGTACGAGAAAGATGTAATAATTTTGAAAAATCGGATGATTCAGAATTTTTTGAGGTGTCGAATGTCAAAGAATACAGTTCTTTATTTATTAGATAAAATTAAAGACCAAATATTGTTCTTATCTATTAGATAAGTTTAAAAAGCATAATTTGAGAAATAAACACTTATTTATCTACATTTATTTTTCTGAATCACGAATCATGCTGTATCTACGATATGCCAGTTGTTGATAGTTTTACGATTTTATATAACAGGATGCATATCGTGGATACTGGCCACAACTAAAACTAAAATAATTTTCTAATTGATTCCAGATGATGTCTTTTTTCTTTCTAAAAGACGAAATCTGTCTTCCTGGCCTCAATTATATTTTTATATTTGTCGACTAATTTAATTAAATTACTTATTTCCGCGGTAGTAAAATAAACTGCTCTTTCTTTTTATCAGTAATTTTCACCACTCATTTTTGCAAGTCGTATTTATCATTTTTTCTAAACGTTCAAATTGTGGTTTAAACTACAACTGCACCAAAACACATACGAGCGAAAAAGTAACCAAATTTCAATTAAAATTGTGGCAGCCAAGTTGCCAACTTTTCAAAACTAGTCCTACTCGAACACAATTTTAATCTTTCTGATAGCAATCTGCCAGTTAGCTATCCGGAGAATAAAATATCATGGAGCAACCTAAAAATCTTATTCCCTAGCTAAGACGGTAGAATAAATTTATCTAATAGATAGTAAACTACTACTTTAGCTGAACTTGGAACAACTGGGCCTTAGAGTTCGAACTTTAGGTATATTGGTCAGTCGCTAGAAGCAATTACTGCATTTTGTGAAGTTAGGAATTATTATTGTTTGTTTTGTATGTGAGAAGTTCTTACATTTAAACAACAATTCTCAACTACATCAAAATCATAAATTTAATAATACTGGCATGAAAACCACGTGTACAACATTCAGCTAATATGTACATTACACTTCAATTACATACGCTCATGCTGTACCTGAAGTACACTTGAAATTTCAGCATAACTAACCACAAATCTCGAATCTGAAAACCAAACTCCGAACAACGTTCATGCTTGCTTTCAACCAATCAAAATGGAGAAAATCCCCATTTCAGCTGTTCAAATTATACGTTCCTTCTGCATGCGAGCTATTTGTGCTGCACTAGTTGCATAAGATAGGAAACGTGACTGTTGGGAGGGCATTCACACCGCCTACAAACAAGGGTAGCAGAGCAGGGCAGAATTACCGGGTGAACATTGTGAGCAGGTTTCGTGTTGGAAATAGTTGACCCGGTTCCACCGTTGGAAATTACACATGGAGCAAAAACTATTCAGCGTTTGTTGTTTTGGTTGATTTTGTGGTAGCTTTTTCTCGGAATCTAAACCGAAGAGGTTGTTTGAGGGCGGTACACTTAGCTAATTATGTTATCCAGGAAAAGTGCTTGTCGCATAAAATAAAATTGTATAAGCATTCAGCTATTACTATTAATTTGATGTTTTCGAAGTTGAAAATAGATGATCTAATATAAGTACATTATTTTCTGTGTTTCAAATTTTACAATAATTATGTGCAGTGCTACGTTAAAAATTGATATTTGAAATTTATTTTTAAAGTACTCTTCTGGCTGGTAGTATGAACAATTGATTATGGATTATTTTCGAAAAAAAATACTTCAAATAACGATTAGGTACAGAAAAAATAATTATACTCTTCTTTAGTTTACGTATTTTTCTCAAAAATAATCTTTAAACGACAATGCTAGTCAACTGCTAGCCAATCACACTTAATCAATTGTTCATATTAATGATCATTGTCTTTACAAAATCTGTGAATAATAGTAGATTGACATAACTACTAGTGTCTACATAATAATTCAAAAAAATTCTACAACTAATATCATACATAATATAGTAATTTACGTAACTAGACCTGAAAGTGATGCTTTACTGGGTGAGCAAGTATATTCCAGGGCGAGCTTGTGAACTCAGCAAGGATACTTTCAGGTCATATACAAATCTATAGGTACGCATTATTTTATTTTTTATTGCAAGGAATAAGAAATAAATAAATAAGTAACTGATCGCCATGGAAACATTCATATAAGGGTCGGAAAGTAACTTTCCGATTCCTTAGACAATTATCTGAATTAGCTCAGTAAAGAAGGATTTTCCGGCCTAAAAAGTGATTAGAAACAGTTTATTTTCTGGACGATCGCGAAAAATATATTTTATTCACAATGATTATAGTAATATGTCGATTCCTAACCTTTTAGAGGTTGGGAATAACGTCATTCCTAACTGCAATGACAATGTCTTAGATGGGAAATAACAGATTTCACTTATTTTTATATAGGGGTCGCCTAGCAATATTGTCATAGATCCCTGTAATAAAGTAGATTAAACAAATTTTAATAGAACAGTCGAAAAACATTCACAAAATTAAAGTTTATAACTTATTGATTTATTCTGAAAATTATTGATTTAAAAACGGGATGATTGTGAATAAAATAGTATGTATACCTCGGTGGGAGTTTCATTACGATGTATCTTCGCCTCTCGATAATATACATAAGCTCTCGGCTGTAATGAAACATATCCCACCTTGGATGTAATATACTATTATTTTTTTCTCTACACTTATAAAATGAAATAAAAAAAACGTTTTTTTTTTCGTAATTTGATCTAGTATTGACGTTTTTGCAGTCTGTCTGTAATTGAATAAGAACGAATGGAAATAGAAAGAAAAATGTTAGGTACTTATTCAGTTTTTTATGTACACTAAAAAAATTGCGTTTAAATGTTAAAACGTTCTATTATTATGTTTATCTTGGAATATTACAAAAAGAAACGTAAATAATTTGTTAAAAGAGTTTAGCCAAAATGAAATTGAACAACAATATACATATTTGTATTAAGGTGTAAAAATGAAATTGTATACTAGACAAATGTTAAATTTATTCCTTTTTGTTTAAAACAAGATATAATGAATTTCTTTATTACATATTTTAATGTTCATTTGATGTAAATTGTGGTATAAATTTCACACAAATAAACAAACCGTTCGTTTGTGATGTGGGAACAATTTTCTCTGACCACATTTTCCAAAAATAATTACACTCGTATAAAAATGGTTCACATAGCACGCGCACATTATATTTAATTAAATTTAACATGTAACGCTCCCCAGTTTTATGGTCTGGCAGATGTATAATTAAATGATATTTTTTATTTCATAAAAAATTTAATGTTTATTTGAAACAATAGATAATTCTACCAGCAAATTTCCACTTAAAAACTAGTTTTTAAAATAACTAGTGGTGCTTATGTATTTCATCGGTGATTAGTAAAAAAATTATAGACACATTAATACAAAAAAATGTATTGTTTTTATTATTTATCTGAAGTTCTGGATTGGAAATTCGTTTGAAAAATTAATTTTAAATTCGCATTTCATCGTAACTATCACAGTCACAGTACATTCTCAGTTGTTAAGGATCTAACAAAGAATATTATATCATCTGGTTTTGGAATTTAAATTCTGTTTCAATATTTTCACAAACATTATTAAATTTGGTTTCGATACAATATCAAGAATACTATGTATTTGCTGTTATTTTTATAAATTTGATTAACCTATTCCCAACATATTTGTATTAACTTTTGTGTTCTTAATACGAGCCCAACCCCAAATGTATTTGTACACTCTGAAATAATAATCCGTATATTAGCAGCAATAAAAATATTTTTTTAGGTTAGTTTAGTTAAGACTATATTTAGACATTTTTTACCTCTCGCTAAGAGAGGTATTGGATTCAAGCTAAAAATCACATATCCAGATTTTATTGAATAAGTACGTTTTAAGGTCCCTACAATCCGATTTTAACATTTTTACGATGATGTCTGTGTGTGTGTGTGTGTGTGGATGTGTATGTGTGTATGTGTGTGTGTGTGTGTGTGTATGTGTGTGGGATGTTGGAAGGACGGTTACTCAAAAACTATAAGACTTAAAATTTGTTTAACAACGTATTTCCCAATCGGACATTCATGGGAAGATCTGAAAAGGTTTTGGTAATAATTGGACAACCGGAAGTAGAAGATTCTTGAAAAAAAATCTTCTAAATATTATTTTTTGAAAATTTTTCGTGGTAATATTAAAGAAAATTAAATTCTCTATCTGACACATTTAAATATTTTTTAAATATTCTATAGATTTAAAGATAAAAAAAATATTATATATAAAATAATCTGTTGTAATAAATTTTACAGCCGAAAGAATGCCATGGAAAATAGTTGAAAATTAAAATTGTTTGTAACTGACAAATAAATGTCAGTGTCAGAAATCCGGAGACATTACTGAAGACTTTTTCTGGGAAGTACGCATACATTATATTATTTCTTTATGTATTAATAGTTACATATTTAATATTATAGGTATATTACACATACCCTTCAGAAATACTGTTATTCCCGACAATGAATTGGAAACATTTCGAAAAATTAGAAGAGTAGGACAAAATTTCTTCATAGAATGAATTTAAATTTAAAAAAATCTAAATATAAGGAATAGATATAAGTAGAATTTTTGGTGTAAAGTGTAAGTATACAAGAGATGTTAAATACATTAGGGCGCGAGCAATCATGTGACTTTGTTGGCCTTGACAAGCAGACATGGGGCCCATGTCAGAATGATAGCTAGTAATTATGTATATAAGATGTCAAATATAATTTCTCATTCTAAATTTAGTGTTTTTCCAATTCCATGTGGTTTATTTTCCTTTACAAGTAAATTCCACACTCCCGGTGACAAATTGACTACGTGAATTTAGAAAATCTTGAAATTTTTAATGAAAAATTCTGACATTTGACATCTATGTACATAATTACTAATTATCGTTCTGAAACGGGCCCCCATATCCGCTTGTCAAGGCCAATAATGTAACATGACTGTTCGCTCCCTATACAAAAAAAAAGAAAGCGGCGAGAGGTATTGTGCTGGCCACAACAGATTTTTTTATTTTGTATTAATAAAGTGTACTGGATTTAAAAACAATAATACAATATTTATGTTAGTATTATTTATAAAACTGAGGGTAAAATAACTGAACATATACTCAATTAATTGCCAACTCAAATTTTATTACTTTAATAAAAATTATTTGCGAATTATTAAAGACGAAAACATTTGTCACATGCAGACAATGGTTTATTTGACTATATTATTAATCCAAAGAAATTTTATTATAAGCAATATATTCAAGTTCTATACACTCTATTAATACACCATATCCATATTTGTTGAATTGGAGTAATAATAATAGCATCCAGAAGTTTATTTGTTCTTGTAAATTTTATTAAAACTTTTTGACCCGTAATCCTTATAGAGTATTACAAAATTGTAGTAAGACAAAATATTGTATGTACCACGGGTATTACTTGATCTTTATGACCCTCGGGCGATTTATAAATCCTCGGGCCAGAGACTTACAGAGATTTACTGTAATCTACATAATCCGTATGTTAACATTTGAACATGAATGTTATATATTATACGTATAGCCTATTATATTACCAAAAATTGATTAATGCCTGTAAGATTTGTACAAAATACGAGAGATGGATATTTTCATTCTGTTTATGACACTTTGGCAACAGCATATACCTATGACACTGGTTAAATAGGTACCTATTTTAAAGAAATGATATTTATAAATTTGTTAGTAAAATCAAATTAAGATTTTTTTTCTGTATTTTTTGATAAAAACAGGTATTGATAAATCGATAAATAGAGATAAACCAGTATTATATTTGAAAAGGATTTTTTTTTCATGTTTTCTGAAATTCCATTAATATTTCCTGCGATGAAAATAAAATAAAATTTACATTCTTAAATAAGGAAGTCCAACTGCGTGCAGAACTAATGAAACCAGAGACATTATATTCATTGAATTTTTTGTATTCGTAAATAAGGAGAGTTTTCAAGTTGATCCATATCGAGTGTTAAAAAACAAACTACGTATTGTAGCGTGCGTGCACCCGACACAACTGACGCCGCTGGTCGAACGTTTCTAGAAAGGCTAGCGCACTAAGCGAGCGACTAACCTGAGCGATGACGTAATTGCCGCAGCGTAAACAAACATGTCTCGACCTGTTTAATAACTTCCGGTCTCCAGATCCGTTATATTCGATGTTATTATCGTGATAAACACTCTAGAAAAAGGACGCCGCACTATATAAACACCGTCAGTGAAGCCAACGGGGCATTCTAATATACACAGGCATCGTGAAATGAACAATTGGTGATTTAAATAAATAGTCTACGAGTTGTGAACATAAATAAATGCAGTTATATAAATAAATATAGTGAGATAAATATTGTTTAAATAAATAATCTTAGTGTTTAAGTATTTAATATTATTCTGTCTTAAATTAGTGTTTATAATTGTTCATATAATGTTAGTTATTTTTATTATCTTTATCTTAATTATTTATCGTTTAATAAACTTTTATTTTCATTAATAATAAATTTTTAATTTTTACACTTTACCCAAATAAATAAACGTTACGGTATTATATTTTAATTCATAAAATCTAGTTTCGAAATAAATTACTTTGGGACTGAAAATTTAAAACTATTGCGACGATGCATTGTTGTATCTATACATTCAAGATAAATTGAATAATAATTTAGTAGAACAAACTTTTTGATCGTTTTATTATTGCCCTTTTAACTCTCATTGCCCGCTTACTGTTCTTCAATGCCCCCTGTTAACCCTGAGGCCACCATCGCCCCCTGAATGTACATAATCTATTCAGCAGTGGCGGCTCGTCCATTAAAATTTTGGTGAGGCAAGGTATCCAGAAAAAAAAATGCACCGCAGGCGAAATATTTTTTTCATTCAAGGTCAAATGCCTTATAATTGAAAGTTACATTTTTTAAGGGATGTGCAAATGCGTATTTTTCCCCTTTCATGTACAAAAATAAATTGCCTGATCACAGAACATTTTAGGAAAGAGCGTCCGGCTCTTACGTCAAAAAATCCTATGAATCCTTCTACCACATTCACATTACCGGAATTTACATTTACATAACGTAAAATTACTGATAATTGTGATTTACAAGTAATATCGTATCGGTAGTTTCGTCTACTTGCCAAGAAATAAAAGGGGATTTAATAATTTCGTAGTCTATTTTTTTATTTATAACAAAATGAATGCAATCTATTAAATCATTTTGAATAGTTTTGGAGGTACCACAAAATACTGATTTATTATTGATATCTTTCTTCAAAAATACTCATTAGTAAAACAAATTCTTTAAAATGATCTTTATTACAAGATTCTTCGGTTTCATTATGAGCTCTAAATGGTAATTCTTGTGTACATAAAAAAATTGAAATATCAATTAATCTTTTCAGAATTTCCTTATTTTCTTCCACTTTCAAATTTAAATTTTGAATTTCAATTTTTCTTGCACTATCAATAGCGGTAGAAATATTTTGCTTCATATAGTTTATCTTCGTACGATAATTTACTAAATGGATTTTTGTGAATTAAGAAGTTAATAATGTCATCGGAATGCCTTATATTAGCAGTATCAGAAGTTCCAGTCAAAGTTGAAGCCATTTTATTTGTTTTAACTAATATTTAAAATACAAAAACACTACGTACGTAAAACATAAAAACAACGAAAAAAATAAAAGAATTAAATACTTACTGCAATGCAAGTTGTTTGTTTATTGTTGAATTTGAATTCACAATGCAGTAAATAATATTAGTATTAATTATTATTCAATCTTCAATCTTATTTGCAAGAATATTATAGAATATACAATTAATGCAAAATGAAATAGATGATAGATGTCTTGAACGTATGGTAACGGCCTCTGTAGGATCGCATGGAAATTAAAGTGGCTATCTTTTATCCTTTACGCACTCATTGCATTTCTCATTTAGGCATGCCGCAAAACCAGCTCTTTCTCTAGCACACGTATTTCTTATCGGAATTACTAACTGGATCAAAAACATTAGGCAGTATACTATCATTTCGAGAAGCACTTTATAAGGTGTAAATTAGGTGAACTGGATTACATATTAGTTATGGTGGTGGCTTAAATTATTTTGATATTTATAAAGACAAGCATTAGCGGAATAAGTTAAATTTTAATTTACATACTACTTTACATTATTTACAGCTTTATTTCTTTTCCGGTGAGGCACTGCCTCACCTGCCTACCCTGACAAGCCGCTATTGCTATTCAGCGCCCAAAAGGAGGCGATATCGCCCATTTGAGAATCACTGGTATACATGATAAAATATAATAAATATGTTCCCACCCCTATACATAATATTTATATACCATATAGAAATGAAATTTAAGTCTCCTGTAAATTTTAATAATGTATTGTAAATATGAATGTCACACTGAAATGGTATTCACAGATATGGTAATCTTTCTGAACTAATTATTATTAATTATTAATTTTCTCCCAAAATTTACTAATTAAAATTTTGTGCCATGTCACGAATTTTATATTTTGTGATATATGTTAATTTATTTTTGAAAAATAAATTAATATATTTTCATTTGAATTATATTGTAACATTTTGAAAGTTAAAATAAATGTAAATACTTCTTCATTCTTCATATACGAATACTTGCGTCAGATAGTTAAGTACACATATTTGAATCCAGGAATTTCAAATTACGTAAATTATTTTGCGTCAAACAAGACTTTTCAACTGATGAAAATGTGAATGTACGACTACCCACGTAGCTACATATTTGAGTTCATATTATCCGAGCTAACTGAAAACATGTACACATTGAAAGAGATTATTAAACACACCGAAGGCACGTGTAAACCAAAATATTTCATTTTTCCATTAAGATTAACAGTATTCCAATAGAAAAAGTGTTTTCCAATTCCAAGTTAGCAAACTTTATCAAGTAGATTTACTTCATTTAATTGGTTTTGTAACTTCAAATGAATATTTTTACCGTTGAATAACTTTTAGCTACGTTGAATTTAAATCCATTTTGAATTTATTTGTGTCATGAAAAATACAATGAATATTGATAAAGCTCAATGTATTTTCAATAAAATGTTTGGACTTTGTATATAATTGATAAAAATATCAAAATAATGTGTTGACAAAGGTATCAAAATAAAAAAGATGTTAAATTGTTTTTCAGCTTTGGGAAAATATTTTTCATGTGGAATTGAAATTTTGTTACAGGCTCTCAATAATACATTAAAATATATATTTTCTATATTTTTATTCGACCTTTAAAGTTTGAAGTTAAAAAGATATGGGGTTTAATAACTAAATTAAATAAATAACATATTTCAATACTGAATAATAATAAAAACTGTACAAAGTACAATTATGCGACACTTGGTGAAACTGTTATAATAATATTACAATATTTAAAACACTTGGCACGTTTCATAAGATTTCAGTCTCTAAATCAATCTCTCGGTCATTTATCAGAGACTGACCCACTCAACCAGAACCACAGACGCGTTTCGCTCTTATTGGAGCTCTTCAGTGTGGTGTACTGACGCCTCTAGGAAGCACTGAGAAGGTTGAGCGGACGGATGATAAAACATCCCACAGAGATATTAAGACTACAGAGGTAACTAACCACATGCAGACTATGGAGAAAACAGCGAGCTTGGCTAGCAGAATAATAATAATAATAAAAACTGTACAAAGTACAATTATGCGACACTTAGTGAAACTGTTGAAGTATTATATTATATGCCCCCTGAAGTTGATCAATTGGATGAAAATCTAACAGTGTGGCGGAAAGATATGCCTGCAAAACTATATAAACTATTCTTATCACTTTAATTCTAAGTATTTTTATGTCCATTACCGTCCCTGTAATTGTAATCTGTAAGTCTGCTATTCTTTAATATGTTATTTCCTCAAAAGTAAACTCTGTTTATATTTCAATTCATAGGTTATTTATTTAAATTTGACAGCTATTGATGGTATTTAGTAACTTTATTCTTAGGTTACCTAGTGTGTTCTAATGACATTTAGGGTGATATTACAGGTTTCTTTTATATAAGTTACTTCTTATTCGTTGATTCTGTATAGTTTCTATGGATATTTATTTAATTTATTTCTACTCCGGCGGTGTAGAAATTAAACTTCTACCTTGTGAATCAAGTCAGAAAAGATGCTACTTGTATGACGTTTGAAGAAAAAATATTTTTCATTTACATTTTTTGTTGTATAAAATTGTTTTAAAGTACGATATTTTTAAAAGGTTGCAAAAACCTGCCATGTTGTGATATCATTTTCCAGAACTGCAAGTTCAGACTCATTTCATAGAAACTTATCATATGAACACAGAATTTCTGAAAGAAAAAAATATATAGACTACAAATTGAAAATTACATATCTAAATATGCTATAATATATTAATATAACATCATTCTTTTCATTTTTCTAAATATAATTCTCATTTTGCCTGAAGTTATCCACGCGTCACATAAGTTGTGCTTTTTTTGTAAAGATATGAGATTAGACACTAGGAGTTTGTTTAACAATAGAAACGCACGCAAGGCATTGAATTGAATATATTTTCGCTAGTATTTTGGCACGATAGCACAAAACAACGTTTCACCGACCTGTTTATTTTTGTAAATTTCATATTATCTTTATATGTCACTTTGACGTTTAGAACCTAGTGTGAAAATCAAAATGGCCGATGCTACTGAAATGTGACCACACTTGACGAGGGGCGAAGCGGGGAAAATCAGCCGCTTTTGGACAATGTTATTTTTAATTGCAATTTTCTCATTATTAAAGATCGATTTGGGGAAAAATAAAAAATACGGGTCTATTATTTTTCATTACTCTAAAGTTAAAAATCTGTTGTGGCAGCACAATACCTCTCGCCATTTTCATTTTATGTTGCATAGGGCGCAAGCAGTTATGTGACATTGTTGGCCTTGGCAAACAAATGTGGGGGCCCATGTCAGAATGAGAGCTAGTAATATACATAGGTGTCAAATATCATAAGTTTTCATTCGAAACATGATTTTCTAAATCCATGTGTATTATTTTCTTCGACAAGTATATTCCATACTAATGGATGAAAATTAACAGAATATTTTGAAATTTTGAATGAAAAATTATGACATATGACATCTATGTAAAAAACTACTAGCCGTCATTCTGACACGGATCCTCATATCTGCTTACCAAGGCCAACAAAGTCGCATGACTGCTCGCGCCATATAAGTACACACAAATAATTGAATTTGTTTCTCTTCTTTCGTTCTATGGAAAATTTTATCCTACTATTCTAATATGTTCAAAATTCTTCAAATTCATTGACGATATTAGCGGTATTTGTTAAGGATATATGTAATATTAACATACCTGTAATATAAATTGATAATAAATTGAATAATAATACAATAATATATATTAAATGTACTCATACCTCCCAAAAACATCTGACACTGACATTTTGCAATTAATTGTCAATTACAAAAATTTAAATATCGCAACTATTTTCGGGCAACGAGATTTATTACAACAGATTATTCTATATTATTATATACTATATCTCCAAACCTATACGAGCCATAATAAAACATTTAAATGTGTCAGATTGAGAATTTAATTATCTTCAATATGTGTGTAACAAATTTTCAATAAATAATATTTAGAATTTTTTTTTTTAGAAACTACCACTTCCGGTTGCCCAATTGTTACCAAAACCTACTCAACTCAAACAGGTCTTTAGTCTTATAGAATTTGAGAAATCGTGTCTCCAACAACCTCACAGACACACACACACACACATCCACACACACACACACACACACACACACACACACACACACACACAGACATCATTGTAAAAATGGTAAAATCGGTTTCTATGCTTATTCAATAAAATCTGGATATGCGATTTTTAGCATGAATCCAATACCTCTCTTAGCGAGAGGTAAAAATGAAAAATCGTGCATGACATTGGATGTAGGTATAATGCTTTTTGAAAATGTCAGTGAACAATATTTTATTATTAAAAAAATAAACAATCAATGGAGTCATCAAAAAGATATTTTTTTTGTTTGAATTAGACCATGTATGAAAAATATAAATTGCTATCTGTCAATTTAAATTAATTATGCACACTTGCCCACCAAGGTAAAAAATGTAAATCGAATTTTTTACAGATATATATTATAATTCAAGTTTAATATTTAATATTTTTATAGGATGATATTTATTTTTAGGCCTATTCGATAGAGTATTTTATTTCAACCATAACCATTTTATTCCTAACATAACAATTTTTTTGTGAAAAAACAATTGAAATATAAATAAATTTATTTTTTATAGGTATTTTTCAGTAGACTATGTATAAAAAACAAAAATTGCTATCTGTCAATTTGAATTATTTAGGATGGAAATTAAATAGAACATGATTTATCAAGTTATTAACAAATATATGTTTCGTTTCAATTTTAGCTGAATTGTGTTTCCTACATAGCCTACTGGAAAATAACTATAAAAATTACATTTATTTAAATTTTAATTGAATATTTCTCAAAATTTTGGTTATATTAGGATATAAAATGATTACATGATTGAATTCAGAAAAAATACTCTATCAAATAGGCCTAAAAAAGTAAATACTATCCCATTTAAAATAATATAACTTTATGTTGTACCTTGAGAACCACTGGTTTAAAAAAATATTTTCTTTACTATTCGGATGTCCCCTTGGTCTAGTATTTTATTGTACTTTAATAATATGGAAATGATTTGAGATAGCTCGTTTCGCCTGTACACGCTGTATACAGATGGTGACCAGCACAGCCGAACATAAGATTTTTACATGTACAATCAAACTTTCCTATTTTCCTGCTTCTGCCGGAAATTGCGAAAGCCTGATTTCACATGTTAAAGTCCTATGTTCGGCTGTCTCGGTCACCACCCTATATATATATATATATATATATATATATATATATATATATATATATATATATATATATATATGTGTTTCCTTTAAAACTTTTGCATTAATACGCCACTGATTATATTTTTAAGCGACCAATTATTGCTTTCAAGACAGTACGAATTTTTTTTAACTATTTCCTGTACGATTGTAGAAGAATATTGATTTTACGCCATTTGCGAACATTATTTTGTATATATACAGGGTGAGTCACCGAAATCGCCGTCTTCGATATCTCCCTTGTCGTTAGAAATACAGCATAAGTTTATTAACAGAATATATTCGTCTACTCAAGGAGCATAACGTAAAATTATTTTCACATATACAGGGTGTTGCATTACGGCTCGGCGAGAATAGTTTCTCTTTTTTTAAATGGAACATCCTATATATTTTTATATATTTTGAATTGTATTTTATTCAACTATACGAGCATATGAATTTTGTTTTAGTTTTCCACGGCGTTGCCAAGTTATTCCGTTGTTTCTCTAAAAAAGACCGAATACACACATTACTTTATAAAGGATTACTGAAGTTATTTTAATAGTAAAAATTAAGAATTTTCATTTCTGTATAACTGTAATTATACTCTATGTTCTGACATTTTTTTTTAAACGTAATTATACAGGCTGTTCAATAAAGCGAATCAAATGTGCTCAATTTCAAATGACTATAACTCGTCATTTTCAAATGGAACACCATACAGTTTATTATTCAGTTGTGTGTATTTTTGTATTATCTTCATATGTTATTAAGGGTATCACATGCCTAAAACCAATAATTTTGGAGATTTTCACCATTTTTCTCTAAATTTATATATTCACTTAAAAATTAAATCTAGTATACCATTGATATTGTTTTTTGAATAAGAAACAATTGCAGTAATGATAGTATTTTCATTAGCCAGGTTGTTATTAATAACAGAGGGATTAAGTAAATTAATTTATTAATATGAGTCTCTCACAAGAAGAACTTACAAATATGGTGTACGCACTTGGAGAAGCGGAAACAAACCCTCTTTTGTCGTATTGAACATGACCAGTTCTTTCAAACCTTTCCCTTAGTTTTTCAAAAGAACGCGGATTTGGATGTCGTCTTCCCGGAAACCGTTGTGCATAAATTCTTGATGCCAAAAGAGGGTTTTTTTCCGCTGGTTCAAGTGCGTACACCATATGCGTAAGTTCTTCTTGCGCACTCTCCACGCCAGCATTGAGTGCCCGTGAGGTGACGCCTGGCCTGACCAGCATACACCATATTCGTAAGTTCTTCTTGCGAGAGACTCATATTAATAAACTAATTTACTTAATCCCTCTGTTATTAATAATAACCTGGCTAATGAAAATACTATCATTACTGCAATTGTTTCTTATTCAAAAAACAATATCCATGGTATACTAGATTTAATTTTTAGTTAAATATATAAATTTAGAGAAAAATGGTGAAAATCTCCGAAATTATTGGTTTTAGGCATGCGATACCCTTAATAACATATGAAGATAATACAAAAATACACACAACTGAATAATAAAATATATGGTGTTCCATTTGAAAATGATGAGTTATACTCATTTGAAGTTGAGCACTTTTGATTCGCTTTATTGAACAGCCTGTATAATTACATTTAAAAAAAATATGTCAGAGCATAGAGTATAATTACAGTTATACAGAAAAGAAAATTCTTAATTCTTCGATTTCGGTGACTCATCCTGTATATATATATATATATATATATATATATATATATATATATATATATATATATATATATATAAATATATATATATATATATATATATATATATATATAAATATATATATATATATATATATATATATATATATATATATATATATATACGTGTTTCCTTTAAAACAACCAGCGCTTTTTTGGGCGAACTATTGACTTTAGAGAAAAATGTTATATACAAAAAATTACCAGGAAAAAGGGCTTAATTTATGAGGAATAATAAATAAATAATTCAACCAGTGGTTCTCAAACGGTAGAATAAAATTATATTTTTTTAAATGGCAACCTATATAAATTTTTTGTCCATTAGATAGAGAGTTTTTTTCTGATTTCAACGATATAAATATGATACGGGGTTGTATAACAATTATTTCGAGAAAAATGATATTAAAAATCAGAAATAATTCTACAATATTGAAGTAGGCTATGTAACAAACAAATGCAAACAAATGATACAGGTGACAGATAGTTTTGTTACTTACGTTATTAAGTGTTTGTTTTCGTAATTGTTTAATTACTTATTAATAAAAAATGGCTTTGCAGTTGCAAGAATTAACAAATTTAGACTATTTTAATCTTACTGTTATGTATGGAGAGTGTGAAAGAAATTTAAATTCTACGATACGAAGATATTTCTTCGTTATGTAGTTCATTTGTTATTATGAATTTCTTAGTAAAACAAGTTATTTTAGATATAAGAAAATAATATACTATCGTAACCTAGGTAATAGTCGTATTAATAGTTGTTTATTGCATAGCCTACTTCAATATTGTAAAATTATTTCTGATTTTTAATATCATTTTTCTCGAATTAATTGTCATTATCATATTTATATCGTTGAAATCAGAAAAAAATTCTCTATCTAATGGACAAAAAATTTATATAGGTTGCCATTTATATATATATATATATATATATATATATATATATATATATATATTTAAATTTTAATTGAATATTTCTCAAAATTTTGGTTATATTAGGATATAAAATGATTACATGATTGAATTCAGAAAAAATACTCTATCAAATAGGCCTAAAAAAGTAAATACTATCCCATTTAAAATAATATAACTTTATGTTGTACCTTGAGAACCACTGGTTTAAAAAAATATTTTCTTTACTATTCGGATGTCCCCTTGGTCTAGTATTTTATTGTACTTTAATAATATGGAAATGATTTGAGATAGCTCGTTTCGCCTGTACACGCTGTATACAGATGGTGACCAGCACAGCCGAACATAAGATTTTTACATGTACAATCAAACTTTCCTATTTTCCTGCTTCTGCCGGAAATTGCGAAAGCCTGATTTCACATGTTAAAGTCCTATGTTCGGCTGTCTCGGTCACCACCCTATATATATATATATATATATATATATATATATATATATATATATATATATATATATATATGTGTTTCCTTTAAAACTTTTGCATTAATACGCCACTGATTATATTTTTAAGCGACCAATTATTGCTTTCAAGACAGTACGAATTTTTTTTAACTATTTCCTGTACGATTGTAGAAGAATATTGATTTTACGCCATTTGCGAACATTATTTTGTATATATACAGGGTGAGTCACCGAAATCGCCGTCTTCGATATCTCCCTTGTCGTTAGAAATACAGCATAAGTTTATTAACAGAATATATTCGTCTACTCAAGGAGCATAACGTAAAATTATTTTCACATATACAGGGTGTTGCATTACGGCTCGGCGAGAATAGTTTCTCTTTTTTTAAATGGAACATCCTATATATTTTTATATATTTTGAATTGTATTTTATTCAACTATACGAGCATATGAATTTTGTTTTAGTTTTCCACGGCGTTGCCAAGTTATTCCGTTGTTTCTCTAAAAAAGACCGAATACACACATTACTTTATAAAGGATTACTGAAGTTATTTTAATAGTAAAAATTAAGAATTTTCATTTCTGTATAACTGTAATTATACTCTATGTTCTGACATTTTTTTTTAAACGTAATTATACAGGCTGTTCAATAAAGCGAATCAAATGTGCTCAATTTCAAATGACTATAACTCGTCATTTTCAAATGGAACACCATACAGTTTATTATTCAGTTGTGTGTATTTTTGTATTATCTTCATATGTTATTAAGGGTATCACATGCCTAAAACCAATAATTTTGGAGATTTTCACCATTTTTCTCTAAATTTATATATTCACTTAAAAATTAAATCTAGTATACCATTGATATTGTTTTTTGAATAAGAAACAATTGCAGTAATGATAGTATTTTCATTAGCCAGGTTGTTATTAATAACAGAGGGATTAAGTAAATTAATTTATTAATATGAGTCTCTCACAAGAAGAACTTACAAATATGGTGTACGCACTTGGAGAAGCGGAAACAAACCCTCTTTTGTCGTATTGAACATGACCAGTTCTTTCAAACCTTTCCCTTAGTTTTTCAAAAGAACGCGGATTTGGATGTCGTCTTCCCGGAAACCGTTGTGCATAAATTCTTGATGCCAAAAGAGGGTTTTTTTTCCGCTGGTTCAAGTGCGTACACCATATGCGTAAGTTCTTCTTGCGCACTCTCCACGCCAGCATTGAGTGCCCGTGAGGTGACGCCTGGCCTGACCAGCATACACCATATTCGTAAGTTCTTCTTGCGAGAGACTCATATTAATAAACTAATTTACTTAATCCCTCTGTTATTAATAATAACCTGGCTAATGAAAATACTATCATTACTGCAATTGTTTCTTATTCAAAAAACAATATCCATGGTATACTAGATTTAATTTTTAGTTAAATATATAAATTTAGAGAAAAATGGTGAAAATCTCCGAAATTATTGGTTTTAGGCATGCGATACCCTTAATAACATATGAAGATAATACAAAAATACACACAACTGAATAATAAAATATATGGTGTTCCATTTGAAAATGATGAGTTATACTCATTTGAAGTTGAGCACTTTTGATTCGCTTTATTGAACAGCCTGTATAATTACATTTAAAAAAAATATGTCAGAGCATAGAGTATAATTACAGTTATACAGAAAAGAAAATTCTTAATTCTTCGATTTCGGTGACTCATCCTGTATATATATATATATATATATATATAAATATATATATATATAAATATATATATATATATATATATATATATATATATATATATATATATATATATATATATATATATATATATACGTGTTTCCTTTAAAACAACCAGCGCTTTTTTGGGCGAACTATTGACTTTAGAGAAAAATGTTATATACAAAAAATTACCAGGAAAAAGGGCTTAATTTATGAGGAATAATAAATAAATAATTCAACCAGTGGTTCTCAAACGGTAGAATAAAATTATATTTTTTTAAATGGCAACCTATATAAATTTTTTGTCCATTAGATAGAGAGTTTTTTTCTGATTTCAACGATATAAATATGATACGGGGTTGTATAACAATTATTTCGAGAAAAATGATATTAAAAATCAGAAATAATTCTACAATATTGAAGTAGGCTATGTAACAAACAAATGCAAACAAATGATACAGGTGACAGATAGTTTTGTTACTTACGTTATTAAGTGTTTGTTTTCGTAATTGTTTAATTACTTATTAATAAAAAATGGCTTTGCAGTTGCAAGAATTAACAAATTTAGACTATTTTAATCTTACTGTTATGTATGGAGAGTGTGAAAGAAATTTAAATTCTACGATACGAAGATATTTCTTCGTTATGTAGTTCATTTGTTATTATGAATTTCTTAGTAAAACAAGTTATTTTAGATATAAGAAAATAATATACTATCGTAACCTAGGTAATAGTCGTATTAATAGTTGTTTATTGCATAGCCTACTTCAATATTGTAAAATTATTTCTGATTTTTAATATCATTTTTCTCGAATTAATTGTCATTATCATATTTATATCGTTGAAATCAGAAAAAAATTCTCTATCTAATGGACAAAAAATTTATATAGGTTGCCATTTATATATATATATATATATATATATATATATATATATATATATATATATATATATATATATATATACAAAATAATGTTCGCAAATGGCGTAAAATCAATATTCTATAGTTAAATTTTTTTCGTACTGTCTTGAAAGCATAATTGGTCGCTTAAAAATATAATCAGTGGCGTATTAATGCAAAAGTCTAAGAAGCCGTATCCATGGGGGCGCTAAAATTCAATGGTTTCTGGCTCCAAACTATGTTGATACGCTAGTGAATATAATGCGTAGCTGGCCAAGTAGTAGACGATATGTAATATATGTTTAACACATTTAATAATTTTTCTTAATTTTGGACTGCATTCGTTTCAGGATCACTAATTTCCCGCACTTGTTACAAAAATAACTATTCTTAAATATGTACGAGAAACTGTTTTTATATTCAATTATTTAATAACTCTTGATTAAGTATAAATGTAAAATGATAGGTTCCTTTGAATTTAAATGCATCAATTTGTTTCTTTTATTTAACAACGAAGAAAAGTTATCTATTTCAAGATGTTTGAGTTACACAGTCCATAAAATTCTAGAAAAACAAATAAAACTTGAATAGATAGTATCAAAACACCTTGCAACGAGCGTTAGAAAACAGAAAAGGATGCTTAGAACAAAACAAACTCTCCACAGCACATTGTACGGAAGGTTAAATACACTCCATATCCGACACATTTCACCTCGTGTACTGTGTTAAGCCACCCTACATCAACATTACCAACACTTGCGATCTCTTAATATCAGCCATAAAGTGGTTTTTCCCGTCAAGGTTAGCAAAAACCGCGCGTTTCATCACCGAGCAGCGCGTTTGTGGTTGACAGCTTGCTCTCTCGGCGAAGAATCCTGGCGCCACCAACATCGTATTTCACACACTGTCTTTAGGATTCATTTTAAACTAAAGGATACGTGCTGTGGGCGGATAACTTCAATTTTGATAAGCTTTATGAGTAGGATTCACTCATTTTAAAGAAGATAGATGAATTATAAAAGTAATTTTTGTTGAAAAGAAAATAAAAAAAATAAATGAAGAAATATTGTTTTCATGATCACGATTATCATCAATGGGATGAGTATTAGTCGCAAGTATTTGTTTCAGAAAGAATATTAAATGGAGGCATACAATGTAATAAAAAAATCTGTTGTGGCCAGCACAATACCTGTCGCCACTTTCGTTTTTGGTTACATAAGTACGCGAGCAGTCATGTGACATTGTTGGCCTTGACAAGCAGATACGGAGGTCTGTGTCAGAATGGCAATTAGTAATTATGTACATAGATATCAAATGTTAGAATTTTTCATTAAATATTTCAAGATTTTCTAAATTCACGTAGTTAATTTGTCACCAGGAGTGTGGAATTTACTTGGAATAGGAAAATCACTAAATTTAGAATGAAAAATTATATTTGACATCTACGTACATAATTACTAGCTATCATTCTGACACGGGCCCATATCTGTTTGTCAAGGCCAACAAAGTCACATGACTGCTCGTGCCCTATTTTATTTAACATTTCTTGTATACCTACACTCTACACCAAAAATTCTACTTACATCTATTCTTTATACAGGGTGGGGCAGAAAAACCTATCCGATTTCAAATCCCTTTTTCTCAAAAGAGGGAGCAGGTAGAGTAGTGGGGTAAAAACCGTTAGAAAGCCGGTTTTATGCCATTTGTCAGTAGTCAACATGCCTTGGTCTGGTGAACATCGTGCTTTTGTTATTGAGCGGTTTATCGAATGCGGCGGTTCGATAATTGCTACACAACGTGCTTTTCGAATTCATTTCGGACTCGGGCGTCATGATCCTGTTCCACATCACGCTACGATTAAAGTGTGGGTGTCAAATTTTAGACAGACGAGTTCAGCATTGAAAAAGAAGTCGCCTGGACGTCCCAGGACAGCAACAGGACCTGAAAACGTGGCCAATGTGAGAGCCGCTATTGTTTCATGCTGGAAAATTTTCTTAGACCCAAAATGGAAGAAAATGGCGTGGAAAATGTGTGGTTTCAACAGGATGGGGCAACCGCCCACACATCGCGACGATCAATGGACATTCTCAGGGAACTGTTTCCCGGTCGCCTCATTTCCCTGAGAGGTGATCTTGGCTGGCCGCCGCGCTCACCGGATCTCACTCCATGTGACTTCTTCCTTTGGGGTTACCTCAAATCGAAGGTTTACCAGCATCGACCAAGGACCCTTCTTGCTTTACGAAGGGAAATTGCTCGGGCAATTGAAGAAATTCCTGTGGAAATGACGGTGAAAGTCATGGAAAGCTACCGCGAGCGCCTAAATCAGTGTATCCGCTCCCAAGGACGACATTTGAGTGATGTGCTTTTCAAAACTTAAATTTAAAAATGGCATAAAATTTGCGATATGTTAATAAAAATTTTTTTTGACAAGTTGAGTGGTTTTAATTTTATAACGTTTTGAAATCGGATAGGTTTTTCTGCCCCACCCTGTATTTAGATTGTTTAATTTTAAATTCATTCCATGAAGAAATTTTGTCCTACTCTTCAAATTTTTCGAGATGTTCCCAATTCATTGTCGGGATTAACAGTATTTCTGAAGAGTATGTATAATATACCTATGATTTTAAATATATAACTATTAATACAATAAGAAATAATTATGTATGTACTTCCCAGAAAAAGTCTTGAGTAATTCTCTGGATTTCTGACACTGACATTTATCTGTGAGTTACAAACATTTCAAATTTTCAATTGGTTTCCATGACATTATTTGGGCTGTGATATTTATTATAACAGATTATTATATACCTTATATATCTTAATTTTTCAAAAAAACCTTTTCTGCGCTTCCCAGTAATGTCCGATTGAGAAATACGTAGTTAATCAGATATCAAGTATTATAGTTTTTGAGAAATCGTCCTTCCAACCGACCCACATACACACACACACACACACACACACACACACACACACACAGACATCATTGTAAAAATATTAAAATCGGATTGTAGGGGCCTTAAAACGTGCTTAATCATTGAAATATGGATATGCGATTTTCAGCATGAATCCAATACCTCTAAAACTAGACCTTAAAATTATGTTAATCAAAGTTTAACAAAGTTAATAGTTTTAAAACCATTTCCTCATCTCTATATCAATGTCACTCATTTACTCTATTCCAAATGCTCACTACTTTCAAGCCTTTTGCTATCGGCTACTTTAAAGTATATAAATACAGACAGGGGTGCGCCGTACCATTTTGTTGCACGTGTGCTAACGATATTCTTGTCCCCCCTCCCGAAATCGCCATTCGAAAGAACGTAAGGAAAGTATCCTAAAAAACCAAAATCCAGTATTATTTCACATTTGGAAAATATTCGCAAATAAACTGCAAAATTTACATTTTCGCCTATATCTAGTGACAGTGACGTATGGATTTTTTCTCAAATAACGACACACCATTAAAACGGTCTTCTAATGGAGCAACAATTATGTGAGCACGTTAATTTGGACATCCTGTGCATTTTTTTCATAGTTATATTACATTTTAAACAAACCACAATAATTGTTTTTACCCTACAACATTAATAATTCATGCATGTTTGCTGTTTGCAACAAATGAACATAGATAAGTTGGAAAGTTGTGTAATGGTGTAATTTTTCCACTATGGCGTCCATGACGCACATACACACACAGTCGCGCACACACACAGACATACATCATCGTAAAAATAGTACATTCGTATTCTAGGGACCCTAAAACGTGCTTATTCATTAGAAACTCGAATCGAATTTTTTGACCAAAGAAAATATCTTCTTTACCTAAAATTGACGGAAGGTAAAATCTAATCGACTAATCAATCGGTCCTTGTGAGTATATATAAACCCCAACGCGCTGTGGTTGTTTTGAGGTTCAATCACTAAGCAATTCAGCGATTTCAGTTTTAGAACATAACATACCAAATTGATTTCAGCAACGACATGTTTCAATTCGTCAAGACATTTACTAGGATTCCACTGAAGGGGACTTACATTATAACTGTTCCTGTTGAGGATAATATACCAAAGAAGTTAATTTAGACGTCAGTTGATTTTGTACCACAAGCGCTAACTGCATTAAACTTCAATTTATAATACCTTTTCTCTATAGAGGGTTGGCTGTTGGCTGTTTTGAAAAATAACATAATCTAAACTTGTTTGTTTAGGCTATAAAGTATCAGGAAGTGAAGTAACATAATACTGTCATGTTTTTATACAGAATATCCATTTTTCATTGAGTTATTTCTTATGTTCCCCTAAAAGCAATTTTAGTAAACCATATCATTTATCTTTCTTGACTGTGTTCCTTGAGCTATTCAAATATGCAATTTACATTTCTTGTAATACCGTTTTGTCTTCGGCTCGTCTCAAAGCACAATGGAATTGAACAGAGTTTTTGCTATTATATGGCTAGATATCTGAGCGAGAAAGAAAATGAATACAACAAAGTAATCCCTTAAAGAAGAACATTTTCTAAATGAATATAAGCGTGAAATACATTTTTCTTATTCGAATATGTATCACACTATTCTTTTATTATAAAAATATGAATTTACTCGCACTCACAGAAGTACAGTTTCTAGACTAGTGGTACAAATAACTATTTTTCTATAACCGTTAAAAATAGTGTACTTTTTTTCATTAAATACGTTCTCAAATCAAATAAAATTAACACTTTTATAAGGCAAACGGGACGGGTGAAACAATTAAACGGTATGCCAGTTTTTTAAAGATTTTATTGCAACTGTTAACACATTCGCTCCTGATGTCACAAGCATTCTTGGTCCAGTGTTGCCGACCCGGAGCCGAGTCACTAGTAGTACGGCGCTTGCATGAACGATAAAACTCCCATCACCGCACCGAATTGTCTGATATTGTGTCAACATAATAATATTCAAAAATAACGTATGTAACAAAAGTTTTCGGAATTTTTTTTTGGTGAAATTTAAAAATATAGAAATCATGTATTCAAATAATTTATTTAGCAACTTTTTTTTAGAATAAATGATTAACAGAATGTATAATTTAAATAATACTTAAATGTTCATTGTTTTCAATAGCACGCCATTTTTGATGAACATGTCGCATCATGTTCTGGACGGTGATATTGTCTACCTCGCGAATTTTTTGAAATATTCGACCTCGTAGCTGTTCTTCATTTTGGGCTTCCCAACCATTATCGTAAACCTTTGTACTTAATATTGACCAAAATTTTTCAATGGGCCTTGCCTGGTGAACATTGGGGGGATTGTCATTTTTAGGCACAAATGGGATGTTGTGAGCATCTAACCAATCTCTGGTTATTTTTGGGTAATGGCAAGATGCTAGATCCGGCCAAAATATAATATTATCATTAGGATGATTAATAGAATCAACCAGTTTCAGGAGGCATCTCTCGGTATAAATGTTAGCATCAACCGCCTCACCCCTCACATGTCCAACATAAGGACGTGAAATACCTGCCGCTGATATGGCGCACCAGACCAAAATCTTGTCTTCAATTTTCTATATCATCCGTATAAAATCCATCATTACCTTTAATTTCCGAATTAGAAAACGTGAAATATTTTTCATCATCCATGATCAAAACTCTGTTAGCTGTAAAGTGATATTTTTTTAATGCACGGCAACATATCGGAATTCTACGTAACTGATGTTCTGTATATTTTGGACACTTCTTCCTCTTCCGATGTTTAAGTCCATTTCTACTGAGTTCTCGGCTGATTGTCATGTGTGAAACCCGAAGTCGGCGAGCCAATTTTCGAGTCGAAGTTCCCAACCGGTCTTTTGCATTTTCCACCAACCTATTTGACTGGGCATTAGTCAAAGCTTTAGGGCGTCCACACTTTTTGGAAGGTTTACACATGGTATGCCTGCCTCACATTCACTTATATTTTTATAAATGGTCGAAACAGCAATATTTTTTCTTCTAAATATATTTACTATTTGAGATTTTGACACCCGTCCAACCAAATTGTATATACTTTTTCGAATATCTAGTTTGTATGACATAACTATGTTAATATTCGATAAATATGATATGACATATTAAAATTTAAACAATATTGAACATTTGTTTTCAATGACAACTAGATGCTAAGTTTTTTTGAATTAATTTATAGACAACGAAATTTTTCCGAAAACTTTTGTTACTACCACGCCGGTTTTAGGGGAATCCCCATTCTACGTTTTGGTGCGTTGTGTAGGTGCGCAAGGGCGCCCGCAGGAATTTTCGTAAGATGGGGGGTAAAAATAATTTATCGTCGAGAGGGGTGTTATCGACGCACTTTATATCACTGTTGGCCATAACAAAAATAAAGATTTCATCACATCAATCATCGATAAATTTGAAGAATCGAAAAGGCGAGTTCGTTTTGTTTTTGAAAATCAAGTATAATTTTTTCTATTTTTTTTTTAAATCATAGATGGGACTGAACACCATCTTGCCTCCTTCTGCAGGCTCCTATGAAGATGCGTACGTGTTTTCAGTGCATTTTATCATTAGTTGTCTCTGATTTTGCAAATAAATAGTGATCTGGTGCATTTTTTTTGCTTATATAAATTGCAAAATGTTGGATGCTGGGGCTTAACCTTCAAAACCATTGTTCGTCATGCGAGGCAGCACCTGGACTTTGCGCCGGAAAATGTTTTAGACAATTTCATGCATAAGACGGAAAAATATCTTTCATGATACCAAATACTAGAATTATTTTGCTTTTATTTTAAAACAATAATTTATTTTGTTATTTGAAAACTGAATGAACTTTTATTTGTGCTATTTTACGGAATAAATTATTTTCTTGTGCAAATTAGCTATCAAACATATTTCGTGTTTTGTGCATTATTTGACAAAACAGTCGTGTCACGGACACGTGTCGGCCAGCACTGGGTACCAAAATTCTTCTCTAGATGCTGATGACACGGATCTGTGACCCCCCCCCTCTCACACAACTTTGGTCTTCACTTTTTGGGCATATAAAATGTTTTTTTTTTTTTGGAAAAAAAGTTCTTCAGCACCTGGCATCACATATATCATATCATCCACATCGGCAGCGAATGTGTTAAATAAAGTATTTTGTTTTACTAGAAGGATTTGTGAATTTTCTTTCTCGTAAAAAAGTTACACTTTCTCACTTGTTGTTTCTATTTCGCGACCCTCATAAAAACTTCCGATACTCCCCGCGGACCGCGGCCCAGTATTTAAGAATCAATACCGTACTATATAAATGTACAATTAAGTCTTTTGTGGGTCAAGCTTAAATTTTTCCGATTTATAGATTTTAAAACCGCATCTCGATATCTTTTTTCGTTTCCCAGATATTTGATTTCAAATTTGTTTTTATTTCCCATAAAACTATCCATAACCCAAAAATGGGTGGATATATACATTTGGCGATATCACTACTCGATCCTACGGTAAAAATTACATAAGTTTACTAAGTTTTAAAATTATCTTCTAAGACGGCGATTCTCAAATTGGGCGATATCACCCCCTTTTGGGCGCTGGGCAAATCCAAAGGGGCGATGGTAGCCTCAAGATGAACAGAGGGGGGGGGGGCATTTTTCCTATTGAATGTACAAATATACAATGGAACGTCGCATTAGTATTAAATTTTCAGTCTCAAAGTGATGTATTTATTTTAAAACAAGATTTTAGTAATTTAATTATAATCCATAGTTTATTATAACCACCATAACATAATTCAAAATAGAACCAATGTCTCTAGTTTCATATGAATGCTGCATACAGATGGACTTCCTTATTATGGATACATTTTATTTAATTTTCATCGCCATTCCAGGAAATAGTAATGGACTTTCAGCGAACATGAATGCAAAAATTGTTTTGGAAATATAACATCTCCGCCGGAGAATACTGATTTATATCTATTTATTAAATTTTTTTATTAACTATTGAATTTTACGACAAACAAAATCATGATCTGATTTTCTTTAAGCCGACGAATTTATAAATTTGAACTCTTACAAAAAGTATATGCTGTCGCCATAGTGCCACAAATAGAGAGAAACCATCCAAACCTCGTATTTTGTACAAATCTTACAGGCAATAAGCAATTTCTGGTAGTTTTATAGTACAAGTGCGTGTCATCGTTTTATTCCGATCTTGTGAGATTTTGTAGTTTAGAGTAACTTTTCTGAGGGGGCATTGGAAAAATGTATTTTTGGAAAGAAGACGGTGAGCCAAATAAGTTTGAGAATCACTGTTATACATCAATGAATATGGATTCACTTTCATATTGAATAAGCATTATACCGGGAGGTGACCGGCACAGCCGAACATAGGACATAAAGTTGTAGAGCATAAAATTCTGCATCCGAATTAATTTTGTATGCCTTGTAACAATAGCCATGGAATTGAGAGAAAATAAATAACAAATGTATAACAGTTTATCTGTCATGTTAGGGTAATTTATTTTTGTGCGGTATTATTTCTAATTTCTGTTCCAGTTAACAAGCATCCATTAATTTAATTTCATATTTGTTCACTTGAACAGAAATTACAAATAATAATTGTTAATTTTTTGTTTCAATTCCATGGCTATACCTAATTTCTACCGTTACAAAGCACACAAAATTAATTTTGTTTATTGATTCAGATGCAGAATTTTATATTCTACAACTTTTATTTGAACCTTTTTTTACCTAAAATAATTAGGCAAGCAGGAAATTACGAAAGTCTGATTTTACATGTTAAAGTCCTATGTTCGGCTGTGCCGGTCACCATCCTGTACAAGTTAACAGTTTTAAAGTATCGACAGTAACAACAACGTAAATTTTTCTAAAATAATATAATTTTGTTAGTTTTATTACGAATTTACGATAGTACAAATTGATACAATGTGTATAAAATGTATCTATCGAACTGTAACCGATATATAAATTTAAGTGCATATAAAATATAAAATATAAAATATTATTGCACAGATATAAAAATGTTTGATATTTTTCTGTAGAAAGTGCTGCAATGAGTTCAAAAGCTAGAGATTGAAACTTTGAATGATTGGAGAAGTTACTAATTCATTTTAAATTAGATTGAGCTACAGTTGAAATGTAATTTTGAAATCAAAAATATTATTATAAGACAAATACGAAAGATTGAATTTCATTTTATGCTAAAATACACGAACATTTGTTTGTTATTTCTCCCTATAAAAATGTGGATTCGAACAAGAGGTCAATGTTTGTGAACAAACGTACAATTTACATAAAAATGAAAAAGTCAAATGTATAAATGTTAATATGACATTCACAATGAACATCTATGTGTACTTTGTCAACTCTTTGTTTGAGTATATTGTATAAAATTCAGTTAATTTAGATTTTCATATTGGAGAATGATAAATATTTATAAATAAACACACGAGTACGTACTTTTTATATACGTTACTATGCCGTGTTTAATGAATGGAAATGTACAACCAATAATGACTTTTAAAAATATTTTCATTCTCTACAGTTTTCTACCTCATGCTACTATTGGTAAAGGAGGTACAGGGATCGTCATATCGATATTTTGGTAAATCATGGTGTAAGGTAAATTATTAAAAATTAAATAACGGGAGTGTACTCGCAATAGCGAACGTCATTTTCAAATATTTATAAATTCCTCGCATTCATGTGGTGATTAAGATGATTCTGACGTTTCTAAAATTTTCAAAAATTATTGTAACATATTGTTTTTAGACAATAAAAAAGGTATATTTATCTATTACAGGTCGGTTCACGAAAGATAACTATTCAAGGCCACCGTATAATATATTACTTGCAGATAACTTCACTGCATTTGGTATGCGTAGGCGTGCAACATGAAAGTAATGTCACCAATTTACGTGTTACAAATGTTACAAAGACATTCGTCAAATAATCTTTCTCTGGTTTTAAATAAAGATAAAGAAGAAGCATGAGACAAAGTTACAAATGAGTACAACAGCCAGAATCCTGACAGCTATAAATGTTAAAATTAGTGTTCAAAGATCAGTATTTGATTCATGGAATATGAAGAATCAGTTGATCATTGAATTTGATCAGAAGCTTAGCTTGATTTTTAAAGGTGAATTGGATTGATTCAGAATCAGCATTGATCTTTGGATCAACTGCATGATTAAGGAATGATGAGTGTCGAATATTTATTTATATAACTATATTTATTTATGTTCACCACTCATAGACTATTTATATCACCAACAATTCATTTCACGATGCTTGTGTATAACAGAATGTCCCGGCTGGCCTTTTAGCATGAATCCAATACCTCTCTTAGCAACAGGTAAAAATGGTAGTTTTTATAAAACTAATATATTTTTTCACAAAATATAATTATATTTATAGAAAAAGAAATATTTGTTTATATACTTTTTATTTCCTATAAGTGCACATTTGTTAAGGGGAAATAAATGTGTACTAAATAAAGTCTACGCTAGTCGTAAATATTATAATTTATTTATACTACAAAAGAGATATTTGTGAACAAAGCGGCTTTATAACAAATAAATCATACCCAAATGAACATATTTTTTTCTTATTAATAATCTATTTTTTTAGTGAATGTATGTTTGACTGAAATTTTGAATAATTGTTAATACCTAATTTATATTCACAATTTATATTTAAGTATAATATTTACTTAATAATAATGTCACTAATTACTTGTAAACTTGTCTTTTGTCTAATGTTAACAGCGGAATATTATCCAGTCCCCATATTCAGATTATTATAAATTCAATGAAAAATTAACACCAATACTCTGTTCTGAATTCTGCGCTTAGCAACTTTCAATTTTATAAATAAATAATCGACTACTTGTATATTCCAATCGATTTCCTTCAAGCCAATCAAAATTACCAATGAACAATGAACTTCACCTAACGATTATCATCCCTTTTTACTATTTTTAGAATCTATTATGCTATGCATTGCAGTTGGTAAGAAGCTGTGTATTGTTGGCTTCTGAGAGGGCACGGAGACAATCAATCATGTTTGGCTGATCGGTGGCTTGACTTGGCAGCCGGGGTCTGTTTGTCTGGCGCCTTGGCGACCCTGGCCACCCTGGCCCTGGCCAACCGGCCAAGGACACTGGCACTCTGCCAAGGATACCATGAGATTTGGAGACGGAGCAGGAATTGAAAAAAGGAATGCGTAAAACTGTTGCAAAGTCCGCACTTTGAAATTTACAAGGGTTGCCCGGATTCTAAATATTTGTAGGTACAACCTATTTTCCAGACCTATAAGTGCTATCCTTTTACATGCACAAAACGGGTGATTATCACTGAACTGTACTGATCAACAATTTCTCCTGAACGAATAAAAGAAACAAGTGTGGTTACTTCTTTCTTATCATATTTATTTAAAATTAAATTAGAATATTTATTTGACTCTTAACTAAAGAGAGTTATTTTAGGAATCATTTTTATAATTTAAAGACAAAAAAAATGTATTAAAATATTATATCTAATATAATATGTGGTCCTATATGTGTTATATGTAATACAATTTATTCGCGTATACGCAATTTGATATCAACGAGACAGTATGGTTTCATACAAAGTAGATCAACAACAACCAATTTATGCTATTTTAAGCAATATGTATCCCAAGTCCCTGATAATAATGGTCAAGTTTATGATATATATATATATATATATATATATATATATATATATATATATATATATATATATATATATATACAGTAGAGCGTCAATAATCCGGACGTCAAAAATCCGGACGATCGATAATCCGGATTCGATTCTGGCGAAAAAAAAACGACTAAAACATGTAAATTTTTATTAATAATGAATAGTTTCATTTATCCGCTCCTCTTCTCTAAACATCACAGTAGTTTATGACCGATTGCAGCTAATATTTTGCTTTGAAGACACCCAAAAAGTATTTTATTGGTTGATTTCGAAAATCCGGACACGCCAAAAAGCCGGATGAGGTCCGGTTCCAATTAATCCGGATTATTGGCGCTCTACTGTATATATATATATATATATATATATATATATATATATATATATATATATATATATATATATATATACAGGGTGGAAACGAACGTAATGTCATAAATTTAAGGGTGAGTAGTATGACATGTGTAGATTACGAAACTGAAAGAATTTTTTCAAAATTCGAAAAACGCTGTTTTAATTCATATTTCATTAAAAATATGGTTCTCAAAAATACATTCAAAATTAGTTGTATAAGATATTATTCTTAATAATTAAATTAAATAGCATTTTTAACGAAAATAATTGTGTAATAGATAAAATAATGCAAATGCGTTGCCAGTGGTCCAGTGGTACCAAAAATGTTAGTTTCATGAAAACTACCCTTAAATATGCGAATTTTTAAAAAAATTCTTTCTGTTTCGTAATCTACACATGTCATACTACCCACCCTTAAATTTATGACATTAAGTTCGTTTCCACCTGTATATACAGATTTTTCCAAAGCTTTCGATCGTATTAATTTATTGTATTAGATAAGCTCAACACATTTGGCTTTTCTGACTCAATGATACTCTTGTTAGAATCGTATTTACTAAATAGATATGATTACATGCAATACCTAGGACAAACATCTGAGTTATATAAAGCTACATCTGAGTCCCCCAAGGTTCTAACTTGGGACCTATTATTCTTAATTTTTGTAAATGACATAACACCTGTCATAAAAAGTGAAAGTTTGTTTTAGGAAATCAAATCCGATAATATTTGATTATAATGTAAAAGACTTAGGAATTAATTTTGAATCTAAATTGTTACTTATGGGGTCTCGTGGCCGTGTACCTGAGTGTTTGGTCGCGAATCTGGAGACTCGGGTTCTATCCCGACCGACTCCAAAAATTACTTCGAATTTTAATGGCACCACGCCAGCATTGAGTGCCCGTGAGGTGACGCCTGGTAAGCGCCCGCACGGTACAAATATTTCAACATTACCGATATCTAGTGATGCCGTGGGATCTTGCGTTATCGAGATCTCGTCTCGAATTTTCTCGAATTTCGAGACGAGACTATCATAAGTCTCATCTCGAAAAATCGAGACGAGACGAGAGTAATGCCCTCGAGATTTGCTCGAGACGAGAGTAGGTATTTGAGATCTCGATTACAAGATTTTTTTAATACATATGTATATAATTAAAGAAATACAATAACAAAAAGATTTATCAGTACAAATATTTTCATTGCCTGTTCATATTTATTTATTCATTTTAAATTTATAGGGTTTTCGTATAAAGAATATGGACAAAAGTGTTCCCTATGGTGTACTCTCCACGCTAGTATTAAATGCCCTTGCAGCGAGTAATATTTGTTCAGTATTTTTTTACTTATCTGTTAAATGCCAGACTTAGTAAAAAGAAAGTTTTAATCAGTAGTATCTACTTACTCCTTTATTACGTCCAAGTTGATGTTAATTTATTTATTTATATATGAATGTATAGAAAATATATAACATGTTATCCAAATAATAAACAAATGACAGTAGGTAATAATTTATGAATTTATTTCATATGTATTTATATACAAATAATAGATACTTACAGTGTAAAATAAAATATTCATATAAGAATAAGTATAATCTACTATTCTCATGCAAAACGTGCTAACCAGTAGTGTTACATTGCACTAATTTTAAATTCGAGAAATTCGAGACTCTCGAGTCGAGATCGAGAATAGAGGATGAAAAATATGACGAGACGAGACGAGAGTGAACTGTTTCTGTCACTGCATTTATCTAAATTAGTAAGTAACAAAATTGATGACGTTGAAAGACTTAATGCTTCCGTATACCATTATTAAACACCCGATGCAACGATACGTTTTACCTACCTAAAGTACGTCCTAATATACTTATATCTTTACCTATTGATTTGATGTGCGGTAACATTGTATAATGAATATTCCTTTTCATATTCTTATTTTCTATATTATTATTTATACGTATGTACATGTTTCTGCATTTTTTTTTTTGTATTTTGTACTTGTCCTGTAATTGGTCTTTGTCTGTTGGGCGGAAGTATACATATAATAAATAAATAAATAATAATAATAGTTTATTTGATATATAGCTCCTAGCTAATACAAATAGTTGGATAACAATATAAACTAATACATGCTTTATATATTAAATTTTACAAACACAAACAATATAAGTACAGCAAAATTAGCGAATCTAAATAATCAACTAAAGCAAATATTTTTTAAGGTCGAACATTTTGAAATAAAATAAGATATTTATATTTTAATTACAACATAAATTTATAAAAAGTGAACATATCCAATAGTATATTCCGGCAAATTAACAAACAAAATTGTTTGTATGTTGCAAATTTCTTTAAACATTTTATTATTTACGGGAAGACATTGCTAATTATTATATTGTATATTATAAATAAATAAATAAAGTTGCTCAGCGACACGTGACACGTTAGTTCTGAATGTTTAAATTAGATCCCAACCTTCGTCTTCTATTGTCAATATTTATTTATGTATTTATTTATTTAATGAGGTTGGAGAACCAACAGTACAATATAGGCCAAATAAAGTTTCTCGCAAATTACATTAAATACAAACAAAAAACATTACAGCAATCAGAGAGTACTTAAAACAACTATATAGATGGTAAGGTAGATTTTAAGTATTTTTTAAAGGAGTTGAAAGACATATTGAACAGATCTAATCGTATAAAATTAGTGTTGTATAGTTTGGTTCATAAAAGATGACAATTCAAGATCATTTATTAACCGTATGGTATAATATTACTAGCAGATAACTTCACTGCATTTCGTATACATAGACGTGCAACATTTAATATTTATGGATGGATACATTTTAACTGAAAACATCTGATGTGGACACCACACGACTTCCCTGTACGATTATTAAACTATACATATTTTTTTTAATAAATAAATTACAAAATATGTATTAATTTTAACTTCAAAACAGTAAGATATATAGCGGCCATAATCTAACCCGGTTCTTTTTAAAGAGAGTTTTGATTACAACAAAGAAATATTTGATTACAATAATGAATATGACTAATTTCACAATAAAAATATAATATTTGTTATTGTACGAATCATAAAATTGCACGTATTTAACGTAATTTGACATGAACATTTTTTTATGTTTTTGTCCTAATCTATAGCAAGCTTTATTACAAAAACAAAAAATCTGATGTGGCCAGCACATAACCTCTCGCCGTATATTTTACCTGGCTGTATGCATAAAGCAAAGATTATTTTTATAAATACAAATAATATATTCATATAAATCTATGACGTATAAACTTCTTTATTATTCAATAATAGCATGTCTCAACATGAAGATATTTTACCATAAATTATGTTACAATAAATTACAAAGTAGAGTTTACCATATATAAATATTAGGCTGGTAACAGCAATTTTCAATTCGAACAACTTTGTTTACTTTCTCTTCATATTCTTCTAGTAAAAACATTAATTTTGGGCGGTCTAAAATGTATATATCTGGATTGTGCATCTATTCTTATATATCTTCTTTTACATTTTATTTTTTCATACTTGTTACATCTAAATAACCTTAATTCCCTTTAATAAAGTGACGGATAGATTGCACTCCGATTTTGTCAATATTTACAACTTACTTGAGAAGAATTTGATAGCTTTTTCGCAATTCAAAGTTACTCTAGTCTACAGTACTGGTGTACATTGTCCCATAATGTTTGAAACAAATTTAAGTCCTTCAACCTAGACTTGTCATCTCCATAATAGTCACAGATCAAGAACTAAGGGATTCTCCAAGTACATTTTTAATTCATTACTCATTATTTCTGACACTGACATTTATCTGTCAGTTACAAATAATTTAAATTATCAACTATTTTTCATGGCATTCTTTCGGCTGTCAAATTTATTACAATAGATTATTTTATATATTATACTTCTTTTATCTCTAAATCTATGGAATATATAATAAAATATTTAAATGTATCAGATAGAGAATTTAATTTTCTTTAATATTACCACGAAAAATTTTCAAAAAATATTATTTAGAAGATTTTTTTTCAAGAATCTTCTACTTCCGGTTGTCCAATTATTACCAAAACCTTTTCAGATCATAGAGAATTTAATTTTCTTTAATATTACCACGAAAAATTTTCAAAAAATATTATTTAGAAGATTTTTTTTCAAGAATCTTCTACTTCCGGTTGTCCAATTGTTACCAAAACCTTTTCAGATCTTCCCGGGAATGTCCGATTGGGAAATACGTTGTTAAACAAATTTTAAGTCTTATAGTTTTTGAGTAACCGTCCTTCCAACATCCCACACACACACACACACACACACACACATCCACACACACACACACACACACACACAGACATCATCGTAAAAATGTTAAAATCGGATTGTAAGGACCTTAAAACGTGCTTATTCAATAAAATCTGGATATGCGATTTTTAGCATGAATGCAATACCTCTCTTAGCGAGAGGTAAAAAGTATATAATTTTTAAATTTACATATCTCGCTTATACAAATGGATAATTTAATAATACTTGATGTGCTAGACGCAGAAATTAATTCGATAAACTTTTATTTGAAGCATTTATTTCTATTATCAAAATAAAATCATCTTATTCAAGAAAAACTGTTAACAACTTCAAGTAATGTACCACTTCCGGTTAGCCTATTTTAACCAAAATCTATTATGTTATTTCGATTGACATAAAAGTCTTGTATACCAAATTTGAAAAGTTTTGGATTATATTTTAAAACAGTTTTTCATTAAAATCTATTATTTACCGTTTTTGAGTTATGCGAGATACGAACGTACGAACGTACGTACAGACATCACGACGAAATTAGTCAAAATGGATTCAGGGATGATCAAAATGGATATTTCCGCTAAAATCTGAAAACCGAATTTTTTCGCGATTACAATACTTACTTCCTTTACTTACGTACAAGGGAGTAAAAATTAAGTATAATTTATTTGACAATTATGTTTCTTTTTAAATAATGCCTTCCTCAAAGATTTATGCTCTTCACCTATGTATTTGCGAAACCCAAAAACATAGACTTAACAAAAACCATGGAATAATAATTTGATTTAAATGTCAACGTCACTGGGTAACTATTAGGACAGAGGGCAGTGCAGTACACAATTAGATATCTGTAACTCTACGACATATGTCATTATTATTTGTAATATGTTGGAGAGTAATGTAACCAATTACGTACATCTATCACACAAAATAAACTGTATAGACATACGTCAAATAATCTTTCTCATAATAATTTGTGTTACTTTTAGGTAACTTAAATAAATTATAAGTTCTAAGACCTTGTTACTTTTGGTGGAATATGAAAATTAAACAGTGAAATAATATTAGTAGAATGAAGCAAATTATTGAAAACTTTATATAAAATAATATATACGTACCATTATCCGAGAATTAAGGGAGTAAAATAACCCTTACCGCAAAATTGGATTTGGTACATTAAAGCCTAATCGTAAGTAATCGCATTATAGTAAAACTCGAAAAATATACACCGGAGTAAATGTGTTAAAATTACAGAATAAATATGAAACATGCAGAGAATATAAACCAGTGTACAAACAGTAATTCATTGTAAACGCTGAATTAAACAAAAGTTTATATTAGCTATCAAAGAAAAAAATATTCCCGAAAGGATAACTAGAAAACTTTTAAGTAATACATATAAATTTATAACGTAATTAAACCGTAGGGGAAAATATAAATTTAATACAAAACTAAGATTCCCTTTGCTAAGAAATCCCAAGAGTCTGAGAAAATTCAATACAATTTCCGCTTTTCACAGCGGAGGAAACGGTGCTAAGTAAGATAATTAATATAGAACAACCGGAAATATTTGTTATTTTTAAATTAATCTCTCGAATCCCTGAGCTGTTTGTTTTGTAGAATAATTGCCTGCAAAGCGCAATAACGCTCGTTGTTGTGATTTGTGCAGCATTTTTTTTCCACTTTCTATAATTGTAGAGAATACTAGTACAAACAGATAATGACACACGACACTTTTTTTTGTTCTAAACAAGTAAATTTAATTACAGAGTGAAGTGCTATTATTTGTTTTTGTTTAATGTTCTGTTAAATGTGCAAATTTTATTTTGATATCAGCTGTCACAGATATTTATATAATATGTCACATTACAATAACATAAATACGTTGAAAACATATACGGAATTTTAATGAAATTCATATTTATATAAAATTACCATTGTTTTATTGCTAGTCACATTAAAATATTTGAAGTAATGAAATGAAATTTAAAATGTTGAAATAAAAAAAATTATATATAAATTATATGATACAGACGGATTTTAAATAATTTGTACTCAGTTTCTAAAATGATATTAGATTCAACGTGATCCCAAGTCGAACCTTTATTTTTCAAGGTCAATAAACCTGAACCGAATTTAAACCGACTTTAAATAAAAATTTGTAAATACATAGTATATATATATATATATATATATATATATATATATATATATATATATATATATATATATATATATATATATATGGTTGTGATCACGACTGAACAGTTAGGTAGTAGTTGAAATGTTCATAGCTATGCAGTCAGGATGGTAGTAAATTTTGAATAAAACTCTTGTAATTATCAATCAATCAATTTATTAATTATTAAACATAGCAGGCATGAGACCAAATAATGATTGTTTTGTGCAGGTAGTTTGAAACATATTTAAATTTAACACAAAATTTTGATGTACTATATAAAATATAAATATATAAAATAAAACATCACTAACTTGAAAGAACAAATAAGATGTAGGGTGTATAGATATATTTAATCGTGTACAATTTTCGCCCATTGCTTCTTATTCCTTGCTATCTTCCTAGTGTCTTGAATAGTCGTGTTTTTCTTCTCCAAGCTCTTCAGTATTACATTATATCAGTTGTTTTTAGGTCTTCCTCGGTCTCTTTTTTCTACCACGTTCGTCATCCATATTTTAATCACCAGCCTTTCTTCGTTCATTCTGGTCATCGGACCCCACCAAGCTAGCTGTCTCTCTTCGATGAAGTCCAATACACTACCTACAGACTTACATTGTAGTTATCTAATCATTTCATTTCTGATTCTATCTCGTATAGTGTTACTCCCAGTACGTCGTAGATAATACCCATTATACCCATTATTCGCAACCGTATGTTAAAATGGATCTGCATACTGAATTGTATTCTGTTGTCTTTGTTTTGATATTAATCTTCTTCTTTCGTATGAATCTGTTCTTTATTGCATGCAAGATTTTTCTGTTTTCTGAATTCTGATGTTTATAACAGCCTCTTGTAATCCATTATTTTCAATTTGGACTACTAATTATTTATTATCAAATTTATTGTTTCACCCCCTTTTGGTATTGCCATGACCTTAGTCTATCTTGTTTTAATTTTTAAACTGTACTTTGATATGGTTTCATTCAAGACATTTATATTAAATTGCATTTTCTCTTCACTGCTTGTCAGAATTACTACGTCGTTTGCGAATGCGCACATTGATATTTTTGTTACTTGTAAGTTTCTGTATCCCGTGTAATTTTCTGAATCGGGTATCGCAGACCTTCATAATTTCATCCATGTAAACAGGACTGAGCTCATGACACCCTCTTGTCTCAAACCACTTTTTGTTTCGAAAATTTCTGTTTCTCTATTTTGGCTGACGACGTAATTTAGGTGTTTCTTCTTTCTAGGATTTTCCATACTTCATCCCTATTCACGGTGTCAAATGTCAAATGCCTTCTCTAAGGCTATGAATGTCATGTACGCTTTAGATTTAATTGTTATTATTTTTTGTATTATATTCTTTATGATGAATATGTGATCTTGAGCACTTCGACCTTTCCTGAATCCACTTTCAATATCTGATAATGTTGGTTCGATTTTGATACGTAGCCTTTTTTCTATAATTTGCTCAAATACTTTTAGAGCTATACTCAACAATTATAATTATAATTTTAAAAATAATAAATATTACCATCTTTTTGTGCTGTAAAACACAAACCCGATGAACCGTTATAATTTTCATTTTCTTGAACCGAAACTGAACCTGAATCTATATTTCCTCCTAAACCTGAACCGAACTTGAACCATAAATACATCCCTACTCTGGGGTGGGATCCCAAGGAAGCGTTAGCGTAGCGACAAATTATACTTCGCTTTCCTAACAACCGTGGAAGTTGATAGGGAAATGATGGTGAAACGTAAGGTAAGGGGTATTTTCCGCTACGCTATCATAGCATTGTCTTAGGATCCCACCCCTGGTCCCTGCTTGTAATCAATATTATTGGGTTATAAGCAAAATCGTTTGTTGTAATCAACAATTTTACAGTTATAGTTTGCTACATAACAATGCCAGAAAATTATTCGTTTGACAGAATATTTCTTTTACTTTTTTTCTTCTAAATTTTAATAGTAAACGAAAGAAAATAAAAATCAGTAGGAAAGAAAAATATAATTATCTAAGATATCAAAATTGTAAATCATAAGCATTTGATTCTTAACAAAATGCTAGCATTTAAATATTGGATTCATTCTTATAATTATTGTTTGTTGTAGCCAGCACCTTCACAGTTATTTCAATACAACAATGTTAGAAAAATATCCGTTTGGTAGGATAATTAGGTATTTTTATTCAATTTTGACGTTCAAAATTGTTATAATTAATTTCATACCAACAAATATAAGTAACTGGTTATTTGTTAGTGAATTAAAATATTTTTAAGTAACTCTCATAAAATTTTAACTCACTCTGCAACAAATAATGCATTTAAAATAACATCAGGCACGAAAATAAAAGTCACCACAGTTTTTATTAGACAGATCAACCATTTTCATTATTTTTCACGACATAAATGATAGAAAGTAAAGCTTGTTTATAATTTATAAATTAACGACTTGACGTCAAACAACGACGATTGTCATGTACAACAGTACAACCCACTAATTGGTTAGTTTTTTACTTGCTTGTATTGTAATCGCGAAAAATTTCGGTTTTCAGATTTCAGCGGAAATATCCATTTTGATCATCCCTGAATCCATTTTGACTAATTTCGTCGTGACGTCTGTACGTACGTCCGTACGTATCTCGCATAACTCAAAAACGGTAAGCCGTAGAAAGTTGAAATTTTGTATTTAGGACTCCTATAACATATAGTTATGCACCTCCCTTTCTGGTTATTACACAATTTCCAGAAGTGGCACTTTACATGAAGCCTATAATAGATTTTAATGAAAAACTGTTTTAAAATATAATCCAAAACTTTTCAAATTTGGTATACAAGACTTTTATGTCAATCGAAATAACATAATAGATTTTGGTTAAAATAGGCTAACCGGAAGTGGTACATTACTTGAAGTTGTTAACAGTTTTTCTTGAATAAAATGATTTTATTTTGATTTTAGAAAAAATGCTTCAAATAAAAGTTTTAGAGAATTAATTTCTGCGTCTAGCACATCAAGTATTATTAAATTAGCCCTTTATATAAGCGAGATATGTAAATTTAAAAATTATATACTTTTTTTTGTTTGTTAAACACGTGCAATTTTATGATTCGTACAATACAGATATTATATTTTTATTGTGAAATTAGTCATATTCGTTGTTGTAATCAAATATTTCTTTGTTGTAATCAAAACTTTACCGTTTTGAAGTTAAAATTAATATTTTGTAATTTTTTATTAAAAAAATATGTATAGTTTAATAATCGTACAAGGAAGTCGTGTGGTGTCCACATCAGATTTTTTGTTTTTGTAATAAAGCTTGCTATGGATTAGGACAAAAAAATAAAAAAAATGTTCATGTCAAATTACGTTAAATACATGCAATTTTATGATTCGTACAATAGCAAATATTATATTTTTATTGTGAAATTAGTCATATTCATTGTTGTAATCAAATATTTCTTTGTTGTAATCAAAACTCTCTTTAAAAAGAACCAGGTTAGATTATATATCTTACTGTTTTGAAGTTAAAATTAATATTTTGTAATTTATTTATTAAAAAAATATATATAGTTTAATAATCATGCAAGGAAGTCGTGTGGTGTCCATATAAGATTTTTTTTTATTTTGTCAATATTGTAACGTTGATTTATATGGATGAAATGTAAAAATCAAAGAAATATTATTAATTAAAATAATACGTTTATTAAACGATAAATAATTAGGAAACATATAAATAAATACACATAAATATATCATCACGGCACATTACCCATTTCTGAGTGTGCCAATCTGCTTTTGTACGCAGATATCGGTAATGATGAAATATTTGTACCGTGCGGGCGCTTACCAGGCATCACCTTACGGGCACTCATGGTTGGCGTAAAGTGTGCACTACAGGGGTCAATTTTGTACCATTAATATTCGAAGTAATTTTTGGCATCGGTGGGGATCGAACCCGGGTCCTCAGATTCGCGACCAGACACTTAGGTACACGGCCACGAAACCCCATAGGTGAAATATTAAAAAGATAATAACTAACACTATGAGTAAATAATTATAAACACTAATTTAAGACCAAGAATATTATTAAATACTTAAACACGAAGATTATTTATTTAAACACTATTTATATCACTATATTTATTTGTATAACTACATTTATTTATGCTCAAAACTCGTAGACTATTTATATCACCAACTGTTCATTGATCGTTGCTTCTATCAGACTGTCCTCTCGGCTGTCCTCCCTACAGTATTAATTTAACGCGGTGTCCTTCTGGAACTTTCCGACGCGACAATGACATCGAATACAAAGAATCAGGTGACCCTAAGTAATTAGACATGCCGTAACGAGTTTACTATGCCGATCATTGTGAAGATTGCGTCATCGCCCAGCGCGGCGCGGTTCTAGAAATATTCTACCAGTGCCGGCGGTCGCTTGCTCATAAATCAGGGGCGCAAGTTACAATATTAAATATTATAATGGTTTTTTTTTGTTATTTCGTCAAAATTGAATAAAATAATTGTATAAACCATGTGAGTTAAGAATGTTTATTCATTCAAATAATTTAACCCAGTCGTCCTACGGACTTGTGGCTTAAACTTTCATTTCATGAATAAACATTATCTTAACTCACTTGGTAACTAGACTTCCAATGCAAACAAATTAAAAAATACTGTTTACTTTTAAGTTGTATAGTACTTTTTATTTACGAATAAAATAATTTTATAAAAAGTACAATTAATTACTGTCTTGAAATGGCGCCCCTCATGTTCAGGCGTCTTTGTGCGGGCACAACCTGCCCACCCGGACGGAGTGGCCCTGGTGATCAATCTAACTTCTATCGGTATACATACTTGTTTCTTGTTTGGTGAATTGTATCATATGTCTAATACATCAAATGGGAAATAGTTTGAACCTAAACATACGTTCAATATTAACTTTAAAGTAATGTTATGTACTCGTATATTCGCATTATGTATTCAGGAAGGGTGTTTATTTTACAATTTTTATTAATCCTTTAAGTCTGCTAACCGTTTTTATATAGGTAAAGGAATAGCGTTAAATAAACAGCTTTACAAAATTCCTTTTTCCATTGTCTAAACACAAGAGAATTAACCTTTATTAGGTATCATATTTCTCATTTTGTTTTTACACGACACTTTATTCTTAGTTTAGAATTACCTGACAACAGAAAATTGAATTTGTTATAAAAATATTTTCCTCTATAAATTCCCAGGGTCTTTTGCAGGGCATAAAAGAAATTTCCTGTAGTTGAGTGCATTTTCAAACTAGCTATGCTCTGTATTCTTTGTGGACGTTGGAAAATTATTTATTAGCACTACGTGTTATGTTAAAGAAATCTTGTTCGAGATAAAATGCCACTTGAATTTAACATGTTATTTTTTATAAATAGCTAAGCATATTTTGCAAGGTATTTTGTGCATTAAATTAAATTTAAATTAATTTTGTTATTATAAGAGTTGGGTTTGTTCTGAAATTGAAAAGCTGACAGCGATACCATGTTGCAAACACATGGTCAGTTTAGGATTTTATTGTTTACTCAAAGGTCATTTATAATATTTGACATTTTGAAGAGAAAGCCTTAAGGGCTTAAAAAGGTTAGATTAAAATTATTTATCAAAAGTCAGTAAATATTTGATAAAACAAACTCTTAACTTGTAAGTTAGCTGAATAAATGTATCAATACAATTGACAGTGACACTGACATATATAATAATATTATTTTCGAAACACTTGAAAACCAAGGCGAATACGACTACGAACGAAATTACGAACACTCAAGAATAAGGGCCCAGCTCTCTTGTTCATTTTACGACAAAAAATGTAGAATATGAAGTTTTATAGAAGAGCTGCATACAAAACCATTTTTACATATTTTGTTGTGTTTGGTTTCTTTGTAATTTTTAAAATAAATTTTACACTACAGTTTTTGCCGTAAAATGAACAGGAGAGCAGAAAATTGAAGTGAACAAAACTAATATCCCATGTCACATCCCTATGTTCACCCTTAACCGATAGTACCCGGCAGGGCCGTTCCTGTATATATACAGGGTGTTATATTTTAATGGACCCAGCAAATATCTCGCTTATTTATTAAGTTAGTAATTTCTTTCATATAACATAATTTATACAGAAACATGTAAGCTACTTGATGACGGATGTACATTCATGATGCCACTTCCGGTTTATTAGTAATTAATATCAACTTTGAAATTTCAAATGAAACTATATTTTTTTACAAATTTGAAAAGTAAAATGGCGGGCACTTTTTTATACCTAGTCGAAAAGGGAATAGTGAGCCATGACTATGGCTTGAAATAAAACAATTAACTAAAACATTTGTAACACGGTAAATGTCAACCTGTAAATACTCAGTAATAATTGTTCTAACCTTTATTATTAGCAAGTTTCATTGTAGTACCTTATTAATTTATTATAAAATGAATTTTATTTAAAAAATAAACGCAGAGCTGCAGAACTTTATCGATAAAAATATCCACATCGCCGTCATCCAAGTGAATCGCTTTTTGTGAAACTAATAAATAAATTACGAACCACAGGTTCATTTGAAAGAAGAAAAAGAAATATCCTAAATGAAGATGATGTGGAAATTAATATTGTAAAATCATTTTGTTGTTATTAAGTGTTCCTTATTCTTATTTTCTGTATTATTATGACAACAAAAATATTATATCGTGTAATAATAATAGTTACAATTGTTTTAGTTCATTGTTTTATTTCAAGCCATAGTCATGGCTCACTATTCTCTATTCGACAAGGTGTATAAAAAAGTGCCCGCCATTTTACTTTTTAATAATGTAACATATTTTACATGATTGTAAAACAAATTTGATGTACTTTTCAAATTTGTAAAAAAATGTAGTATGTTCCATTTGAAATTTCAAAGTTGATATTAATTACTAACAAACCGGAAGTGGTATCATGAATGTACATCCGTCATCAAGTAGCTTACATGTTGCTGTATAAATCATGTCATATGATAGAAATTACTAATTTAATAAATAGTTTTACTTTCACCATTTCAAAATGGCAACCATCTATTCTCAAAATATGTATTAATAAAATTCCATACAAAATAAAACATAGCAAACTATGAAAACAATTTTATTTTCTTATAACAAAAGAAAAAAAAAATTCAAAAAATTAGGCGTGAGGTATTATTTTTTTTATTTTTTAGCATGTTCACAACGACACCAAAACAGAAACAGTAAATCATATCAACCATTTCTTCATTTGTGTAATTCACTTGAGCCATAATTATTTAATTATTACAAGAAATTGTCACTATCACAAATGTAGGTAAATTCTTTTCTTTTGTTATAAGATAATAAAATTGTTTTCAAAGCTTGCTATGTTTTATTTTGTATGGAATTTTATTAATACATATTTTAAGAATAAATGGTCGCCAATGTAATGGTTAAAGTAAAACTATGATAATTTGGTATCATTGTGAAGCTAATTTTATGTATATTCTGAAAAAAAAATATAAAAATACCGATTCCCTATGCTAGATTTAAAGTTGTACCCATTTCCGCTAAAACTGGAAGTGATACAAAATTTCTGCTATGATCATCTTATGAGCCCCTTTGTCTAGTTTAACTTTGCTTGTATCTCTCAAAATAAACGAAATATTCGTGGTGCCGGACTTACGCCAAACATCCTGTATATATATGATAACAATTACGACTATAATTAGTTAAGGAAACGGCTAGTGGGTTTGACAGTCAGAAATTTTGCAGGCTTAGTGAAGTATACTCTTTTTAACCGTCTTCAGGGCAATTAGTTAAGATTGTTTTACATTTTTTTAAATATTTACAAGCAAGTTTTTTTAAACGTACCATGAGCACATGATTATCAAGCTGACAGTATGAAAAAAAATGAGTAACACATTAAATTTTTTGGCCAAAATGGTTATCACAGTTTTGTTATAAAACATAAAAAGATAAAAAGACAAAAAACAATGACATTGAACAATTATATTTATACATACATATCATGGTCTAAAATATTATAACGTAAATAATTTATCAGATTACAATTTATGTGAGTGTAGTAATATTATTTAAAAATTTAAAATATATATTTGGAGGTGCTACCCAAAATATCCGAGAATTATTTTTTGCGGGGTGATAGGGCGCTAGGTCCGGCTTCTCCCGCTAGACACCCGGCACCCTTTTGGATCTGCTGCCCTTGGGGAAACATTTGAGAGGTCAGTCTGATTTTTTTCGTAAGCGCTCTTTGACGTGTTCGGTAATTTTGTAATGGCGGACATTAAAAAACATATTATCATCAAGTTTTGTTTCCTGTTAGGAAAATCAGCAACAATGCTTGGAAGAGCTTATAAAAATTCCAGATAGATTTCGCACTGTTCTTTCAAATCCTGGCACACACTCAAATGGTTAGCTTTCTGTCGTAGAACAAATATTATCCTCAATTTTTCAGTTAAAATTCGTTGGCACAAACTCCAAGGTATTTCAGTGAGTTCCTCCAACTCATCGATTGTTCTACGCACGACGATCAGACGTAATCCCATTACGATTTTTTAATGCTGGAAGTCAAGGGACATCCAGGTCTACCACTTATAACACGAAGAAACTACTTGTAAACCCTTGCATGGCTCAAAGCTGCCTCTCCGTAAGTCCTCCGAAGCAATTCGACAGTTTCCTCTAACAGGAAACAAAACTTTACTGTCTGCCATTGAAAAATCGCCGAACACGTCAAACAGCGCTTACCAAAAAAAAAAAAAATCTGTTGTGGCCGGCACAATACCTCTCGCCACTTCCGTTTTTGGTTACATAAGTATAGGGCGCGAGCAGTCATGTGACATTGTTGGCCTTTACAAGCAGATATGGGCATGGGGATTCGTGTCAAAATGACAATTAGTAATTTTGTACATAGATGTCAAATGACAGAATTTTTCATCAAAAATTTCAAGATTTTCTAAATTCACGTAGTTAGTTTGTCCTACTTGACCTAGACAAGCAGATATGGAGGCCCTTGTCAAAATGACAGTAATTATTTACATAAATGTCAAATGTCATAATTTTTCACGTGGTTAATTTGTCACCAGGAATATGGAATTTACTTGTCGAGGAAAATAAACTGCATGAAATTGGAATATCATGAAATTTTGGATGGAAAATTGACATTTGACATATATGTACATAATTACTAGCTGTCATTCTAATTCGGGCCCCCATATTTGCTTGTCAAGTCCAACAAAGTCACATGACTGCTCGCGCCCCATAAATTTCTCATGTCTTTTCTTTATGTTTAGATTATTTTTATAATTTTAAATTTATTTTTGAGTAAGTTTTCTCCTATACTTCTAAATGGTCGAATTTCTTCAAATTTCTTGACGGGATTTCTGATGGGTATACAGCTATATTTTAAATATTTAATTGTTATTATTGTTATACAACAAGAAATAGTAAACTTACCAATATCACAGAAAAAATCTTCAATAATGTCAGTTAAACTTCTTCATTTAACGTAAAAGCGTATTTTGACGTTTTACTACTATGTTGCCAAAAAAGAATATCTAAGATTTATTTTCAGCCAAAATATACCTACATAAAACCATATTCGTACTATGACAAATTCTGAATCGGTTCTTATCCACTGTCATGTGTTTAGTTAAAATAGACTTAAGTCAAGTTTTAGATCATTTTGATGTAAGGCTCCAGTTTAGAGTGCATGATAAATGTTTGAAAGGTTGAAAAATATATGTAAAAGCACACTGTTGTTTATAAAGTTTTTTATTTATAAAATCTATTCAATTATCGATTTGGGCTATGGATGGCCATCCTCGGATTGAGAGCGTCAAGAAAATGAGATGGTAATGAACTAGTTCATTCAATATAATTCATACCAATTTGTTCGAAATAGTAACATCTTTTAATTTGTAAGGATGTAATGCCATTTAACTGTTCAAAATGTATTATTTTTAACAATGTCACTACTCGGATGAAATAAATGTTAACTATAATAAATTTCCACTTTATTTTAATTTAAATAAAATAATTAGAATTACATTTCAACTTATGTAATGAAATATAAATGAAAATGAAATAGTTTTAACTACTTGTAACTTCTAAGCGGATTTACGTGACAAGTCCTGCAACAATTTCCATTCCATTTTACATTTGTACCGACATAGTTCTAATTCTAGTTGTCTAATAGTCTGTAATAGTTAATCAAAACTTTATCACACAGGCAAATAGAATAAATAGAGTTAGATTATGTTTCTACGAAACGGAATTCATACATGTCATATGTGTATAATTGAATAAATTATTATTCTAGGTCTAACTTTCAAAAAATATGTATCACTATCACTGATTATTATTACTCATTACTGGGTATTACGTTGACTCTAAATTAGCGACCATAAAACTATCAAATAGGCTGGTTACTCATTTTTACCTTCCGTCACCTATAGGTTAGGAACGTATTGTCTTCGGTCAACAAATTTGATGGTGTTTTTAATGAATAAGCACGTTTTAGGGTCCCTGGAATACAATTTTACTATTTTTACGATGATGATGCCTGTATGTTTGTATGTGTGTGTATGACGATCCTTTTGGATCCGATAACTCTTATACTACAATTCAAAAAAATTATAGTTTTTTGTATTCCTCTTCCCTACATCCATATGCAGACGTGACTAGATTTTGGTTATAATTGGTCAACCGAAAGTACCCTCATTATAATAATAATAATAATAATAATAATAATAATATTTATTCAGGTTATCGTATTACATAATATACACCTAAGTCAAAAATTACATATGAATATAGAAATATAGAGTAGCTGCAAATATACTGTACATGCAAAATTAAATTTCATTACAATTTAAGAATTCATCAAAAGTATAGAAACAATGTTGTAACATAAGTTCCTTAATACAATTTTTGAAATTATTTATTGACTTGTTTCTTAGTTCATCATTTAATTTATTGAACAATATAGGTCCCCAGTAGTCAACACTATTTTTACTTCTGTTTAATCTAAGATATTTTGGAACAATATTATTCTTATTACGTGTTTCGTAATTATGTAAGTCGCTGTGCGTTAAATAACTTTTTATATTATTTTTTACATGAATTAAACACTTGTACATGAAAATACATGGTAATGTCATTATTCTTAAATTTTTAAATAAGGTTTTACAATGTGTTCGAGGGTTTACTTTGGCTAAGATTCTAACTGCTTTCTTTTGTAGTTTGAAAGCGGTTATTATATGAGGACTAGATCCCCATATTAAGATACCATAAGTTAAATGTGTGTGAAACATTGCATAGTACGCAGTTACCAGAATGTCTGTAGAAAATATTTGAGCCAGTTTTTGCAATGCAAAAGTACAACTTGCTAGTTTTTTACAAACTTTGTCAATGTGACATACCCAATTTCTGTCTGCACTAATTGTGATTCCTAGAAATTTTATACTTGTTACAGTGTTTGTAATATTTGCATTTATTTGTTTATTCGTTATTAACATATTTTGTGTTTTTTCAATGTTTAGTTTCAGTTTATTTGCTGAGAACCATTTTTCTGCACATTCTATTATCTGTTGAAAATAACTATTAACTGAATCTATGGACTTACAAATTTTTAAAAAGGTGGTATCATCAGCAAATAAAATTGTATCGACATTATGCATATTACTTGGTAGGTCATTGACATAAACTATAAAGAAAAATGGTCCTAGTATAGACCCTTGTGGTACCCCTGCATTTACTCTTTTTAGGTCAGAAAAATCTGCATTCACATACACAGTTTGTAATCTATTAGTAAGATAGGATTGAATAAACTGTAGAGATATTCCTCTAATTCCATAATAACTTAATTTCTTTATCAAGATTTCGTGTGACACACAATCGAATGCTTTCGACAGGTCACAAAAGGTCGCGGCAATTATATCACCCTGTTCAATTGCATTGTTTATTTTTGCCATAGTTTGTAATAATGCATCGACAGTTGATTTTTTACATCTAAAGCCAAATTGAAAACCTGATATAAAATTATTTTGTTCAAAGTAATTAGAGATTCTACTGTAAATTATTTTTTCAAAAATTTTAGATATAATTGGGAGTAAAGAAATGGGTCTATAATTTCCTACTTCTGAGTCATCGCCTTTTTTATAAATTGGTATGATTTTTGCAACTTTAAGTAAATCAGGGAAAACACCCGCGCTAAAGCAATTATTAATTATATAACAAAGAGGCTCACAAATTAAATGTCCTACCCTTTTTATTATTCTGACGTTGAAATTATAAATATCTTTACTATTGTTATTTTTTAAATGTTTTATTACACTTTTTACTTCATTTATAGTAGTCGGTTCTAGAAAAAATGTCTTAGAATTTTCTGTTGATAACTTCACAAGAAATTCTTCGGATTTATATGAGGTTACGGCAATATTTTTTGTAGTTTCATTTGCTATATTAGCAAAGTAGTTATTAAAAGTGGAGCTCGTTACACAATTATTTGGTTTAAAAGTATCGTTTGGACACTTCAGTTCTTTATTGATTATGTTCCACAATGCTTTGTTTTTATTGTCAGCATTAATAATAAATTGTCTATTATGATTGAATTTTGCTTCTTTGATTTTGTTTCTATAAAATTTTTTGTAACGATTATAAACATTTTTTAATTGCGGATAAAATTGAAGGCAGTCAAAGATAAAGCCAAGTGTTTCTCTGATGTACCTAAGTTCAACTGTAAACCATGAATTATTTACTGTTTTACATTTATATTCTTTAAATGGAAAACAAATTTGTAAAAGATTATACATTTCATTATGGAATAAATTATAACTAAGATTGGGATCTTCACATGTGTAGATACTACTGCAATTACATTGTTCTAACATTTCACAAAATTTTTGTAAACCATTATTTGTTATTGGCTGAAAAATATGGTTTTGAGTATCATTGGTTTGTGTTTCATGTATTTGTACTTTGAAAATAATTCCAAAATGATCTGACAAATGTGGTTCAATCACATGACTACTGTAACTACGTTCATTATAATTTGTCAAAATTTTATCAACACAGCTTTTAGTATTTCCTACTACTCGTGTGTATTCGAATATGGTTTGATATATTCCATATGATTGAATTAAATTTAATAAATCTGTTTTTAATGTACTGTTTTGTAGGAAGTGAACATTGAAATCTCCTACAATTACAATTTGTTCTTTTGTAGCATTTAATTTGTGTAAAATACATTCCAAATTCTTTAAAAAAATGTCAAAATTTCCCTTAGGTGTTCTGTAAACATTTACAATAACAGTTTTTGTATTTACTATTTTTATAGCTGCAAATTCACAATCTAGTTCAACACAATAATCTTCTAGCCACTTGATCTTTACAAACGTTATGTCACTTTTAACAAAAGTAATTACACCACCATGTTTGAATTTATTTCTACAAAAGTAGGTAGCTATTTTGTATCCGTTTGGACAGTACAATTTCGTTTCTTCCTCTTCCAGCCAGTGTTCAGCTAGACAAATAACATCTAAATTAGTGGCAACTATATTATTTATAAAAGCCTCAAGTTCATATATTTTATTTCGCAAACACTGTATGTTTAAGAAAAATATTCCGAATTCTTTATCAGATACACTCACAGTTTCACTTTTGTTTGTGGAGAAAAAACCGACGCACACGAATTTCAGCTGGCCAGAAATCAGGGCTGTATATTTCTTCTTTCATGGACATGGGAAATCCTACCTTGAAGGAGGCGTAGTCTCCCCTCGATTTTAATTTTTCACATTGAAATTTCGCGTTGGGCTTATTTAATTGTAAAAAATTCAATACTTGTTCCACCGTTGTGTCTTCCGCTAAACGGTAAACGTGTATCCAGCCTATTTGAGGATTTGCTTTAAGTACATTGTTACTGTTTTTTCCTACGACGGATGGGCGATATTTTATCTTCTTTTGATGATATTTCGGGATTTCAAATTCATCTGTTTTCATATTCATGTCATTAACCTCTGGCAATGTTTTGTTTTTTAATGTATCATTTGAGTCGTCTAAAACAGACGACTCAATACTTGTTTGTGAAGCAATTTCATCGGACTTAGAATAATTCACTTCACCTTGACCTTGCTTAGTTTTATTTTGATTTTGATTACTAAGTGCTATCTGGTGAGATTCAATTGTATTTTGAACAGAAGTTGTATTCTTCGGTTTTTGTAATTTTTGGTTTGTATCTTCGCTATTTTTTGAACGAACTTTTTTAAGGTTATCCAGTTCTCCCATTAAATCCAAGCATTTCGCTTCCATTTCTTTATATAGATTTTTATAGGCAGCACACTCACCCTGAAGGAGAAGATATGCCCTTTCAATTGTTTGACATCTAACTTCCACTATAGAAATCGGCGTTGAAGTGTCACCGCAGTTTCCACAGACCCATTTTAGATCTTCGTCGGATTCACTAATATTTCCGCACTTATAGTGGTAGTTTCCCTCACAGGTAGCACATTGCACTCCGTTTTAAACTTTTTTTTTACATTTTTCACATTTAAAGTTCAGCAGCTCGCTGAGACACTTATCATCATTCGCCATATTGTCTCTACATATAAGATTTTTAACAGCTTTTCTTTAAAAATCGCTGTTAAATATATTTTTTTGCATTTAATGTTATTATAATTATTAAAGAATATTTTATTCTCTATACGAATTGATTGCATTTTATGCTTCATATTTAATGGATTTAGAGTTAAATAATTATAAATAAATTAAATTTCATAAAGCAGCCAGCTATGTTATAACCGGTAAACAGTTGGGTACTATATTAAGAAAATTCTGATTGACTGATGTCAGTATCAAGTGCAAACTTATAATAATTCGGCTAGTTTACATTTTCAAGAAATTATAAAATCTACACAAATGGTTAGAAATTTCTACAAAATTCTTTCGGTTTCTTTAAATATAGACTTAAAACTTTAAAAAACTGTGAGCCAAATGACTGGTGATAAAAGTTCGACCGGCATTCTAAGCAGGCTCGGATTGGGCTGTATTTTTTAATCGAGCTGAAATTATTATCGGCCCTAAAAGGGAGTGAGTTAGTGGAGGCTTGTGCATCAAAACTTTGGTGAGGCAAGGGGAGGGGGAGATAAGTCATGTAAAGGTATCCATTCGAAGTCAAATGTCTTCTAATTGAAAGTTACATTTTTTCAATGGATGTGAAGCTTCATGAACGTAGCACCAAAATGGCTTTAAAAGAAATTACCTTTAACAGAATAAACAATAGTTCCGTAAAGTATCACCAGATGTCATGTTGCTTAATAACTCCCGCTGGAGTCACGCTCGCGGCATTGAAATTATTGAAAAATATTTAGACTTTTTTGATTTTGAGCTGCTAAAAAGTTATTATTTTTAATTTCATGTATTTTACTGCCTGAAAATTGTGAATTAATAAATTTTAGCAGTTCAAAATTAAATAGGTCAAAATATTGTTCTTGTCAAAGTGAAAAGTGCACAGAAATCAGCCGATTCCAAGCACGTCAACGTCGCTCGAATCACGTGTCTGCTCGCGGCCTATATTGTTAACCTCCTATATAAAATAAATCATCATTTGTCTCATTTCTGCGCATGCCGGAATGCCTTATTTTCAATTATTGAGTATCATACCGAGAATTTTCATCGGCCCTCGTGGCTCCGGCCCACCAAGCTTAGCTCGGTAGCTCGCCGGCTCAATTCGGGCCTGATTCTGAGGGTCATCTTCTAGTCCAGATTTAGCTTGTACCGCGACCCTTTACTTTTGGCACAATGAAAAACAACTTCGTAAAAATCCAGTGCGTACAGTAAAACCTACCTTGAAAGACATTTATAGGACAATACTCATAGGAAAATCTGCAGGGTTTAGGGCTACAATGCCTAATAGAAATAAAGCTGGTATTACTAATAAAGATGATGTAACCCAATATTAAATGGCATGGAATACTTGAGTAACATATTTAAGTTTGGTAAGCTTAAAATTTATATTTTAAACTAGTCGAAAGAAATTTCTAGAAATTTCTCACCATTTGCGTAGGTTTTAATTTGTTTGTTGATAATGTTAACCGGTCGAATTAGTATGAGTTTGGGCTCGTAGTATGTTTGTGTTATAATTTTACTGGAAATATAGTTTTTTTTAAGGAATATGTACAAAATACATACAACTGACGGAAGGTAATGTGTACATCAGATTTTTTAAAAATATTTTATGCGAAAGATTATACAAATTAATTCATAATAAACTGATTTTTTTATATATTGAATTAAAAAGAATCGCACTAAAAACTCTTGAAAAAAACTACCCCCACTTTTATGATGTAGGAAAGGCACCTATTCCTATTGGTTGCTTGAACACAAGCATCCTTTTATGTTTATCGCGTGCAATTGCGTGTCTCTGTATATTTGTCGCTTGTAAACAAAACTTGAAATGTGCTTTTGTGTTTGACATTTCAAGCTGTTTCCTTGGATGCGCTACCGCGCGTGTTTTTTGACGCCACACTTTGTTTTTAATCACGTGATATATTTGAAATTATACACATTTTTTAACAATTAATAATTCATTCTTTACAGGAATTATTATAGTTTTTTTCCAATAAATAATGTTTAAATAACCAAAATTACGAGAATATTATATAGTGAATTATTTATGAATACATAAATCTTGCAACCATCCTATTCACGCGATTCCATAAAAAAATGAAGAATTTATCTTTAAAATGTAGCCCAATCCAGAGTGAAAATTAAACAGTCGTCTATGAAAGCCTTTCTCACGTGTCGATTTTGACAATCTACTTTAATACAACAAATTGCCAGAAAGAAAATCTGTTTTTGATGTGTGGAAAATTGCGTCAGCAATATTTCAAAGTATACCTACCTACGAAAAGTTTACAAATACGAATCACTTCACTGTGTTGAAACGACTTCATTAATAGGACTTTCCGAGTGTATTGGTATGAAAAGAAAATGTACAGTAATATTTTTGGACGATGTCCGATCAAGGTCATCTACGAATTGTGTGAATTCAGATTTTTGCTTCGCCCATTCTGACAAATTTAGTAGTGTCGTTTGCTTAGTTTTTATGAGGGTACATAAGATGCTACTGTTATTTTATTATTATAAAATTATATGTTAGCAAATCTAAAATCAAATATGTGAAAAAGAAGATACTGACACAATGTCAGTGTCAGTGACACTGACAGAAAATAACTTTATTTGTACGGTTATGAATTAAGGCAATGTTTCTGAATTAATATATAAACTTACGTTACAGCGAAAGTATTATCAATAACGAGTATCGTCTTAAATTGGAATGTCCTAACTTATGCGAAACAATATGAATTTTTGAAAGACAAACGTGTTATATCCATCCTTATCGCACACGCTTATAGCCTTTACAAAGGAGAGAAATAAATGTGTGCCAATTTGTTAATCGTTCATGATACAGATGACCTTGATCGGGCATCTTCAAAAAATACTTTATATTGATTTCCAAATAAAGAAATAAATAAGAATAAAAATGGATGGTAACAAAAATTCAGTAATATTCAACAGAAAAAGACGAAACTAGTCAAGTTGCAATTCCCGAATTTAATTTAAAGCCAATATTACAACGTCAAGTTCAAATTTTAACTGCCAGTTAAAAAAACTGATTTTCAAAAGATAAATATATCAGTACTGTCAATAATCCGATTTAATATTGTTTATTTATATAAAAGTTAAATTTTGAACTGTGAAATATAAGACGGTCCCTAAATAGGTATTTTGTATTTTATCATTTTTTCGATTTCTAAAATAAAAATTACTGTATGCGTTTTGGCTAGTTTTTAAGTCATATACATTGTCCATTTTGCTGTTTAGTGGTTTTGTGTTTAGTCATTCTGATATAACTGTTTTTAATAAATCTGTAGTTTAATGTAAGTATAACCAATGTCAACATTTCGTAATTTTGGAAATAAGTGATTTGACAACAAGAAGCAACTTTCAGAGTGTTACTAATGCTCAGAATACTTTTTTGTTAAACTTGGGTTTCTATCAGTGTTGATTATATCACTAATTGTGTGGATTTTAACTGTCTAAATCACTAAAGCCCTTCAAGATTTTACGGTCATGTCTACATGGATTATTATTGCAATAAATATATTTTTTGCATGATCGAGTTTTTTACCTCTCGCTAAGAGAGGTATTGCATTCATGCTAAAAATCGCATATCCAGATTTTATTGAATAAGCACGTTTTAAGGTCCCTACAATCCGATTTTAACATTTTTACGATGATGTCTGTGTGTGTGTGTGTGTGTGTGTGTGTGTGTGTGTGTGTGGATGTGTGTGTGTGTGTGTGTGTGTGTGTGTGTGTGTGTGTGGGATGTTGGAAGGACGGTTACTCAAAAACTATAAGACTTAAAATTTGTTTAACAACGTATTTCCCAATCGGACATTCATGGGAAGATCTGAAAAAATCTTCTAAATATTATTTTTTGAAATTTTTTCGTGGTAATATTAAAGAAAATTAAATTCTCTTCTGATACATTTAAATATTTTATTATATATTCCATAGATTTAGAGATAAAAGAAGTATAATATATAAAATAATCTGTTGTAATAAATTTGACAGCCGAAAGAATGCCATGAAAAATAGTTGATAATTTAAATTATTTGTAACTGACAGATAAATGTCAGTGTCAGAAATAATGAGTAATGAATTAAAAATGTACTTGGAGAATCCCTTAGTTCTTGATCTGTGACTATTATGGAGATGACAAGTCTAGGTTGAAGGACTTAAATTTGTTTCAAACATTATGGGACAATGTACACCAGTACTATAGACTAGAGTAACTTTGAATTGCGAAAAAGCTATCAAATTCTTCTCAAGTAAGTTGTAAATATTGACAAAATTACACATCGATATAAGAATAATCGGAGTGCAATCTATCCGTCACTTTATTAAAGGGAATTAGTGTTATTTAGATATAACATGTATGAAAAAATAAAATGTAAAAGAAGATATGTAAGAATAGATGCACAATCCATATATACATTTTAGACCGCCCAAAATTAATGTTTTTACTAGAAGAATATGAAGAGAAAGTAAACAACGTTGTTCGAATTGAAAATTGCAGTTACCAGCCTAATATTTATATATGGTAAACTACTTTGTAATTTATTGTAACATAATTTATGGTAAAATATCTTCATGTTGAGACATGCTATTATTGAATAATAAAGAAGTTTATACGTCATAGATTTATATGAATATATTATTTGTATTTATAAAAATATTCTTTGCTTTATGCATACAGCCAGGTAAAATATACGGCGAGAGGTTATGTGCTGGCCACATCAGATTTTTTATGTTTACCGATAGGGTTTCCAAGGCAGTAGATTTTATTTACAAATTACTGATCGGTAAGTGATGTAAATCTCTTGCTGATCAGGAGGCGGTAAGTAAAAAAATCTGATGTGGCCAACACAAAACCTCCCTCCATTTAATTTTTATTAATTTAAATACATATCTCATTGCCGCGTGCCTGAGTGTCTGGTGGACAATCCCCATCCGGATTCAATTCCTGCTATCAAATATTTCAAATTTTAAGTGCCACATAACTAACCCCTGTGATGCACTCTCCATGCCAAAAATGAGTACCAGTGAGGTGACGCATGGTAAAAGCCCGCACGATACAAATATGTCATTATCATTACCGAATTCTGTGTACAATCTGTGTATTAGCACATCCAGCAATGGGTAATATGCTGTGATAATATATTTATATAATTTTCTTATTTAAATACATACCTGCATATTTACTAATACTAGAAATTATGTATGTTAAGTTCCTGTCCATTTAACTATTGTTTTATTCACAATTTTCGTTTTAAAATATTATTAATTTTAAATTATGTATATTAAGTTCCTTTCCATGTAACTCTTGTTCTATTTACAATTTTCTTTTGAAAATATTAGTGTTATTAATTTGAAATGATTATTTTTTGACAGTGACATTTATCTGTCAGGTACATACATTTGAACTGAAGTGTGTAACTAGGGAGTTGTGTTTATAGCATAAGCTCCGAGATATAATTTTTATATTATTTATATCCATAAAATATATAGAAAAAGTATTAATGCAAACCTGTAGAAAATGGAATAATCTTTAAGTTTTATAATAACAAATTGCGAAAAAATAACATTTAAAGGTACTTTTTGAAGAAAAACTATTTTGAGCTTCAAGTAAACTGCCATTTCGGATAGATTGACATCAAAATCTAATGGCATCTTTCCATATTAGAATAAGGTATAAATACATTATTTCAAAACTTGCTGAACGATAGTATTTGAGTTAGAGCGTAAAGAAGATCCACACCCACACACACACATACACACAGACATCATCGTGAAAATGTTAAAAATGGATTCTAGGGACCTTAAAACGTGGTCATTTACCAATATATCGATATGCGATTTTTAGCACGATCCCTATACCTACCTTACCAAGGGGAGCGGGAGGTAAAAACAACGATCAATGTTTAGTTTAAAAATAATTTAAAAAATTTAATATTAAATAAAATTGACTTTTGGACTTCCATTATCTTTATTAACAAAATCACAAATTGTCACAACGTTTCGGTAGCTGATATCTGCTGCCGTCATCAGCTACCGAAACGTTGTGACAATTTGTGTTTTTGTTAATAAAGATAATGGAAGTCCAAAAGTCAATTTTATTTAATAACGAGACATTATCTTATAAATTCAAAGTTAAAGTGAAAAAATTTAATATTTCAAAATATTTTTCAAACCTTATTTTTTTTAAAAGAATGTTCGCCGATCGTGCAAAAAACGTAATAAGCATTGCGTTCAGTAAATGCTCTTCTATCGGTATTGAATATATTGTAGATCACTTATTGACCTTTATACTTAAGTAACTATTATTTCATGTTAATTGTAGTTTAATGTCCAAACAACTATTTCGTATACTTTCTCAGTGGTAAAATGAATTTTAATCTCGGAGAAAATATTGATATCTAAGTTATTTTGTTTTCTTCCTAGCACTCTTCTAACAACCAGATTTAAATTAAATGAGCATATTTTCATTTGCATTTTTCTCATATATTTCGTAATATTAGGATATTTACATATAGATATCGTTAAATTCAGAAAAAAATATGAATCGAATAAGCAAATAAAAAAATAGGTTACTAGTTAATATAAGAAAATTGTACCCGTATTTTGAGAACCACTGGTTCAAAAAAAGTTCACAATAAATATATAAATGGAAAACACTGTACACTTCTTTACAGGTATCTTTTATGTATATAAAAATGCAGCAATTTTTTGTCGGCTACAAAATCAGTCTCATTTTAGACAAAAATTGACTTTGGTTGCTGGCATGCACTTTTGTTTCGTTGCAAAAGGGTTCTTGCAAAACTAATTTATTGATATCGTTATCAATAATTTAAATATGTTGTAAATATTATTTTGTTTTTTGTATTTAATCCTAGTTTAAAAAGTATAATATAAAAACAAAATTCATCCTCTACCTGAAGGTTCTTGAACTGATGCGTGCTGCACAATCGATGCACCACCCTGCGTAGCTTTCCACAAATAGTGTCCTGCTTCCTCGGGTCTGAAGTCATAAGTAGCGCAGATTCTGCAGTACAGTCTCCTCCAATATTGCTGCATCCTGCTGAGGTCCCTCGCCGGCCTAGCGCTCCGCCAGCGGGACTTCCAGATAGGTCCAAGTCGGGACTCGGGCTCGCGATGGAGCCCTCTTCTTTAATGCTGATTGTGCGGGGTATTTCTCCCACCTACAACAAGATATAAGAGAATCAATATTGAATAATGAATGTCGCTTTGGAGGACACCGATGTTTTATTCGCTACAGTTATCAATAGATCTTCGGATTTCAGATTTTAGTTTATATTTAAATTTAATAGCGCTAATGATAGGCTAATTTTATGCCCGAAACGAGCTGTTCGTAATTATCTGATTTTTTTTTCGAAGCAAAATGACCAAAGAGACGTTTATGAAACCTATTACGTACATAAAATATTATTATATGATCGCTTCAGATGTTTATGAAACGAAACATAAAATAGATTTATATACATATTTTAATCAAATTAATATAAAATTTTATATGCATTTTGCTCAAAAAATCCTTATGTAATAGTACATTAAAACACAAGTATCATAAGGCAATCTGTTAACGTACGAGTCCAAGTTTGGAAAACGAGCCGCCAGGCGAGTTTTACAAAGGACGAGTGCGTCAACAGGCCTTATGATAGGCCTTATGATACGTGTTTTTTATAGAATTTTTTCTATTGAGGTAATTTTACGATTAAATTTATTTAAATTGCGACGTCAAATTATGACTAGGTATTTTTTGTTAGTTATGTTTATGTTGGTAACGCTTCTCGCTAAAAATTGAAATTTCATATTTTGTCAACTATTGATTAATTAGTGTATTGCAAGGTGTATTGTATTTATGATTCAAGGTCTGATTCTGGTTGTGAAATTAATATTATATTTCTTTCTAGTCCTATCACCTAAAGAAAGTATAAAAATCGATAATTAAAAGTAATATGTTGAAATATTATCAACAACTTACCATTTTGAGGTTACCTGTCATCTGTCAGTTATGAAAGCATGACTACCAACTCTAGAACATGAAAAGCGCCAAAAATAGTACGCTTATAGATCTTCTAAACGTCGTGTTTGCAGTACAAAACAGTGCGTTTATAGGAACATAAGAACACCGAAATAGAAAAATTTATATTATACCACTGAATTCAGAATAAAATTCTCCATTGAATAAGCAAATAAAGTTGATCTCCACAGTTTGTGAACCACTGGTAGAAAAATAATAATTTTATGCTCATTAAAATAGAAATTGTTTGAACTATATAAATAAAATGTATTATATTATTGTCAGTAATGGAATGCCATAATGAATTAATTAAATAACAATGAATTATTTCCATTCCATATTGCATGTAAGTACTATATTAAAAATATGTTAATATAAATATCATTCAGCAAATAATTATTTATAACTGTCAATATTTCAATTTGCATTATCACACATACACATATCGGGTGTATACTTTTTTTTATGGATCATAGAAAATACATTGGTAAAATTTTAATATGACTGTATTATTAATTTGAGAACAAAAATGCAAATACAAAAAATGTCCAGATTTACAAACTTAATTTAATAAATTCAAAATTATTGTTTACATGCGTTTCGCTCCCGAAAAAGAGGTAAAATAAAAGGAATAATTTTTATCATTTAGGCCCGGTATTTTCACTTCCGAATAAAGTTTATGATAAGTATTCGTTAAATAAATTTACTCTGTATATTTATTCAATGAATAATTCCGAATCTTTTCACACATTTGACAAATCGAACAATTATCTGTCGAATAATTTTAACGTTCGTAAATTGGTAACCTTGCAGAGTGAATTTGTGTCAACAGAGAAGGATGGAGTTTTGCGTTGCCACGTTAAGCAGACAAGGATGAAATGTGTCATTATTTTTAATCGCTCCTTGTGAAAATTTTGTTTGACATCCTTAATGTCATCTATATTCTTCTGTATTTTTAGCACTGGGAGATTGTAACTTAAGTGTACTACAGTAATTATAAACGGTAAACAAAATATGTATATTGTAAAATTGTCCTTATATTTTTTGTGTATTCCTTTCAGTTCGAGGTAAATGAATGTCATGGTATTCAATAAAATTATCTAAAATCCAAAAGTATTTTACCAACGTCAAATGTCAGGATCTTTATAATGATTTGCCTATTCACTTCAGATCAAATACGAATATCAATGTGTAATAATAAATTGAAAATAGTTTGTTCTATAATCATAATCTGTCAAAAATTGCTTGATGTGTGAGGTCGCTGTCTGATAGTGTGTTTAAAATTATCACATTATTTATTAATTTATAATTCAAAATCAAAATATCATCATACTCATCAAAAATATTTTATATATCCATTTTGTTAATATATCTGTACTTTATAGAAATTTAATGAACCTACGAATAAACTACTTATTCGCTACCCATCTACCGAATAATTTATTCTGCGAATAACAGATATTATTCTTTCGAAAAATAGTGTATTATTCAATGAGCATGTAATGTATGCTATTACTCATGAGAATGAATAAGGCATCACGAGCCGGAAGGCGAGTGAGTAATAGCCATTACATGCGAATAGAATACTATACTTTATCCACAACTATCAAATAATAACATGCTGTACTATTATAAAATCAGAAATAACTTAGAAAATTGTTTGTTTACAAACATAAACATAGTTAGCGTTGATCGCTAGGTATTTGTTATAACAAAATTATGAAGTGATCTGACATTTAGCAGAAAATTTTAAACCGACTATTCAGCTACATTTTAAGCTAAAGAAGAAAATAAAACTATAAAAAATGAGAAAACTAGTATAATTTTGGCTTTTTATGTGGAAAAAATTACTTGAAAGGTAAGATTTGCATTTGACATAACGATTGAATAGTATTATTCCATCGAATTGTCAATATTATTCAATTAGCAACAGTAACTAATGTCATTAATTTATAAAAAACGGTTGAATTATGGGTATATTATTTGACAATCGTGGATAAATTTATTTAAAAGTGAAAAGACAACAAAAATATTTATCCGAATGTTAAATTTATCTAAAGCTTTATTCGCAAGTGAAAATACCGGCCCTTAGTAATATATCGATTCCTAACCTTTTATAAATTGAGAAATACGTGATTCTAACAGTAATGACAATCTCTTGGGTGCGATATAACGTATTTTACTTCCACCCCTTGGGTTGGAAATGTTCATGTAGGGGTTACCTAGCAACATTGTCATAAATTCCTCTAATAAAGTAGGCTACACAAATTTTATTCACAATAATTTTAGTAATATGTTGATTCCTATTCCTAACCTTTTAGAGGTTGGGAAATACGTCATTCTTAAATGTAATGACAATCTCTTACGTGGGAAATAACAGATTTCACTTCCACCCACGGGTAGGTAATGTTTATGTAGGGCTTACCTAGCAACATTGTCATAGATCCCTATACTAAAGTAGGCTAAATGAAACATATCACATCTCGAATGTAATATACAATTAACTAATTAAAGTGTGTCATGATCAGTAGCAGAATAGTACATATAATAACGAGTATCGAAGATTAGAAATATTGTGCGAGTGTGAAGTTGTGTCATCAAGTGAGTCAACACGCGAGCAATACGATATTACTTTCAAGCGAGTTATGAACACTATTTTTTAGACGACCATAAAAAATTATAAATATTGTGAAGAATTTTATTTCACCCAACAACGAAAGCAAAGCTGCCTAGATATGTTGATTTGATCGCATCATTTCGATATAACCATATCGTACCTAGTACGATATTTTCAACTTTCTTAAGCAGGCTACTGTCGTGATATGTGTTATTTTCTGAAGCAGTCGTCTAAAAAATGTTAAACCTTTGTATTGCTTTAGTTTGTTTGATGACATATCTCATAAAGCTTCTATAATTACTGATTTCATTAAATTATTTACCAGTAATCATGGATACATCCAATATCACAGAAAAAGCCCAGTCCCAGTAGAATAATATTAACAATTAAATATCAATTAAATAACAAACTATTATCTGTCAAAGTCAAACAATACGACTATTTGAATTATATGGTTTGCCTTGCATGGTACTCTGTAAAAATCTTAAAGACGGATATTTCATTTGTTCTAAATTTAATACGACAGAAATTACATTCTTGTATTAATATATAAATGAGAATATAATTCATTAGTCACGTGATATGTTTTCCGCCAACCAAAATTCAGAATCTACCTAGTTACATGTCTATCACAGCGATGATAAAAAACAAAGAAATTATCACCGTATTTGTAGTCGTTACTAAGGTATTTTTTTTCTTTATTTATGACATTGACAGTTAATTTTCAGTATAAAAATAAATAATAACAATAATTCAAACTCCGAAATATTAAATAAACTCGTAAGTACTATGTTTTAATACAATATGAATATGTAAATCAAAAGTTAGGTTAGGTTACAAAAATTCATTATATTCTCTCATTAAATATAAGCTCGTGATATGATTAGTAATCGAAGATGTTGCTCGTGAAACCGAATCAGCACATTTCCTTCGGTGAATTCTGCAGCTCGGTTTCACTCGAGAATATCATTGATGATAATCATATTAATTGTTATATTACGTATGAATAAATCATCATATTATACATTTTATTTGTATTATATGTACATATGTATATTCAGACAGAGCACAAATGATTGCCACTCTCAATAGCAATATTAACTCGACTGTCTGTAGATTATGCAGCATTTGCGTGAAAGTTTGATCTAAATAAAATTTTGTTTCTCTGTACTTAGTGGCTGTATGTTTCACTGGCAACATCCCTTTGTTTTTAAAAGGAAATATTTGATTACAACAAAGAAATTCTTGATTAAAATAAAGAAAATTTGATTACAATAATGAACATGACTAATCATAAAAAAATATATTTTCAGGTATAGAAAAAGAAGCCAGGTCAAGCAATGTTCAAATAATAATGTGTTTGTATTGCAACACAACAATGGGTAAAGTTACAGAATAGAGAACGTCCGAATCACAACCGGTAACCTTACGAATATAGCTACGCAACCCCATTAACGATCTACAAATACAATCAAAATCAAAATGTATACCGAAACGAGTTTGTTAAAGTGATCTCTGTTTTTTCATTAAACATCAATTTAAAAATTGAAAACTCTGCAGTCTCCGCGTAACTGAAAAGATAAAATCCTGTATGATTCGTTTCCGGTTGGTGGTGATGCTGTGTCGGTTGATATTAGCAAGGCAATTTATTATAGTTCAGGATATACCGGATTATAAATCTACAGCGTGATAAATTTGCTACGACATAAAGAAATTGGAATTATATTGAATGTGACTAGCTAAAAGCGAACGGGATGCGCTTAATTTTTTTTTTTTCAAGCTCTGCCAGAGTACTGGGATTAGCGCAGTTTATTCAAGTAATTAATGTTCGCTCGGAAACTAAATTCATTACGATATATTAAATTATATCCAATACTAGTTTAATATACAAAGTACACAAAACAAGGAAAAATATTTCGTGATTTTGTTTAGTTTCAGAAATGTAAGTTTTGCTAGAGTCATGTACCATTTGACAGTTTATTTATCAAGTTTGGTTCGGCATTATACTGAAATTAATTAGGTATCATCATCTCTTTATTTTGTTTATTTTTTTTTAAGCACTGATACACTTTTCAAATTTTGTTTTTTACTATGACGGCAAAACAAAAAAAAATATCCACAACTGTCAAATAATATACCCATAATTCAATCGATTGCTAGAAATTAATGACCTTCGTTACTGTTGCTAATTGAATAATATTGACAGTTCGATGGAATATTATTTAATAGTTATGTCAAATTCTACCTTTCAAAGAGTAGAAACAAAATTACTTTTAATAAGTAATTCTTCTCACATAAAAAGCTAAAATTATACTGTTTTGTTATTTTTCACACTTATATTTTCTTTTTAAGCGTAAACTGTAGTCGAACAGTCAATTTTAAGATTTTATGTTAAATTTCAAATCACTTCATAATTTTGTTTCAACACCAAAGATAACTAGATTTTTCTATGTAAACAATAAAATTACATCTGTCAATGAAAAAATTCTATCTATTCGAATGATTTACATGCTGACTGAATAATATAGTATTATTGGATTGAATGAAATTTTGACAAGTAAATTAGGAAATTAACAATAGGCGATTTCGGGCGACATACCCGTTCACTTGGTAGGATTAGTTACGGTATGATGTGGTTAGTGGTGTCGCTAAAAATCGTCTGGTTCACTTGTTGGTAATGACAGATTCTGCGGAATTTAAAGCTGACACAATTGTCGCAAGTAATTTCTTTGGCAGTAAAATGCACTTAAATAAGAAAATCAAATCACGTTTATACTTAGCACTGGAGGATGAATTAATTCAAATAATGCATTATTTCATAAAAAATAATATTCTAATTTAAACAGAAACTAATCATATTAAAAAGAGATAAGAATAGTGAACAGAGAACTAATACTGCTCGCAAATCCGTTCAGCTGTTAGGACATACCGGGTAAGCTGTTCCTAGCACCGAAATGTGTGAACTGAACATACCGCAAGTGAACGATTGTCGCTCGAAATCGCCTATTGAATATAATCAAACTGTATTTTCATTTGTTTCATTGTCACCACCATTGTTTCAACTCTATAATTTTAATTATTGTTTTATTTTTGCTGTTTGTCATTGGAAAGAGCATAATAAGACGTGTAAACCTAAATTTAATTCATACTTGAGGTTAATTGTAAAAATAAAAATCAGCACAATTTGAATAGTTGTATTTATCTAGTAACCAATACATTTTTGGAAAAAAATAATTTTAAATGGTCTAATAATGGTACAACTTTGCCCTATTTTAACTAACTTCGTATCTCTTAAAATAAGCGAGATCCTAATGGTAAGGCTTGGAAACAGTGGTGGCGCCATGATGTAAATGTATATATATATATATATATATATATATATATATATATATATATATATATATATATATATACAAAATCTTATTTGTATAAACAGTGGTGGCGCCATGATGTAAATTTTGTATATATATATATATATATATATATATATATATATATATATATATATATATATATATATACACAAAATCTTATTTGTATACGGGTAATGGGTGGGCAACTAGAGTTTTTACGGTGGCACGTACCCACCTTGGCCCTCTCCCCTTAGCGCCGTCACTGCTGGAAAGACAGACACTCTTTATTTTAAATTTCACGGAAAAAGTTTTCGTCATTCAAAATTAGTTTTCATCGGGCGGGGTAAAACTGAAGTTTTTAATTTAGTAACGAGTTAAAAAAAGTTTGTTTTTTTTCATTATTAATAACCAGGGCTGTAAACCGCTGCTAAAATAGGTTCGGTTTTGGTTCGCGGTTCGGAGTAGTTTACCGGTTCGGTTTTTGTTCTGGTTTAATGAAATTTAATTCTGGAACGGTTCGTGTACCGGTTCATAAGATCGGTTCGGTTTGGTTCATCTTATTTCATAAATATATTTTCATTTTCCTCTTACCAACCATGATAACAGCAGTTTTAAACATGTGTAATTTTTTGTCGATTTAAATAAGTAAACACTTATTATTCAGCCTTTTATTTATAAAAAAATGTATGTAATTGAACAAAAAGTACAACAGTTAACAAATAAACTTGTAAAACATATTAATTATTCTTTGTAATGTTTAATTAAAATTAAACAAATTAAATGAAAAATATATATAATTTTTATTGTTTATTAAATATCTCGAAATATCGGATTAACATAATCTTTTCAAGAATCGAACTTGTTAATGTGGCTCGTTGAGGAAACATGAATTTTAACCCGCTAAACAGCCTTTCCACGCTTACTTGAGTTGCTGGGGTGGCTAGTACATATGTGGTTCAGTTCATTTAACCGGTTCAAAATAATCGGTTTGGTTCGAGCTAGTGGTTCATATAAAATGTCCGGTTCGTTCCGGTTTCGGTTCAAGTTCCGGTTCGGTTCGAAGCCCTGTTAATAACATATTTGACAAATTGAGACAATATAAAATAAATCCTAAGTAGGTAGATATTTTTTGAACTAACAATAAAATTTGGAATAATTATTCGTTAGAACGCTAAAAGCACTAATAAGCCATTAATTCCGATAACTTGGGCTTCATTTACCCATCCTAATAGTAACACATTAATCTGTGGGACCCGAATCCAGGGTAAATAATTAACAAGTTTCTGTGATCCTGTTGTTGCTGGACATGATGTGAACAACATGGTCAATGTCCGGTCATTCCCTCGCCGAAACAAGATTGAACACTTGGGGGAAAGTTATCCCGAGTTGCCGACACCAAATTCAATTAAAAGAATATTTAAGAAGATTATTTCTGCTACACGAAATACTTATCTTGTGTTGCTAGTTGGGGGAAAACAATGTAAAGTACTTGAAACTTTGTAATAAAAAGAATTGAAGTATGAAACAAAAATGTGTTGTTTTATGTTTTTACAAAAAAATATGTTTTAAGGCTAGTTTATTTAAGCTATAAATTTAAGAATTTACCTTAGTTTTAGCATTATGACAGCATTAATAATTCGAGTATAGGCATAGACAAATGCATGCTACGATACAGGGGGGTGAATCTACATTAGAAACGTGATAACAATTTTTTAAATCTAGTAGCATTTGGAAATACTTCCTGACCTTTTCATAGATTTCGTTAATAGAACAGATTTTACAAGTTATATTTCATTTTATAAGGTTTTTTCAGGTTGTACGTAAGTATTCTGCCTAATCATTTTCACTATAGTGCTCATTCAATATATTTTCGGTAGGTATATTATCTTTCATATTAGCATTATTATACGGGGTTGATATAAAAAATTAACAACAAATTAGTAATATTTCAGAAAATATTTGTAACGTCTACGTAGTGAAGAGGAATTCTTGCAGAAATTGACAGTACCGTCAGTGCCCAGTAGAAGAAATCTTGTGTTTAACTGGATCAGGAGAATTTACATTATGGCGGTGCTCTTAGATGTTTGCACCGTAGTAGAACAGTAAGATATCACATTATTTGAACATGAAGCTACATAAGATTCAATAAAAAATGTTGTTACTTTTAATAAAAAAGGAGTATGGAAGAGGGTTTATTTGTTAAAAAGTGGACGAACATTGATGACGAGGTCAAGGAAGCAGTGCATTTCTGGCTGACATTTAAAGTACCAGCCTTTTTTTGAAATAAAATTACCTTTTGTAATAATAATTCAAATTTATATTTCCTTAGTAGTAGGTATGTGCTTAAATGTTATTAGTTTTCGCCGTTTAGTTTGAGATTTATAGTTATTTATGTATTTATTATTTGATTTAAATAATGTAATGTATACATGTTTAAACAGACATTAACATATTAAATACTTTTATACTTTTTGTACAGGGCAACATATATTTCTCATTTCTTGACCATGTTTTTAATAAATTATCTATTGTCAATAGATTTTTTATTAATTACATTATCAAGAAATGAAATTTAATTTTTCAGAATAAAATGGTCGCATTCAGTAGTACCTAGCGCATCTAGTGGTCTAGTAGGATGTGATGTCATAGTGTGGTTTCAAATTGACAGCTGTCATATGTCATTTTTAAACACATTAGGAGTCATTACTTAGCTGCATCGCAAAATATAAGCGTTTTTCTGATATTAAATCAATGATAAATAAATAAATATTTCATCACGGCATATTACCCATTGCTGGGTGTGCCAATTTGCTTCTTACACAGATATCGGTAATGATGAAATATTTGTACCGTGCGGGCGCTTACCAGGCGTCACCTCACGGGCACTCAATTCTGGCGTGGAGAGTGCGCCACAGGGGTCAATTTTGTGGCATTAAAATGCGATGTAATTTTTGGCCTCGGTCGGGATCGAACCCGGGTCTCCAGATTCGCGACCAGACACTCAGGCACACGGCCACGAGACCCCATGAAATTAGAATTAATCTTCTCAACAAATGGATTACGTTTATTAATTCTCAACCTTTTTTAAAAAAATATGAGGTTATTTCCGCTGCATTATATTTAATGTAGCTAGCCGTGTATGCCGTTTTTATTTAGTTGTCTAAGGCCCGGTATTTTCACTTCCGAATAAAGTTTCGAATAAGTATTCGTTAAATAAATTTATTCTATATATTTATCCAACGAATAACTCCATTGAGTCTTTTCACACATTTCACAAAAACAAATAGCTATCTGTCGAATAATTTTAACATTCGTGAATTGGTAACCTTGCAGAGTGAATTTGTGTCAGTGGAGAAGGATGGAGTTTTGCATAACCACGTTAAGCAGACAAGGATGAAATGTGTTAAATTTTTTTGAATCTGTAGTTGTCAAAATTTTGTTTGACATCCTTAATATCATCTATATCCTTCTGCATTTTTACCCCCGGGTGAGTGTAGTTTAAGAAGTAATATATTGCAGTTATCATACGCCGTAACCGAAATTATATGTATATTGTAAAATTGTCCTTATAATTTTTGTAAATTCCTTTCAGTTCGAGGTAAATGTATATTGTATAAAAGTATTCAAAATCCGAAAATATTTTACCAGCATCTTTATAATGATTTACCCAAGGAGGGATTTACCTATGTATGCACTGTTTGAGATCAAATACGAACCGCAATTTGTAATAATAAAATAAGAACAGTTTGTTTTCATAATCGGAATCTGTCAAAAATTTCCTTGATGTGTGTGGTTAGGTCGCTATCTGATCGTGCGTTTTCGATTTCTCGCATTATTTATTCATTCATAGTTCAAACAATCATCAGAATCATTAAAAATATTTAATATATCCACTTTGTTATTAATCTGCACTATGTAGAAATGTAATGTACTGTAACGTTTTTATTTATATGGGTGAAGTGTAAAACATAGACAAATATTATTAACAAAAGAATACGTTTATTAAACGATATATAATTAAGGATTAAATATTAAAAGATGATAAAAACAACTAACACTATGATTAAATAATTATAAACACTAAGAATATTATTAAATGCTTAAACACTACGATTATTTATTTAACTAACATTTATATCACTACACTTATTTATATAACTACATTTATTTATGTAAACAACTGTTAAACTGTTTATTTATATCACCAAGTTCATATCTTATGAGGCGCCGTTTGTTCCATTTATAAAAGTAAATAAATAAATTTATTTTACACTGATAAATAAAATTTCTTTCAATAAATATATATTTTTTTGTTTGATAAATAAAATAATTATTGAGAAATAAAAATCTTTATGATAAATAAAAATTTCCGTGTGAAAAATAATTTTTTTTATGATAAATAAAAGTTTTTGTGCGAAAAATAAAAATATTTATGATAAATATTTTTTTTTGCGATAAATAAAAGTGTCTACGATAAATAAAACTTTTTGTTATAAATAAATATTTTTACGATAAATAAATCTTTTCGCGCAAAATAAAAGTTTTTCTGAGATATAAATGTGTCTCTGATAAATAAAAGTTGTATCTTTCAATTTATGACGATAGATGGCGCTGACACCTAAAGGTAGGTCTTTACTATCTATTAGAAAACCTTCCGTCAACTGACCGATAAAGTAATTGCATTTATCATTATTTAACCATAAAACACATACTTACTAATGAATTTCATACATTTTTATTTAATTGTGGAAAAAAGGTTGTTCTTTATTTTGATTGATACATTGTATTAAAATTAGAATTTATCGATCTCTGTTAAAACAAATAATTGTTAAGGGCCTGCATTACACATACCAAACAGATTTCTTAATGAAAGGATTACATGTACTCTTTAGTTTTAAATATATATATATATATATATATATATATATATATATATATATATATATATATATATATATATATATACTTTTCAAATAGATTAATAAATTATCCATTAATTTGTAATATGACGATGATTATTAAATATGAAATTGCATAAAGTAATATATATATATATATATATATATATATATATATATATATATATATATATATATATATATATATATATATATATAATTTTGTTCTATCCTTTGAGTACAGCTGGTTCAATTTTTGGTTTGTTATTACTAATAAATTAAACCCGTATTCCTGAACATTTTTTGTATACAATATTATTCTGCAGTCATTAGTACGCCCCAAAAAAAAAACACTAGTTATTTTAAAGGAAATAGACTATATTCAACATAAATAACTTTCATATTTATTACTTAATGAAAGGATTACATGTACTCTTTAGTTTTAAATATATATATTTAAAACTAAAGAGTACATGTAATCCTTTCATTAAGAAATCTGTTTGGTATGTGTAATGCAGGCCCTTAACAATTATTTGTTTTAACAGAGATCGATAAATTCTAATTTTAATACAATGTATCAATAAAAATAAAGAACAACCTTTTTTTCCACAATTAAATAAAAATGTATGAAATTCATTAGTAAGTATGTGTTTTATGGTTAAATAATGATAAATGCAATTACTTTATCGGTCAGTTGACGGAAGGTTTCCTAATAGATAGTAAGGACCTACCTTTAGGTGTCAGCGCCATCTATCGTCATAAATTGAAAGATACAACTTTTATTTATCAGAGACACATTTATATCTCAGAAAAACTTTTATTTTGCGCGAAAAGATTTATTTATCGTACAAATATTTATTTATAACAAAAAGTTTTATTTATCGTAGACACTTTTATTTATCGCAAAAAAAATTATTTATCATAAAGATTTTTATTTTTCGCACAAAAACTTTTATTTATCATAAAAAAAATTATTTTTCACACGGAAATTTTTATTTATCATAAAGATTTTTATTTCTCAATAATTATTTTATTTATCAAATAAAAAAATATATATTTATTGAAAGAAATTTTATTTATCAGTGTAAAATAAATTTATTTATTTACTTTTATAAATGGAACAAACGGCGCCTCATAATATCTGATTGCTTGTATATATGAGACTGGCTCCCGCTGTTCTCCCGACGGTATTTATACAGCCCCTATCATTCTAGAACTCTTCTAAAGCGACAATGACCCGTATACAAAGGAATGAGGTCACGGCGCAATTAACCTGTCTCAGCGCGTCGAAGATTGTATTATCGCTCTGGTACGTTCTTTCGAAGGGATTACGTCATTGTTCGCGAACATGCTATCAGTAGCGGCGCATGCATACTTTTCTCTCAGGGGCGGACGTCACACTGCCCCCTCCTTAAGACTGTTTCGTCCCGGAACAGTTCTCGATGGCAATAGCTGCACGTATTACCCTTGGTACATTTGGAAGTCCACGTGGTACACCAAACCCGCATACACACTCTTTGACTAAGGTTTCAGCGACCGTGATGGCTTCCTGGTAGATAGGCTTCAACCTACTTGGTGAAGTAGTCCATGACAACCACGATGTATTTATTTCCGTCTTCTCTTTCTGGAAATGGTCCGGCCACGTCAATCGCAATGCGCTCAAATGGACTGCCAACGTTGTATTGACGCATTGGACTTTTCGTCGTCTATGAGGGCCGTTGCTTCCAGCGCAAACCACACATTTCTTCCACCAGTCTTTAACGTTTTTCTTGCACTTAACCCAGTAAAATCGCTGACGCAATCTTTCTAATGTTTTGTTGACTCCCAAATGGCCCCAGATCCGTCATGGATCTCTTTTAACACGTCTGGTACTCTACTCTTAGGAATGACCAACTGAGTTCTCTTCTCAGTTCCATGGCATTCTCAACCACACGCTTTAACAGGCCATCAATCACCATGGAGTCACATTGCGCCCAGTACGATTTTACAATCTGTGACTGTGGTGCAACATCTTCCCATATTGGTTTGCTCTCGTCGCTTTCCATTCCAGTAATATTTTCAGTCGGGTCCTTGCGTAGTCCATCGGGCTGCCAACTATCGTTGACTACTGTTATTCTGGCAATGGTGCAATGTTTTTCTCCTAGTCGACTACCATATTTGCCTCCCTTAACATGGCCTTCTGAACAATGCGTCGACGTTACTTGCCTTTCTTTCAAGTTCCTTTCTCTGTCTTGACTTTCTTCTTCCTTGTGGTGAGAGGTATGGCATCGTCGTCATCGTTATCTATCTCGAGTTTTCGTTTCCCACTCGAGCTGTCTATACGAATCGCCAAGGGCACGTCTTCCCCGCTGTCTTCAGGCCCCATTCCAAAGTCCTTAGATTGCAATCGCAGCTGCTCGTCGGAGAACTATTCATTTCCGGTTGGCTTTCCTCTACATCTGGAATTTCTTCCTAGATTTCTTCTGTAATTCCTTGCTGAACACGCTCTCTTTCTCTATCGCGTTCTCTTTTTTTTTCTTTTTTTTTTCGCTTCCGTCTTCTTTCTTCATATCCATCCTTGACATCAACGGATTCGTCCTTCACCTCTAGTATTTCTGCCTACATTTCTTTTTTTTAATTTCTTACTGAGCACGCACATTTTCTCTCTCGTGGTCTCTTTCTTTTCCGCTTCCGTCTTCTTTTGTAACAGCGGAGTTTCTTTCTTCTAGCAAACACTTCGTTTATAATTCGTCGCACTTTTTCATCTATGGCTTCGGTGTTTTCATTTCCCTCAGTATAATTATTTCGCACTCGCGATTGGTTACGTGAAACTTGTTTGGCAGTTTCATGATCTGATATATATGAGAATGCGTTACCCATAGTTTTTGGGCGACATAATTGCTGTGCTTGCTGAGTATTGCTGTCTCGAACTCCGAAGATGAGTCTCTGAGTGGCCAGGTACTCCAAATCCTTGTCAGGAGCTGTACGATGTGTGAGACGAACCGAACGAGTTACATCGGCTCCAAATTCTTGCAGACTTTCTTCAGTTTTTCTAGAAGTCTTCTCCCATCCTTGTTTCAATATTTGTTCCAGAAATCCAGAATTCTCCAATTTCCGTTCCAACATCTGCTCCGTATCTCCAGAATTCTCCTTCAATTTCCGCTCCAACATTTGCTCCATGATTCCAGAACTCTCCTCTACTCTTCCAGAATTCCCCTTCAATTCCTCTTCCGATTTCTGCTCCAGAATTTCATAATTCTCCTCTACTCTTCCAGAATTCGCCTCCAATTCCTCTTCCAATTTCTGCTCAAAAATTCCAGAATCTTCTTCAACTTTTCTAGAACTCTCATTCAATTCACGTTCCATTGTTCTATAACGTTCCATTAATTCTTCGTCCAGTACTCCGGAATTTTCCTTCAATTTTCTAGAACTTTCATGCAATTCCCTTTCCAGTGTTCTAGAATATTCATTTAATTCTTCTCCGGAATTTACTTCTACTTTTCCAGAACTTTCATGCAATTCTCTTTTCAATGTTCTAGAATGTTCCATTAATTCTTCTTCCAGTGCTCCAGAATTTTCCTTAACGTTTCCAGAACTTTCATGCAATTCTCTTTCCAATGTTCTAGAATGTTCCTTTAATTCTTCTTCCAGTGCTCCGGAATTTTCCTCTACTTCTGTAGAACTTTCCGCCAATCTCCGCTCAGAACTTCTGCGAATACTTTATAAAACTCGGAATAGTAACACGGAACTTCGAATAAGTAATCGTCAGGATTTTCACCAGCTGCGATTAAAGCTTGCCGCAGTTTTTCTTGAAGCTCTGTTTTCCCTCCTGTTGCATCCAAATCCAGTCCTTCCACTTCCGTCCTGAGATCACGTACTTTCAATTCACTTAATTTTAATAGTTTAGGCATTTTATTTATTTTTATTTACACTTCACAGTTATGAACAACCCCACACCTGACACCAATTGTAACGTTTTTATTTATATGGGTGAAGTGTAAAACATAGACAAATATTATTAACAAAAGAATACGTTTATTAAACGATATATAATTAAGGATTAAATATTAAAAGATGATAAAAACAACTAACACTATGATTAAATAATTATAAACACTAAGAATATTATTAAATGCTTAAACACTACGATTATTTATTTAACTAACATTTATATCACTACACTTATTTATATAACTACATTTATTTATGTAAACAACTGTTAAACTGTTTATTTATATCACCAAGTTCATATCTGGTTGCTTGTATATATGAGACTGGCTCCCGCTGTTCTCCCGATGGTATTTATACAGCCCCTATCATTCTAGAACTCTTCTAAAGCGACAATGACCCGTATACAAAGGAATGAGGTCACGGCGCAATTAACCTGTCTCAGCGGGTCGGAGATTGTATTATCGCTCTGGTACGTTCTTTCGAAGGGATTACGTCATTGTTCGCGAACATGCTATCAGTAGCGGCGCATGCATACTTTTCTCTCAGGGGCGCACGTCACAGTACTTACGAATAAACCCTTTATTCGCTACCCAACTAGCGAATAACTTATTCCGCGAATAACAGATGTTATTCTTTCGAATAAATTTATTTGCAAGTGAAAAGACAACAAAAATATTTATCCGAAGGTTAAATTTATCTTTAGCTTTATTCGGAAGTGAAAATACCGGCCCTAAAACTATCATTTATGACAGGCAGAAGAAATTTTATGTCCTGTGACTATAAAGTAAGAATCTTGATAAGGATTCATTAATTGCAATAGATTAGTTTCAAATAAACATGATTTTTCCAAGATATTCCAGAGGATATTAGTGCAGCTCTCAGGGAATCTATTTTGACATAACTCGATCCAAAATGAAATTTTGTATATGTACAGGTACAAGCCTTTTATACCTTCTACAATTCACCTTCTGAGACAAATTTGTTAAAATAAAATTTGCAGTATATACTATGTGCAATAATTTCAATACTTTAGAATTAAATATTGATATTTTTAATATACATTGTACACACTTTGCACCTCTCTAAACGAATATTTTATTACATCAATTAGTAATATTCAGATGTCATGTTTCTAAACATTAAGTCTGATAGTCTATAGTCAAATTTCTTTGTTATTTTTTTTGTATTTTGTCCTGTAATTGGTACTATTTACTGTTGGGCAATGGATGATTATTATTATTATTATTATTATTACTAGTCAAGGATAGCATTAATCTAGCAATTTATTAAAGTTAAAAATGGGCTAAAACAGCTGAATAAAAAACGCTGATATGTTTTTCCAAAAATTATTTAGCGGAAACAAAGGAACAACCTCTCAATTTGAATGAAAAGTTCAGGAATACTAAACGTGACCGATTTATTGACGAGATTCATTCTACTTTTATTTATCATTGCCACAACACTGTGACATCACATCTCGTTGGACCGTTAGATGCGCTAGGTACTGCTAAATGCGGCCACTAAAATGAATTCTTATTTCCCGCCACCTTCTCGGCTGTCAAATTTAGTTCTCTGACCCTTTCATAGACGACATTAAAACTTGTTATCACGGTTTATAAGGGAGATATCTAATTTTCTACTATATATTTCCCTTAATCTGTGCTACGGTATATGTAGCTGTAACCTTAACCTTAGCATTATGCCGAACTCTAGAATACGGCAATTTCTAAATTTTTAATGCATAAGGCTAATGCCGATCAATCAGAAGAGTATATGTTCGTGTCCGATAGCTTGATTCCAGCAATATTCGCGACTGTCAATTTCACGTTTGACGTTTGTTATTTGAAAAATTCTGTTACAATGTCTTGAGTAAAAATTAGTATCATTGAAAAAGATTTCGAATTAATACAATTAGTTGAACAATACATACAGGCTGATCACGCGAGAATGAACCCGCAATTATCTTCGTTATTAAGCGAGATAGCGATTATCTTCAAATAAACAAATTTACTAAAGACATATGGGCAATAAGATGTCGTATCAAGAAGCGTTCTGTTACTTCCGATTCCGGAGTATACCAACTTTGAAATTTCAAATAGAACATACTATATTTTTTTATATTTGGAAAATTATATAAAATTTGCTTCACAATATTAGTAAATTAGTAGTACGTTGTATTATTAAAAAATAAAATGGCGAACGTTTGAAATATGATTATATTGAATATTGAATGAAAAAAAATCAAGTATGTGAGATTTTATTGTTTTTTTTAGTGCATAAATTTTGATATTTTTACCTCTCGTCAAGAGAGGTATTGGATTCATGCTAAAAATCACGTATCCAGATTTTATTGAATAAGCACGATTTAAGGTCCCTACAATCCGATTTTAACATTTTTACGATGATGTCTGTGTGTGTGTGTGGATGTGTGTGTGTGTGTGTGTGTATGTGTGTGTGTATGTGGGATGTTGGAAGGACGATTACTTAAAAACTATAAGACTTTATATTTGTTTAACTAAGTATTTCCCAATCGGACATTCATGGGAAGATCTGAAAAGGTTTTGATAACAATTGAACAACCGGAAGAGAAGATTCTTGAAAAAAAAAATCTTCTAAAGATTATTTTTTGAAATTTTTTCTTGGTAATATTAAAGAAAATTAAATTCTCTATCTGATACATTTAAATATTTTATTATATATTCTATAGATTTAGAGATAAAAGAAATATAATATATAAAATAATCTGTTGTAATAAATTTTACAACCGAAAGAATGCCATGGAAAATAGTCGAAAATTTTAATTGTTTGTAACTGACAGATAAATGTCAGCGTCAGAAATCCGGAGACATTACTGAAGACTTTTTCTGGGAAGTACATACATTATAATTATTTCTTAATGTGTTAATTGTTAAATATTTAATATTATAGGTATATTACACATACCCTTCAGAAATACTGTTACTCCCGACAATGAATTGGAAACATCTCGAAAAATTAGAAGAGTAGGACAAAATTTCTTCATAGAATGAATTTAAATTTAAAAAATAGATAGGAATAGATATAAGTAGAATTTTTGGTGTAGAGTGTAGGTATACAAGAAATGTTAAATGCATTAGGGCGCGAGTAGTCATGTGACTTTGTTGGCCTCGGCAAGCAGATATGAGGGCCCATGTCAGAATATCATAATTTCTCATTCTAAATTTAGTGATTTTCCTATTTCATGTGGTTTATTTTCCTCGACAAGTAAATTCCACACTCCTGGTAACAAATTAACTACGTGAATTTAGAAAATCTTGAAATTTTTAATGAAAAATTCTGACATTTGACATCTATGTATATAATTACTAATTTTCATTCTGAACGGGCCCCCACATCTGCTTGTCAAGGCCCACAATGTAACAATGCGCCCTATACTTATGTAACCAAAAAAGGAAATAGCGAGAGGTATTGTGCTGGCCACAACAGATTTTTTGAGATAAATTCATTTATATGACGTAACCTAGGCAAGAAATCCAATAAAACAAAATTCCACATTTTCTTGATTTATTTTTGTAAGATACTTCAAACGTCCGCCATTTTAATTTTTAATAATACAACGTCCCACTTGTTTACTATCATTGTAAAGAAAATTTTGTGTACTTTTCAAATATCCAAAAAAAATATGGGATGTTCCATTTGAAATTTCAAAGTTGGTATCACGTACTTCGAAACCGGAAGTAATAAAACATTTTTTGATATGACATCTTATTGCCCATATTGTCTATAGTAAATTTGTTTATTTGAAGATAAACGCTATCTTGCTTAGTAACGGAGATAATTGCTGGTTCAGTCTCGCGTGATCATCCTGAATATAAAAAATCTGATGTGGCCAGCACATAACCTCTCGCCGTATATTTTACCTGGCTGTATGCATAAAGCAAAGATTATTTTTATAAATACAAATAATATATTCATATAAATCTATGACGTATAAACTTCTTTATTATTCAATAATAGCATGTCTCAACATAAAGATATTTACCATAAATTATGTTACAATAAATTACAAAGTAGAGTTTACCATATATAAATATTAGGCTGGTAACAGCAATTTTCAATTCGAACAACTTTGTTTACTTTCTCTTCATATTCTTCTAGTAAAAACATTAATTTTGGGCGGTCTAAAATGTATATATCTGGATTGTGCATCTATTCTTATATATCTTCTTTTACATTTTATTTTTTCATACTTGTTATATCTAAATAACCTTTATTCCCTTTAATAAAGTGACGGATATATTGCACTCCGATTATTCTTATATCGATGTGTAATTTTGTCAATATTTACAACTTACTTGAGAAGAATTTGATAGCTTTTTCGCAGTTCAAAGTTACTCTAGTCTACAGTACTGGTGTACATTGTCCTATAATGTTTGAAACAAATTTTTAGTCCTTCAACCTAGACTTGTCATCTCCATAATAGTCACAGATCAAGAATTAAGAGATTCTCCAAATACATTTTTTTTTCATTACTCATTATTTCTGACACTGACATTTATCTGTCAGTTACAAATAATTTAAATTTGCAACTATTTTTCATGGCATCCTTTCGGTTGTAAAATTAATTACAACATTATTTTATATATTATATTCCTTTTATCTCTAAATCTATAAAATATGTATAAAAATATTTAAATGTATCAGAAAGAGAATTTATTTTTCTTTAATATTATCAAGAAAAATTTTCAAAAAATAATATTTAGAAGATTTTTTTTCAAGAATCTTCTACTTCCGGTTGTCCAATTGTTACCAAAACCTTTTCAGATCTTCCCGGGAATGTCCGATTGGGAAATACGTTGTTAAACAAATTTTAAGTCTTATAGTTTTTGAGTAACCGTCCTTCCAACATCCCACACACACACACACACACACACACATCCACACACACACACACACACACACACACACACAGACATCATCGTAAAAATGTTAAAATCGGATTGTAAGGACCTTAAAACGTGCTTATTCAATAAAATCTGGATATGCGATTTTTAGCATGAATGCAATACCTCTCTTAGCGAGAGGTAAAAAAAGATATGTCGCTGTTAGAAAAAATGTCATTACTGGCCTACTCTCAATGGTTTGCAGTAAGAAGTAAACGGGCAACGTAATGCAAAGTTTAATGCAAAGTTTAATGCTAATTCTAAGGTAAATGTATAAATTTACAGGTTATTTAAACCAGCCTGTATTGGTTGTAAGAGTATTCAATTTCGCTATTTTTGAGTTACGTCCGATTAAAAATTCCATTACCAAATTATAATTAAACTTTCATTGTTTGTAATATACTACTCCATATTTTAATTGTGTTGTACATTCTACTGGCAACCATAGCCTTGTGCACTTTTTATAAATTTACACACTAAATAATTAAATATCTTTAAGCTAAGTCCAAACTTATCATTTACAATTTAGTGCAAGCCAAAAGGCTTATATTAAACAAATATACAGGATATTCCACGACTTGATTACCATAGCTTATGGGTGTATTCTTTAAGTCATTTTAAGCCAAAAATTAGAGGGGATTGAGAAATATTAAATTTAATAAAGCAAGTCATGACACGAATATGACGTCCAGTTCAGCAGACTCTTCATTTTTGTTTTTGGAAACACAGGACGAGTTTATTTTTGCAGAAAAATTCCAAACCTGGATTATGGCTGGAACTACATGCGAACTCTTTGGAGATCTACCTCTTCAAATGAAGAGCTAGAATGTGTATTCTAGCAACCGAGGGGACATTTTGAACAATTTAATTACCTAAGAAAGATAAATACACCCTAAGCTATGTTGGGCTAATATTTGCCCAAAATGTATAATGGATATTTGTTTAAAATAAATACGAGTACAATCTGAAATGTTAAAACCGCGTCATATTTATTATATTTCGAGTAATTGTTAACACTTAATCTATGCCACAGGTGAGAAATATACCCCCATTGCACAAACTGAATCCCAAAAAGTGGCCAACTCACCGCCACTAAACTGGAGGACAATCTAGACCCAGCCCCGCTGTTTCCGGTGAAATGTTCGATGACCTCCCAGTTGCTTTTTCTTGGAGGCGTGGGCGCTGGTGATGGTTGCGGAGGTTCGGGAGCTGGACTTGCTGTAGAAGGGGTCGAAGCCCCACTCGATGTGTTCGCTGCCTCGAACCCAGGTAGAGGCCGAGCGTGCTGTCGGAGACTTGCCCATCGTCGGCCGGGATGTCGGGCTCCATCCTGGAAAGAGGAAAAATATGGGATTAGTATTTTTCTAAAAACTACTACTAAATTTTTTTATTATTGTAAATGATTTCACTTTTTATGTTATACTCAATCATAAAGAATGACTTTCTTTATAAAAATGACTTATTCTATACTCTATTCCATTGAACTAATTCCGTAGATGGCGCTTACATTAGCGCCAGTGTTAAACAGGCGAAATTAAAAAATGGTATCACATAAAAATGACACGAGATGTCACATGTCATGTACACTAGTCTGAAATTAAATTGCCTAAACTTGGCTCCAATTTCAGCGTATCAGAAAGTCCAAAACTATGCCGTATTCTCCAAAATAATGAATTATTCATGCTAAAATGAGCTTCATTCCTTTACAATTTATGGTGACATTTTGTTCTTTAAGAATGGTATAATTGCATTAAATAAACAAAATATCTAGGCAACGGGCAAAATAGAAAACACAAATCACTGTCACCAACCTAACTATTCTACCTAAAATTTCCCTTAATGGAAATTGTCAACCATTTTTCTAAAAAAATAATATATTGAAGACAGCATCACATAATTATTGGGTGTATGTGTGTGTGTTTGTTTCAGGAATGCGTTAGATAATGTGAACATAATAAATAGGGGTCAGTCTTTGTAAAATCATGCAGAAGAAATGTTTGAATATATGATACAAGTAAAACTCTGTGCAAAATACCTATCGACTATTTAACAATTCAAAAGTGGGATTCGCTTGCGATCCGCAATAGTGTTTAGTGTTTATGAGTTCGTGTTCTTTTGGTGAATTATAGTCATTATCCGAGGACTTAACCAGTACCTAGGTGTCGTCTGTGTCCAAGTCGAAGAGTGATGATTGACCTTTCTACTGAGCATTGTCTGAGACTTCCTCATGCTCCGGTACCCATCACAGTATGACGTGGTTGTGTTTGGCCATTTATTGAAGGGTGTTCATGCAGTTTCATACAAACTTCTGCTTGAAGTGTAATGGACATGGTGTTTATGGATTCCGGCAAAAAACATACAAGGGAAGTATTATTCAATTCTTGCTATTTTATTAATATCTGATAATTGGAAATTGAGCTCATTCAATTCTTGTTATTTTATTAATCTATTTGTACCTGGAAATTAGCTATAGAGTACTTAAATACCTACCAAGAATATAGTAATTTAGGAGTATGCTCAGAAATCAATTTAAATTTAATTCCGATAGAATGTGCAGTAAAATGTTTTTCAGTCCCAGTAATATTTCTTGTAAATAGAGCAAATGTAATTTATAATGTTAATGGTTTTACTTTACTAACAGAAATAATGCTACAAGAAACAAGTTTTGAGAATATTCACATTTTGATAGCTCAAGTAATAAATAATCCAAAGATCACATTTAAAGTTCATTGCAATAATGTAGCATTGGTTAAATCAAACGAGTAAATCACAATTAATGCTATTACATGTATATTCATTTCAGCACTAAACCTTAGTCCAGAGTGCAAAGAAATTGTGAAATAATTGATATTGACACTCGAACACTAATGAACGTAATGTGGTTATGCATGATGAGATTAAAAGGTATATACTATGTACAAAGCTAGATCTCGCGTAAAGTATGGTAGGGTACACTGAGGAAACCTCTCATGGTAAACTTTTTAGATATATTTCAAAATAATAATATGAGCATTGTTTCCCCGACGTAATTAAACAAGTAGATGTACAGATAAGATTGAAATGCAGATAAATTTAAAAGTAGATAAACCACTGCAAACTGTACCATTTAGCAGAAATTGAAAAATTAATCGTTATAGAGAAAATTAAAGAGCTGTTAAACGCGAATCGAAATTAAGGTTTGTTAATCCGGTTATTTTAATTATTTTATTTATGTATTGATTATAGAAACTAAATAGTAATACCATCATCTAATAATAATAATAATAATAATAATGTATTCCCAACAGAAATCTATTTACAAGGAAATACAAATATTATAAATAAGCATAAACTGACAAAAAATAAACATACAAAACAAAAATAAAATTTGAGTACGTATATATATAAATTATAAAAATGGATCATAAAAATGGCGTTCTGCATTGCGGCACAGTATGTGGATCGGAAATCATCTTAAGACGGTATTTAGAGTGGATAAATGGAAGGTCTTGAGGTGTCTAGAAGCCAATCTGGGAATATGAAATTGAATACGAGAGAGCAAATATGGAGAATCAATAATGTTATTTACCAATAAGCGTAGATATTTTGTGAAATTGTCACAATTCAAAATATTTGTCTTATTCCTCTCCTTTCCTTTGCCCGCTCTAACTCACATCATAATTTTTTGGAGTTGTAAGTAGGTAAAGTAGAAAAGATGGCAGCAGATGTCGAACTTGTAAAAACTGATTTATTTTGTTAATTATTACCTATTTGGGAATAAGATGTGTTGTGCGTGGCGATTGTGAGAATTTAACGCTCGTACTGTGCGTGTCGAAGTGTCTCCAGTGTCGGGCTGAGAATTATTACCTTATGATTGTGGATCAATTATCGTATCGTTCAAGTGATTTTTGGAGTGTTTTCGATCCCGTCATATCACCAGTTGTGTGAATATTATTGTTACGTTCATTGCCCGATTTTTTACTGAACTTGGTTGCTGTTGCCGTCGCGTGCACCGAGTCATTGCCCCTATACCCATTTGGGGGCTCTTCAAGTAGCTGCTGGAGACCACTACCACACCAATCCGACGCCCCTGACGACGTCGACTACTGCACCTCCCGGCGTAACCAGCTAAGTACCCCGGAAAGACATTTTTGTCCCATTTTCCTACCACGTGTTGTCTGGAAAAGACTATTTTTCTGTGCGCATATCGATGCCACGATATTTTCTGAATACTACCATATGTGATGTAATTAGTCTGTATAATAGTAGTATCATTTTGAGAAATTTTGGATAGTATATGAGTGTTCACAATTGCCGAGAATTTTTTTTATCGCCGCAATTATTCTATATTCGAATATTTATTTATATAGATCTCCCAAATATTAAAGGTTATTTTTATTTATGTCCTGTACCTTCTGTAATATAAGTTCGATGCCTGTTTGTCATCTGTACGATGTGATCGGAGTTATTAATTATATTTATTTGGTATGTTGTACTACATATGTGAGTTTTCCTCCTATTGAAACATCCTCCAACGTTTCCCCAAATACTCACCCTTAGTTTCTCAGTTTTAACCTCGCCAAAACTGAGTGGCGCCCCCTCCTATCACATTTATATTTCAGGTATTTTGAATTGTGCCCAATATACAGTAAGTATAATTTTTGTACTACCCTTACGAACCCACAAAAGGTATTTGATTTGCATACCCCCTCTACCCGGTAGCAGTCGGTTGCCGATTTATTCAATTACGAATAAACTCGTAAAAAGCTATTTGTCTCAAAATATAATTCTCTCCTGCCAGACAAAGAAATCATATTATGGCGACCAAACAAACTGTCATTATCGGTGCCAATATCCGGATAAATATTATCGAGTTTAAATAATAAGTATTTCAAAAATCTTCATTGAATTCGTTCAGTAGGAATAATATGGTGAGAATAGACAGGATACCTAAATAAAGAAGCATATTCCAGTTTACTGACAATAAAAGCATGATATAAATTTTTCAGAAGAGAAATTCAGTAAAAGACTTAGAAATTCTAATTATAAATCCAAGTGTTCTAATAGTAGAGGCATAATTTAAACTAATATGTTCAGAAAAACTTAAATTATGAGTAAAGGTAACTCCCAAATCTTCCAAGACATCTTTCGAGGGAGAATATTACAGAGTATAAGAATAAGTAATAGATGTATGATAACGTATGTAAGTAATTGTAAAACAATTATCAACATTTAAATGCAGTTTATTGTGTACATCACGCAGACATATGTCCAGGTTTTGCAGAAGAAACGAGGCATCATGATATGAATCAATACATTTAAAAATCTTAATATCATCTGCATAAGCCAAAATTGGGCATGTGCAGGATTATATATCATCAATGAGTAATAGAAATAAAAGAGAGCCCAGGTTGAACCCTGAGGCACACCAGACGTAGCAATGAATTTGAAGGAATAAAAGCCATTATACTGCGCACAACAAACTCTATTATTAAGGGAAGAACGAATCAAGTTAATCAAACTGGGAGTAACACCGAAATTTCAGTTTTTATTAAGTAACAATATATGGTTTATAGTGTCAAATACACGAGAAAAGTCAGTATAAATGACATTTACTTGACTACGTTTAATAAGGGCTTCAGAAGTGAACTGTGTAAAGAAAGCAAGATTGGTAGATGTCTACCTCATAAAAAGACATATTGATTATAAGATATTAGCGATCTAGTGTTGTAAAGCACCTTTTCAAAGAGTTTTGAAAAATTGTCTAGTATAATTCTGAATTATACTCTTGTTACCTTTCTTATGATGGGACAAATTCTTGTCCTCTATTTTTCAGACAAAACATATGTCTCCAGAGCTAAATTAATTATGTAAGAAAGTGGTGCAGCAAACATAAACAAGGAGTTTTTGATTAAATAAGAGGGTCTTTGGGTTTCTCCTGCTGACGTTTTTCTAGTAAGAGAAGACATCAATTTAAAAAGGTCATCTTCTGTTACCTTATTCACATTAAACGACAAGTGATGCAATTCAGTAAATGTCTAAGACGTATTATGGAAAGAGTTCTGTTGAAAGAAGCTTGAAAATTAGTTAGCAAAAGCATAAAAAAAAAAAATTATGTGGAAAAATATAATGTGTTATGCCAACACTCATAAGAATACGGGAAATACCTTGTTTAGACTCTACATATTTCCATAAATCAGCAGAATTAGCTTCAATATTAGATTCGACAGTCTTCAAATACTCGTTAAATACTTTAATTATTTGATGTTTCGTTAAAGTTTTTAAACCTTTAAATTCATTTAAGTAATATTGCCCTCGAGTTTGTAAAAAATTACATCTATAATATAAAATATTGTAAATGATATAAGGACTGATTTTGGCCGTATATTAATCTAAGTAAGAAACAGAAGTGCATTGCGATGCAATTTGCTTTAGGACTATGGATAGGAATTAAGACCTTTTATTACAGTAGAGTTGCAAGTAGAGGAGAACTGATGTATCATAGTTATGATCTTGACACTCCGTCAGTAGTGGGATCAATTAAGCGTGTTTGACAGAAGTACATTTGTCAAGCGAGAATGCCGCGTATCGCAAGGTTGAGGTTGTCTAGTCAGGTATATAATTTTGAGACTCTACAGATCTTGACAAAATATATTGGGAATATAAATACAAAGTTGAAGCTCCGGCGGGCATGTTAACTTGAGGGGTCTCTATCATAGAAATAAATAAGCTGGAAATTTATAATTGAATTCTATGAAATGATTTGAAATGTGTTTGTGAGACGGTGCTTATGCCATACTCAGAGTAGGTGTGATGATCCAGTGCTTGTGAGATGATGATAAATTATGTAAGTATTGACGAATATTTGGACGAATATTATGCATCAGATATTATTATTTCCAGATAGTAAATTGAATAATAATGACGCGCATGAATGGAAGCAGAGGTTAAAAGACAATCTATGTCTACAGTGATGACGATTAAGAAGGCTATTATAAGACTGTGATTTTATAAGAAGAACGATTGAACGAATATATCTTTTGGGGGTGATCTTTCAGAGGACAGTGGGGACCCGGATATATCTTTTGCAGGTGATCTACAGAGAGAGCAATAGAGACCCGGACTTTTATTTTGGGGATGATCTGCGTAGAGAGCAGTAGAGACCTGGATATATCCTTTGGGGGTGATCTGTCGAAAGGACAGTAGGGACCCAGATATGTTTTGGGGTGATCTTTCAGACTCAAATATATCTTTTGAGGGTAATCCTCCGAGAGAGCAGTAGGTACCCGGATATATATTTTGGGGGTGATCTGCCGAGAGAGTAGTAGGGACCCGGATATATATTTTGAGGGTGATCTGTCACAGGACAGTATGGACCAGGATATACCTTTTGGGGGTGATCCGCCGAGGAAGCAGTAGATACTCGAATATATATTTTCGGTGTGATCTGCCAAGAGAACAGTAGGGATCCAGATATATTTTTTAGGGTGATCTGCCGGGAGAGCAATAGGGACTTGGAAATATCTTTTTGGGGTGATCTGTCGCAAGGACAGTAGGGACCTGAATATATCTCTTGGGCGGTGATCTATCAGAGGACAGTAGGGCCCCGGATATATGGTTTGGGGGTGATCTGCGTAGAGGGCAGTACGGTCCCGGTTATATGTTTTAGGGTAATCTGCCAGAGGGCAGTAGGGACCCAGTAGAACTCGTATGTCTTGTATAAATATAAATTGGAAATTAACCATTTTTTTGCAATTTATTTTAAGTTGGTTTATAAAGATGTGTGCCACTTTAATTAATTTTGTTTAATATTAATGTTGCAGGTTTAGCGAAATTAATTCGCGAGGCCGCGAAAAGGTCAGGATGGTCGAATGTTGAAGACAGGATCACATAATCGTTAGGTGTGTGTGTTTGTTTCAGAAATGCTTTAGGTAATCTAATAATTAAGAATGCAATTAGATTAAAGTTTTATAACGTTATTACTTATAAATTGGATTTGTTAAATAATTGTAAGTTGGGATTATATTATTAAAGTGAACATAATAATTAGGGGTCAGTCTTTGTAAAATCATGCAGCAGAAATGTTTGAGTAAATGATACTAGTTAAACTCTGAATTTTTATATATTCTATATGTTTCTGTGTAAAATACCTATCGACTATTTAACAAATATGTAAATGACAGCCGAAACAGAAAAAATAATATAAAACATTCGTTGCAAAAGGTCAGTCAAGCACTTGATTTTTCTCCCAATCTCCTCTACTCGTCTTGTGTCCGAATTACTAACTCGTGCTAGAATAATTTGCGTTCTGTATGTATTAATCCGCTTTGACTAGAAAAAACTGCAAATTGTTATGTCAACTGTAGGTACTTTTTATAAACTAATGTTCAAATTTATCCAAAATTGACAATCTTTACATTTTTTAGAAAATTGTGGCTCAAATATAAATTTTTATTAATTTTTCTAAATAACTTATTTTTATGTAATTTTTAATCAGTCCACATAAATTCACATGCTACTGTATGCAGATGAACCTAGTAATACTAGACAATTTTCCTAATGACCTATACAGAAAATTACTCTGTCTAGAAACATATTGTAACGAAAATGATCTAAAAGTCAACTACAGTAAAAACAAAATTATGAAATTATACACAGATTGACCCAGCTTACCACAAAATAACTTTTATTGCTAAAATCACTAAATTGAATTTACAAACGAATACATATATTTGGGATTAACTTTCACAAACTCAGGTCTTAAAATAAAGCAAAAGAACAAATGATTAGCAAAGGAAAATGTGCTTCGGGATATGTTAAAAATTTCATGATGAAGACCAAAACAACAACCTGGGAAGCTAGGATAAAACTGTATGACTCAGTTGTTCTTTCAACTCTATATGCCGCGGAAATTTAGTCAACAGTACATAAACGACCTAGAGAAGATATAAGTTGGATTCTTTAAGTATCTATATAATTAGTCGAAATACATTCTCAACTATATAGTTTGCGCAGAAACAAATCAACAAAAACTAGAAACGACCAACGCAAACAAAACAAACCGAAGTATAACTGGGTATCACAAAAAAAAACACTCTCGAAAGATATACCGACGAATTAATTGATAAGATAAATATATTAAATAAAACAGAAGACCAAAATAGAGTAATGAACTCAACATACAGCACTAAATACTTATAAAGAACTGAGCAACACCGTAACAGTAAACTATCTACAAGAAAAAATCAATTTCAGTTTAACAAAGATCTACAGCCAATTGAAAGTAGCATTAACACGACTATATTCTTGTATATTCTATTAAACAAAATGTCACCAATCTTTCTTACAGGCAAAGCCTTTAGCAAATATATTAATATTTATTATCTTTTTATTTAATTTTCAAATTACAGTTATTTTAGATAACTAAAATATTAATACATAATTTGTACAATACCTAATGTTGCATACCGAAGACATGAATTAATTTAATTTCAGTTCTCGTTCGCTTTCAGATAATCTAGTGCTACTAGAAATGTATTCTTTGTACTTTGCCGTTACCTTTGTAAATTAAAAAAAAAAAATTTCATACCGTGATCAGTATACCATTAAAGTTAGTATCTGCAGTTCAGAATCACCCTACATTATAGAAATTATATCTATACATTTTTAGTAATTTGAAAATAATCTAGAAAAGACGTGTATTTTTGTTGTCAGATGTATAATAAAAAATCTGTTGTGGCCAGCACAATACCTCTCGCCACTTCCTTTTTTTGGTTACATAAGTATAGGGCGCGAACAGTCATGTTACATTGTTGGCCTTGACAAGCAGATGTGGGGGCCCGTTTCAGAATGATAATTAGTCAGTATGTTTCATTCAGAATTTCAAGATTTTCTAAATACACGTAGTTAATTTGTCACCAGGAGTGTGGAATTTACTTGTCGAGGAAAATAAACCATATGGAATTGGAAAATCACTAAATTTAGAATGAGAAATTATGATACATCTATATACATAATTACTAGCTATCATTCTGACATGAGTCCCCATATCTGCTTGTCAAGGCGCCCTATTGTATTTAACATTTCTTGTATACCTACATTCTACACCAAAAATTGTACTTACATATATCTATTCCTTATATTTAGATTGTTTAATTTTAAATTCATTATATGAAGAAATTTTGTCCTCTTCTAATTTTTCGAAATGTTTCCAATTCATTGTCAGGATTGACTGTATTTTTGAAGGATATATGTAATAGACCTATAATCTTAAATATTTAACTACTAATACATTAAGAAATAATATAATGTATATGTACTTCCCAGAAAAACTCTTTAGTAATATCTATGAATTTCTGACACTGACATTTATCTGTCAGTTACAAACAGTTCAACTGGTCAACTATTTTCCATGGCATCCTTTCGGCTGTAAAATTTATTATAACGTTATTTTATTTATTATATTTCTCTTATCTCTAAATCCATAGAATATATAATAAAATATTTAAATGTATCAGATAGAGAATTTAATTTTCTTTAATATTACCAAGAAAAATTTTCAAAAAATATCATTTAGAAGATTTTTTTTCAAGAATCTTCTACTTCCGGTTGTTCAATTGTTACCAAAACCTTTTCAGATCTTCCCATGAATGTCCGATTGGAAAATACGTAATTAAACAATTTTTAAGTCTTATAGTTTTTGAGTAATCGTCCTTCCAACATCCTACATACATACACACACACACACATACACATACATCCACACACACACACACACACACAGACATCATCGTAAAAATGTTAAAATCGGATTGTAGGGACCTTAAAACGTGCTTATTCAATAAAATATGGATATGTGATTTTTAGCATGAATGCAATACCTCTCTTAGCGAGAGGTAAAAAGTTTTCTATATGATGTTAATCAAAATTATATGTATGATTTTATATTGCAATATTCTCCAAAGAGAAATACTATTATTTTAGCCTAGTATCTACTAATTAGTTTATTGTATAACATATGTATTTCGTTAGAACATACTAACCCCTGAGGGAAGCATTGAACACAACTTTTCCCTTTTAATTACTTGGCATTACATCGTCTGCTTCAAAAAACATTCTAAAACAGTTCCATGAATAATCAAATATATTTCCGTATCTCTCCACAGCGTTTGAAGTTCTAAAATAACCTGATTTATATGTATGTAATAATCAAAAGCAAATAAGTAACTACCAACACAATTCGATTCTGTATTTCATATTCCATTCTCTTCAAAAAACACTAACACTGCAATCCCCTTTCTGTTTGTTTGTGAGTTTGTGCGATGCACACGCTCGGTAATTCAAAGAACCGTGAGATTTCGTTTATGAATAATATTTGCATTTAAAGTGAGGATGGCAACGCCAGCGCCGAAGGGTTTTAAAATGCATGTCGTCACGCGGCCGACGCAACATCTATGACACGCACTCCGCAAATTCCAAATATGCAGATTAACAAGCAAGAGATGTTGTGGATTTGCCCGTAATTAAGTTTAATTATGATTTTATGGTTTATCAACACGGAGATTATTTTACAAACCAAATGAGCATCTTATGTTGCTGTAACATTTTATACGTTAAAGGGGCAGTCAGAGACGGATAAGAATTTTTATTTTTGGCCGGGTATCCTAGAACCGGCCCCAACCTTATCAACATTAGTATTGTCATATTTAAAGTAAACTGATAATTTTGTCAATATGTAACGTCCTATAATTCATACCAACATGTTTAAATCTTTCATATAAAAATCTGATTAATTAAGTACTTAGTTAATATTTTTTATTGATTAAAAAAATATTTTTCATCTCAATAAAAAATGCATAATTACAATAAATAAAAGATTTAAATAAAGTTTTTCACAAAAAAATTAATTGACAATTTTTGTTTACTAATTGCAACTTACATGTAAAAGTATTTATTTCTTCAATAAAAATTCACTTTACGCATATCGTTGAATTCGTAAATTACGTAGATTCTAAATATATAAAAACATATAGGGTTTATTCCTATTCCGGTCAAACCGGAAGCGCTACCATCATGCCAAATAACATTATTTGTGAGCCCCTAAGCCTAGTTTACAAATACTTAAAGAGAATTACAAAATAATAATAAATAAAAAAGTTATTTTGAGTAGCCCGTTTTTCAGTGTCACCTTGTATATATGTATGCAGAGTGGGATGCGAAATTGGAAACACCTTTTTTCTCGAAAGTTATTATAGATACTGTAAAATTGTTTAAATAAAGTTTTTGGTACTTTTACTAAGCTAACTAAATCTGTATAAATTTGGTAAAAAAAAGTTTAATTTTCGTAGATATTGCCATATATGTACTTTTTTAAATGGAATACCTGTATATTTTTGCATTAGTTAATAGAAAATATTTTTTTCTTTAAAAAAGTTTAAGGGTTCTTACCTTCTAAACTTGATAGTTTTTTAGATATTAATGAAAATATTTAAATGTTTCGTCGTACAATAAAGAATGCCTTAAAACAAAATTACTTTAAAAATAATGTACAAAATAAACAATTATTTTATTATCATAGTAAATACAAAATAAATGTTATCTAACTACAAAAAATGTTGCCATCGTTTTCTCGGACACATAAATAAAGCCTTTTTAATAAATTTTATTTTACATTATTTGTATTTAATTCAACAACAGCTTGTCTTATTCTGTTTTTAAGTTCGTCAAGGCATTACATAAATTTTACTTTTGATAGCTCCCCATGTACAAAAAACTGTTTTCCCATGTTAAACGCCAATGACAAGGCTTGCTTGGGACACCCGGTATAAGAAAAAACACAAATACAAGTACAAAAATCTGCTGTGGCCAGCACAATACCTCTCGCCACATCCTTTTTTTGGTTACATAAGTATAGGGCGCGAACAGTCATGTTACATTGTTGGCCTTAACAAGCAGATGTGGGGGCCCGTTTCAGAATGATAATTAGTAGTTATGTACATAAATGTCAGAATTTTTCATTAAAAATTTCAAGATTTTCTAAATTCACGTAGTTAATTTGTCACCAGGAGTGTGGAATTTACTTGTCGAGGAAAATAAACCACATGGAATTGGAAAATCACTAAATTTAGAATAAGAAATTATGATATATGACATTTATATACATAATTACTAGCTATCATTCTGACATGGGCCCCCATATCTGCTTGTCAAGACCAACAAAGTTACATATGACCGCTCGCCCCCTAATGAATTTAACATTTCTTGTATACCTACACTCTACACTAAAAATTCTATTTATATCTATTTCATATATTTAGATTTTTAAAATTTAAATTCATTCTATGAAGAAATTTTGTCCTACTCTTCTAATTTTTCGAGATGTTTCCAATTCATTCATATTTCTGAAGGGTATGTGTAATATACCTATAATATTATATATTTAACTATTAATATATTAAGAAATAATATAATATATGTACTTCCTAGAAAAAGTCTTCAGTAATGTTTCCGGATTTCTGACACAGACATTTATCAGTCAGTTACAAACAATTTAAATTTTCAACTATTTTCCATGACATTATTTCGGCTGTAAAATTTATTATAACAGATTATTGTATATATTATATTTCTTTTATCTCTAAATCTATAGAATATATAATAAAATATTTAAATGTATCAGATAGAGAATTTAATTTTCTTTAATATTACCAAGAAAATTTTTCAGAAAATAATATTTAGAAGATTTTTTTTCAAGAATCTTCTACTTCCGGTTGTCCAATTGTTACCAAAACCTTTTCAGATCTTCCCATGAATGTCCGATTGGGAAATACGTAGCTAAACAAATTTAAAGTCTTATAGTTTTTGAGTAATCGTCCTTCCAACATCCCACATACACACACACACACATACACACACACACACACACACACACACACACACACGCACAGACGTCATCGTAAAAATGTTAAAATCGGATTGTAGGGACCTTAAAACGTGCTTATTCAATAAAATCTGGATATGCAATTTTTAGCGAGAGGTAAAAAAATTGAAAACAAAAAAGTATTTTTTTCTACCAACAAAAATCTTCCGGGTGCGATGGTTTCACTTGGCGGGTGAGATGACAAAAAAATAAATTATTTTCTCACTTTTATTAATTATTCCGTTTTCTTAGTGCACTGATAATTATCATCACAACTCATACACTCATTGTCGTTCATCATCGTTTTCACAAATGTTCATTAAAATAAATACTGCTCAATTTTTAACATCCGTCGCCTCTAGGTAAGGAGGGTATTGTCTTTGATCAAAAAATTCAGTGGTCAGTTTTTAATCAATAACACGTTTTACAGTCCCTACAATACGATTTTACTATTTTTACGATGATGTCTGTATGTGTGTGTGTGTGTGTGTGTGTGTGTGTGTGTGTGTGTGTGTATGCGTGTGTGTGTGTGCGTGTGTCTGACTATAATTTCGGCCGCGATACTAATACTAGAATTCCAAAAATTCCAATTTTTACGTATTCCTCTTCCTGCAGACTTGATTAGATTTTGATTTGGTCCACCGGAAGTACCCTCAATTGCAACTTTTAACAGTTTTTCTTGCAAAACGCAGTTAAATATCATTTATTGTCATTTAATGATTATAAAATTTAAAGAATATATTATTCTCTATACGATTTGATTGCATTTTATACTTCATATTGAATTGATATAGAGTATAAAGAATTTTAAAGACATTAAATTTCATAATTTAGCCAGCTATGCTAACCATGGAAACTGCTAATATATTCATAATTCAAATTGACAGATGCCAGTATCAATGAAAAGAAAATGAATGTGGCAGAGACTAATATATTGAGATAGATGTTGGGGAAGAAAAGAAAGATAAGGTAAGGAATGTAAGGTAAGGGAAATGGTCGAGTGATAAAGTTTCTAGAAAGATACAAGAGAGACAATTACATTGGTTTGAACATGTCATGAGGAAAGATGAAGAATATATTGGAAGAAGAATGAATAGCTTGGTAATAGAAGCTAGAAGAAACTGATGAAGACCAAAGATAAAATGGAAGAACCGTACTGCGGAAGAGTTGAAGGAAAAGGAACTGAATAAGAACGACACGCAAAACAGAAATGAGTGGAAGAAGAAAATAAAAAATAGCGACCCCTAACAAATAGGAAAAGCTAAAGAAGATGTCAGTCTCAAGTGCAATTTGTATAGTTTATTTATGAAATAATTTTACTGGAAATATAGGATCTTTTGCAAGAAAATTACAGAAAAACTAGAATAACTTTAGATTAAACTGTTATATTGTACCTCTTCCTAATTGAGAACTTATATTAATTGTAAATATACTACTTTGTATAATGAAAATGTCAAATAGATCACGTACAAAACTTTTCCAAGGATATTTGTGAGGTATTTCCTTTCGTTACAACACAACAAAATTCTGATATTTTAATTATTTCACGCGTTAGTGCAGAAATTGACTATTTCTCGCATTTATTTTGTGTTTCAGAAAAACAGAACATTTATTTTCCGTACGATTGTAGAAAAATAGGTTTCTTTCTAAATGGAAGGCTGACTATTAAAAAGGTACAGCTTCTGTGTATAACGATCACAGTAATACCATTTACGGAAATTTCAGCATTATAACAAACTTATTTATTGTCTTTATACGTATATATTTTATTCTATTCCTATATTTATTGTATATAGTATATAAAATTTTTGAAGTTTTCTATTTTATTTTGACAATAATAATCTACTTCAAAACTTTTCACATCCTTTCATTGTTTCAAAATATTGTGCTCTGCATGGATGTTATACGGGATACTCTTGTAAATCCAGTAAGAAAAACATGCTTTATTTTTTTATTTTTCCTCCATTTCCTATCTACTGGTCGTGGTCGCAGAGAAATATTCTTCGCACGTTCACGGGTTTTTGAACTCTACTACCTTATAAAATTGGCTTAAACCTTTTCCGTAGCATATGACATTGAATTCTACACGGATTCGCAAGTACACAGAATATTTTCACGAAGGGGATGATTCCATTACAAATGATGTAAACGTGAAGTACAAAGATAATAATAAAAATTAAAGCGGACGGTTTTGTCACCTTTAGGTAAGGAAGATATTGTCTTTGGTCAAAAAATTCAGTGATGAGTTTTTAGTGAATAAGCATGTTTTAGGGTCCCTATAATACGATTTTAACATTTTTACGATAATGTCTGTATGTATGTATGTGTGTGTACATGTGTGTGACGAAAGTTTCGGATCACATAACTTTAATACCACGATTCCAAAAATTATATTTTTTTCATATTCCTCAAGTTTACATCCAAAAGAATAAGTGATTTGCTTTTGGTTATAATTGGTGAATCGGAAGTAGCCTCATTTGAAGATTTAACAGTTAAATATGATTTATTGACATTTAACATTATTATATCTAAAAGAATATATTATTCTCTATACGATTTGATTATTTGATTGCATTTTATACTTCATATTCAATAGATACAGAGTTAAAGAATTATAAAGATATTAAATTTCATAAATCAGCCAGCTATGCTAACCATGTAAATTGGTAATATATTCAGATAATTCAAATTGACAGACGTCAGTATTAATAAAAAATAAATGAATGTGGCAGAGATGTGGATGTTGAAGTAGATGTTGGGGAAGACACGGAAATAGACGGTAAGGAAATAACTCTAGTGTTACAAGTTTCTAGAAAAATACAAGAGAAGCGATTACATTGGTTTGAACATGAGAACAGGAGAAATGAAGAATATATTGGAAGAAAAATGAATAGCTTAGTAATAGAACGTTGAAGAAACAGAGGAAGACCAAAGATAAGATGGATGGACTGTATTGCGGAAGACTTGAGAGAAAAGGAGCTGTATGAGAACGACATGCTAAACAGAAATGAGTGGAAGAAGAAAATAAAAAATAGCGACCCCTAACGAATGGAAAAAGCTTAAGAAGAAGAAGAGGATGTCAGTGTCAAGTGCAATTTGCATAGTTTGTTTATGAAATAATTTTACTGGAAATTTAGAATCTTTTGCAAGAAAAATTATGCATGGAATTTATATATAATACACAGGATTGACGAAAGGTATTGTGCTGGTCACAACAGATTTAAAAAAAAAATCTGTTGTGGCCAGCACAATACCTCTCGCCACTTCCTTTTTTGGTTACATAAGTATAGGGCGCGAACAGTCATGTTACATTGTTGGCCTTGACAAGCAGATGTGGGGGCCCGTTTCAGAATGATAATTAGTCAGTATGTTTCATTCAGAATTTCAAGATTTTCTAAATACACGTAGTTAATTTGTCACCAGGAGTGTGGAATTTACTTGTCGAGGAAAATAAACCATATGGAATTGGAAAATCACTAAATTTAGAATGAGAAATTATGATACATCTATATACATAATTACTAGCTATCATTCTGACATGAGTCCCCATATCTGCTTGTCAAGGCGCCCTATTGTATTTAACATTTCTTGTATACCTACATTCTACACCAAAAATTGTACTTACATATATCTATTCCTTATATTTAGATTGTTTAATTTTAAATTCATTATATGAAGAAATTTTGTCCTCTTCTAATTTTTCGAAATGTTTCCAATTCATTGTCAGGATTGACTGTATTTTTGAAGGATATATGTAATAGACCTATAATCTTAAATATTTAACTACTAATACATTAAGAAATAATATAATGTATATGTACTTCCCAGAAAAACTCTTTAGTAATATCTATGAATTTCTGACACTGACGTTTATCTGTCAGTTACAAACAGTTCAACTGGTCAACTATTTTCCATGGCATCCTTTCGGCTGTAAAATTTATTATAACGTTATTTTATTTATTATATTTCTTTTATCTCTAAATCCATAGAATATATAATAAAATATTTAAATGTATCAGATAGAGAATTTAATTTTCTTTAATATTACCAAGAAAAATTTTCAAAAAATATTATTTAGAAGATTTTTTTTCAAGAATCTTCTACAGGGTCCGCCATGTAACGTTTTTTTTTTTCAACTAGTGCTTATTTCGTGAATGGTAACACTTAGCTCATGTTTGATTTGACAGATAATTAGTTTTATCCTTCCGCTGAACGAATATGGTTGTGTATACGCTTGAACAACGCTGGGAAATATTGCGACATTACTTTGAAAATCATGGTAATGTTGCAGAATGTGTGCGAAAATTGCGTACGGATTTTGGAAGAAGAGATGCACCGTCAGCTCCGTATGTTCGTTATCTTGTGAAAAAAGTGAAAGAAACTGGCATCCTCATCGATAAACCAAAGCGTGAAAAGCCAAAAACAGTGCGTACACCCGAGAATATTGCTGCTGTGGCAGAAAGTGTGCGTGAAGCGCCATCAACATCAATTCACCGTCGTTCTCAACAATTGAACATTTCGGAGACATCATTGAGACGAGTTTTGCATAAAGACCTTGGTATGACGGCATACAAAGTCCAATTGGTTCAGGAGTTGAAGCCAACTGACCATCCAATGCGTTTTCGCTTCGCTGAGTGGGCCTGTGATCGACTTACAGAAGATGCCGATTTTGCCAAAAAAATCATCTTTTCAGATGAAGCTCATTTTCATCTTGGCGGGTATGTAAACAAGCAAAATTGTCGCATTTGGGGCACAGAAAACCCGCACGAATACATTGAAAAGCCGACGCACCCAAAACGAGTCACTGTTTGGTGTGGATTTTGGTCCAGAGGCATAATTGGGCCATTTTTCTTCGAAAATGAGCAAGGAGTGGCCGTTACAGTCAATGGCGATCGTTATCGGGCCATGTTGAACGAATTTTTGTTCACAAAAATTGAAGAGGAGGATATTGGCAACATTTGGTTTCAACAGGACGGCGCTACGTGCCACACAGCCGAAGCTATACTCGATGTTTTGCGCCCTGTTTTTGAAGATCGCATTATCAGCCGCAGAGCTGATGTCGTTTGGCCACCTCGGAGCTGCGATTTGACACCGTTGGACTATTTTTTGTGGGGTGCCATCAAAGATAAGTGTTACGCCGACAAGCCAGAGACAATTGACGCTTTAAAGGACAATATTCGTGAAGCCATTGGTGAAATACAGCTGCACACAATCGATAATGTGCTTAAAAATTGGACCGAACGTGTACGCTACTGCATGGCCAGCCGAGGCAGCCATTTGAATGAAATTATTTTCCATTATTAACCGGAAGGATTGTACTTTCAAATAAAAAAAGAAATTTGAGAAAATATTCAGTAGTTTTTTTTTATAGCATTTTTTAAAAAAAAAAAGTTATTTGGCGGACCCTTTACTTCCGGTTGTCCAATTGTTACCAAAACCTTTTCAGATCTTCCCATGAATGTCCGATTGGAAAATACGTAATTAAACAATTTTTAAGTCTTATAGTTTTTGAGTAATCGTCCTTCCAACATCCTACATACATACACTCACACACACATACATCCACACACACACACACACACACACACACACACACACACAGAGACATCATCGTAAAAATGTTAAAATCGGAACGTGCTTATTCAATAAAATATGGATATGTGATTTTTAGCATGAATGCAATACCTCTCTTAGCGAGAGGTAAAAACGATTAAAAATACTTAATTGCAGTAAATAAATTTGATTAAAATAATGAAAATGACTAATACAAATAAGTGATTATAATAATTATTACTACCTATGTATATCTTTTTACTTTCATACAGACATATGTACATATTTACAGAAAGGTTATAAATAATCTAATCAATATATAAGTATGTCCCTCTCATTTCAAAAAATGTTTTTAATTACAACAGAATAATGAGAATGACTAATCACACAAAAAAATGATTACAATAGTAATAATCACATAAGGAAGAAGTCGATATGGACTAACAAAAAGAAGGAAAATACGAACTCTAGGAATTATAAATTGAATTGTACATTATTAATTTTAATGTCATTTTATGTACTTGTTTTCGTAACTTTTTACCTCTCGCTAAGAGAGGTATTGGATTCATGCTAAAAATCGCATATCCAGATTTTATTGAATAAGCACGTTTTAAGGTCCCTACAATCCGATTTTAACATTTTTACGATGATGTCTCTGTGTGTGTGTGTGTGTGTGTGTGTGTGTGTGTGTGTGTGTGTGTGTGTGTGGATGTATGTGTGTGTGTATGTATGTAGGATGTTGGAAGGACGATTACTCAAAAACTATAAGACTTTAAATTTGTTTAACTACGTATTTCCCAATCGGACATTCATGGGAAGATCTGAAAAGGTTTTGGTAACAATTGAACAACCGGAAGTAGAAGATTCTTGAAAAAAAATCTTCTAAATAATATTTTTTGAAATTTTTTCTTGATAATATTAAAGAAAAATAAATTTTCTTTCTGATACATTTAAATATTTTATAATATATTCTATAGATTTAGAGATAAAAGAAATATAATATGTAAAATAATCTGTTATAATAAATTTTACAGCCGAAAGAATGGCCATGGAAAATAGTTGAAAATTTAATTTTTTTGTAACTAACAGATAAATGTCAGTGTCAGAAATCCGAAGACATTACTGAAGAGTTTTTCTGGGAAGTACATACATTATATTATTTCTTAATGTATTAATAGAATTGGAAACATTTCGAAAAATTAGAAGAGGACAAAATTTCTTCATCAAAAATGAATTTAAAATTAAACAATCTAAATATATATGGAATAGATATATGCGTAAGTAGAATTTTTGGTGTAGAGTATACAAGAAATGTTAAATACAATAGGGAGCGAGCAGTCATATGATTTTGTTGGCCTTGACAAGCAGATATGGAGGCCCATGTCAGAATGATAGCTAGTAATTATGTATAAATTTCTCATTCTAAATTTAGTGATTTTCCAATTCCATGTGGAGCAGAATTAAATGTTAAATATCTAAGGCATACAAGTAAATTTTAAACTCCTGGTGATAAATTGACGAAATTTAGAAAATCTTAAAATATTTAATGAAAAATTCTAACATTTGACATCTATGTACATAATTACTAATTATCATTGTGAAACGGGCCCACACATCTGCTTGTGAAGCCCAAAAATGTAACATTACTGTTCGCGCCCTATACTTATGTAACCAAAAAAAGGAAGTGGCGAGAGGTATTGTGCTGGCCACAACAGATTTTTTAAATGGCATTTGTTATTAAAATTATATTTTATTTTACATACAATGTTTTTAAATACTATTTACTTACAATTTTTCTAATTTATTTAGCTTATGATTTTAAATATTATTAAATCTTTCATACTGCTCTATATTCTGAAATTATTATATTTTTATTCTAGTTCTTATTTTTTATACGTTCTTTTTGAATACTTACAACTTATCTAATCTATTAATTCATAATATTATTCAGTTAAATGTTATTAAATTATTCAAATCTCTTTTTATACTGACTATATCATTCAGTAAGTTATAAACCAAGAAGAATGGGTGATTTTCCTTAGCTACCACGTATTACAGCGGTTATTATTGAGTAACCATGGTGAACGAATATACGAACCTTGGTATATTCGAATATACCTACTTTCGTATATTCACTTATTTTAATTATATTTACGGACATGATCTTTTTCATTCGATCACAGTATCGAGTATACGAGTATAAATGAATCTGTAGTTACACTTTGAGGAGGAAAATCGTGCGTTGTATGCTTTAAGTAGACATTTAAAATCACACTGACTGCTCCAAGTGCACCGAAATAAATAATTGAACGCATCTATTGTTTGACAGAAAGGAATTATGGAAGTAAAAATTTGACAAATAAACAAATAATTATTTGGATCACAAATCTGGAATTGCACTGTTGCTAGTTTATTTGAAATACAAACATTTATTTTGAAATACGAGTATTTCAATGTAATATTACATACTACTACAACTATATTTAAAAAGATAGGTTATGTAGTATATAGTTTGACGTTTCTGTCAAAATAAAATAGACCACAGGTCTACCTTAAATTTACTATTTACTTTTTAATTTATTTTTTATTCATGATATAGTCTACCTGTATACAACTCGACTATAGAAAATTCTCGACATACTCAACGAGTTGCCTATTGGAAATACCACTCGACCTTTGGTCTCGTGGTGTTTCCAGGCAACACGTTTCGTATAATCGAGAATTTGCAATCGTCTTGTTGTATAATATATGAAAATATTTCCATCTAAATGACAATATTGAAATGTAAAATGTGACATTTGTACCGTTCTTCTTCTGCATCTTGTAATAAATGAATAGACAGTTATTTGGGTTACACGACTTACGTGATTTGTGATTGGTGGATTTTATATCCATCTTAGGATGGATATGAAATTATATCCGTTCAATTAACTAGTATTGTGAAGAAATGATAAGTTTTTCAAGTGGGAGTAGAAAAAAAATGTTATTGTATCTATACATTGTAAAAATATAAATGTGAAGATTGGCTGAGATCTACCTATGAATAAAAACAGCACAGAAAACAAATACGTACTGGTAGGATTTTATTTATTATTATGGCTAACATAATGTTAATGTACATGTACTATTTAATTGTTATCATATGTTTAGTTTTTCTATTGGTTTTAAACAAGGACCAAGTAGGCTAAGTTACACAATTTATTATACTTTTAGAATATAAAAAGCTAGGGAAAACAATAAACAACTCCAAAGGTTACCCTTTTTTTAAATATTTACCTCTCTCTAAAAGAGGTATTGAATTCATGCTAAAAATCGCATATCCATATTTTAATGAATAAGCACGTTTTAAGGTCCCTACAATTTTAACATTTTTACGATGGTCTCTCTCTCTCTCTCTCTCTCTCTGTGTGTGTATGTGTGTGTGTGTGTGTGTGTGTGTGTGTGTGTGTGTGTGTGTGTGTATGTGTGTGGAGACGTTGGGAGGACGATTACTCAAAAACTATAAGACTTAATATTTCTTTAACTACGTATTGTCCAATCGGACATTAATGGGAAGATCTAAAAAGGTTTTGGTAACAATTGGACAACCGGAAGTAGCAGATTCTTGAAAAAAATCTTCTAAATATTATTTTTTGAATTCTTTTCTTGGTAATATTAAAGAAAATTAAATTCTCTACCTGTTACATTTAAATATTTTATTATATATTCCATAGATTTAGAGATAAAGGAAATATAATACGAGTATATAAAATAATCTGTTGTAATAAATATTATAGCTGAAATAATGCAATGGAAACTAATTAAAAATTTAAAATGTTTGTAACTGACAAATAAAAGTCAGTGCCAGAAATCCGGAGACATTACTGAAGACTTATTCTGGGAAGTACATTATTGTATTTATAGTCAAATATTTATTATTATAGGTATATTATACATACCCTTCAGAAATACTGTTAATCCCGAGAATTAATTGGAAACATCTCGAAAAATTAGAAGAGTAGGACAAAATTTCTTCAAGGAATAAATTTAAATTTAAAAAATCTAAATAAAGAATAAATATAAGTAGAATTTTTGGTGTAGTGTGTAGATATACAAGAAATGTTAAATACATTAGGGCGCGAGCAGTTATATCACTTTGTTGGCCTTGACAAGCAAATATAGGGCCCGTGTCAATAGCTAGTAATTATGTACATAGATGCCAAGTATCACAATTTTCCATTCTAAATTTCGTGATATTCCAATTCCATATGGTTTATTTTCATAGACAAGTAAATTCCACACTCCTGGTGACAAATTAACTACGTGAATTTAGAAAATCTTGAAATTTTTAATGAAAAATTCTGACATTTGACACATATGTATATAATTAATAATTGCCATTCTGACATGGGCCTCCATATCTGCTTGTCAAGGCCAACAATGTCACACGACTGCTCGCGCTCTATACGTATGTAACCCAAAACGGAAGTGGCGAGAGGTATTGTGCTGGCCACAACAGATTTTTACTATTGCCTTGTATAAGGCTTTATTTTACTGGGCTATAATTTTATGGCCTGGTTGTGCAGAGAATATAAACACATCCCTGGTTTAAAGTTTAACATAGTATTTTATGCATTCCAGATGTAAATTCACATTGAACTAGCTTTTATGTTCAATAAAACTTCTTGTTCAAAATAAGAATTAATTATAGAAATATACAATAGACTAGTTTTGCTTGAAGCTAAATGGGTACTACATTTCTAATCTGTAAATTAATTTGCAAATTAATTATGTATAGTAATAGATGCACTATTGATATTGACACTAATTAGATACTAGTAAATTAGATATAATTAGTTGAAAGACTAAGGAATTTAATATATTTCATGGTAACAAATTCGTACATGGGTCATTTATATTAAAAATATACATTAAAACTGCATGATAAGTATCAAAGTTTTTTTTTAATAATTAACTTTTAAAGTATTCTAGTTTTTAATTCCCTTAACATACTTATATGTTACACATCTACTATATTCTAAATTCTTACTACTTTCAACCCTTCTATTGTACTGTTTTTGAAATCCGGAAACCATTTTCAAGGAAATGAATGCAGAAGGTAACGAAACTAAATTAAATAACACTTATAGATACTCTGTGCGTTTGTATGAAAGGGAAATATATTATCCCTGTATATTTACATTTGCTGACCACGAAAGTTATTTTAAACATAATTAAAAACTAGTGTGCATAAGCATCTAATTCGCCGTATTCTCCAGTTTGGTGCTAGAAATACAGTAGACGCTCGCTAATCCAAATCCCTTTAATGTGAACACTACAGTAAATCGAACTACTTGGTCGGGATTTTTCCTTTCCAAAGTACTGCAATGTGGTAAAGACAGAATGTGTGTGAGAGATAAACAGGGAAGTAAGAATTTCAAGGACAGCTGAAAAAAATCACATTTTTTTCTTAATCATAGATGTTACCTGTTTATCCACATGTACATATATTTAAATAAACATTTTTATTTTCAACTGTATTTTTTAATTAAACTTTATAATCCGAACTTTTCTTTAATTCGAACAACCCCTCTGCGTTAATTAGTCCGGATTAGTGAGACACTTCTGTACATGAACCTGTAAATCTCACTGCATTATTATTTGCAATTTGTCGGTTCAACATAATTCTAATTTTTGGGTTTTCTTTTCTAATAGGCATTATTTCAAAATTGTCACCATCACTTGAAGAATAATTTAAAAAGTCAAAATTTCCACTGGATTCGTCATTTATTATTAAGTGAATTTAATTAAATATTGTAGGTAAGTATCTTATTATTTTGCAATAATATACACCTTAAAATATTTATTCAAATAAAATAAATAATAAATAAATATATCATACTGCATATTACCCATTGTTGCGTGTAATAATCTGCTTTGTACACAGATATCGGTAATGATGAAATATTTGTATCGTGCGGGCGCTTACCAGGCGTTACCTCACGGGCACTCAATTCTGGCGTGGAGAGTGCACCACAGGAGCAATTTAGTGCCATTAAAATTCGAAGTAATTTTTGGCGTCGGTCGGAATCGAACCCGGGTTCCCAGATTCGCGACCGGAGACTCAGTCACAGGGCCACGAGACTCCATTCAAATAATAACGGCAATTTTACAGATAACCTAATTTTTTCGACACGAAAACAAACTGGAACATGTGAAAATGTCAAAACTTGTGAAAAAATAAATGCACATGTCTCAAACTAAAAATTTCCGACCGAGTTGGAAATGACCGTTGCTAACCAGCCCCCAACCAGTCAAAAAAAAACCTTCTGTGAACAGCCAACTATAGGTCGTGCCAAGTAGAAATGACCTGCGCGTAAAACGCATTTACGCATTCTCCGCCCTTCTTACTTAAAGGGCCAATCGCACGCACTCTACTTAAGCGGGTTTGTCTCAGTGGCGTCCGAATAATATTATTAAAGATTTAAATTTATTGGCCCGTACTACGATCACGGTTTTAACTAAAACGCTGTTTTAAAAAATGTCAAATTCAAATTTCAACATTTAATTTTGCACGTATGTTTGAAGATCGATTTTTTAAAAAATATTTGTTTGAATACAAACTATGTTCTGCTTTTAAATCTTATTTTGATAAATTCGATATTATTTATTATTTTTATTAACTAATGAATATCTGACACTTCTTAAAACAGCGTTTTAGTTAACACCGTGTTCGTAGTACAGGCCAATTTGTACAGTGAAGTTGACTAGAAAACATGGTACTAAATAGTAAAAGTAGGTTGTTGGTGTACAAGGTAATCAATTTTATGGAGAATATTAAATGATCTTCATTTATTTTTAGGTATTTTGTACATATTTTAGTTTTTAAGCTTAATTTAAATATTCTAAATATTATTGTTGCCTAATTATTTCTACGCCACTGACACAGCACAGTGTTTTGTGTCTTCATCGGTTTTGCATTTATGTCATTACAGTACTTACACGAGCGACTAGTGGGCAGTCCCTAGAATTCTTTTTGAGTAAGCAGCGCACGGAAAAAGTGTATGTATCATTATGAAATGGGTAGTGAGAGACTACTCCGCTCTAGAAATAGTGGTACACATAGTATATGCGCAAGAAATGATTGACAGGTCAATTCTATTTGGCACGACCTATAGTACTACTAGTAGTGAGAGTTTGAAATTTGTTACCCTGTGAACGCTTTTATAAAACTGCGCATGTCTCTAACAGTTGCTGACGGTTTCAAACCGTTCTATAAGCAAAGCTATTTATATATTTTTATGTTTTGAAATTAATCAATTTATGTGACACCAATTATTAGTAAACTCTACTGCTTGAGAAAAAATCTGTTGTGGCCAGCACAATACCTCTCGCCACTTCCGATTTTGGTTATATAAGTATAAGGCGCGAGCAGTCATGTGACATTGTTAGCCTTGACAAACAGATATGGGGGTTTGTGTCAAAATGACAATTAGTAATTTTTTACGTAGGTGACAAATGTCAGAATTTTTCATCAAAAATTTCAAGATTTTCTAAATTCACGTAGTTAGTTTGTCATACTTGACCTAGGCAAGCAGATGTGGAGGTCCTTGTCAAAATGACAGTAATTATTTACATATTTACGTAAATAATTAATAACTGACAATGTCAAATATCATAATTTTTCACGTGGTTAATTTATCACCAGGAATATGGAATTTACTTGTCGAGGAAATTAAGCCACAAATTTTGGATGGAAAATTGACATTTGACATATATGCACATAATTACTAGCTGTTATTCTAACTCGGGCACCAATAGTTGCTTGTCAAGTCCAACAAAGTCACATGACTGCTCGCGCTCTATAAATTTCTCATGTCTTTTCTTCATGTTTAGATTATTTTTATAATTTTAAATTTTTTGAGGAAGTTTTCTCCTATACTTCTAAAAGTTCGAATTTCTTTCAATTTCTTGATGGGATTTCTGATGGGTATATGTATATAGTTATAATTATAAATATTTAATTATTATTGTTATACAACAAGAAATAGTAAACTTACCAATATCATAGAAAAATTCTTCAATAATGTCAGTTAAACTTCTTCATTTAACGTGAAAGCGTAATTTGACGTTTTACTACTATGTTGCCAAAAAAGAATATCTAAGATTTATTTTCAGCTAAAATCTATATAAAACCATATTCGTACTATGACAAATTCCGAATCGGTTCTTATCCACTGTCATGTTTTTAGTTAAAATAGACATAAGGTCAAGTCTTAGAATTTACCTGCCAATACCGCCCAAATAGGTTTATGAACTACTGTTGGTTTTTGACAATAATATTTTTCTGTCATTTACAAACATCTGATGGTTACTATGGAGTTCTTTAGGCTTTGAAATTTATTACAACAGATTATTTTATATATTACTTTTTATCTCAATATATAGAAGATATAATAAAATTTTAAAATGTATCGAATAGAGAATTTCACGTTTTTTAATACTAATAATTTAAAAAAATTAAAAAATAATATTTAGAATTTTTTTTAAGATACTATTACTTCCGGTTTTCCAATTGGCACCAAAACCTATTCAACTCTTCCCTTTAATGTTAGATTGAGGAATCCGTACTCAAAAAGGTCTTTAGTCTTATAGAATTTGAGAAAACGTGTCTCCAACAACCTCACACACACACACACACATACACACACACACATCCACACACACAGACAAAGACATCATTGTAAAAATGTTAAAATCGGATTCTATGGACCTTAAATCGTGCTTATTCAATAAAATGTATAATATTCATTGTATGCGTTGGTGCGAGTAGACGTGCTCATTGTCGCTCCGTCTTCTTTATTTTTTAAAGTTCAGTACTAAGTGCAATAAAAAAATTATCATGGCTACAACACGTAATGTGAGTGCTCTAGTTACCGAAACTCTCGCTGCCCTTCATTCCGATGTTTCTTTTATCGACAAACTTGCCGATAAATTGTGCGAGAAGATATCTATAAAACTAGAAGAGCAGAAACAACACTACGAGAAAATTATCGCTAATCTAAATGCAGAAAATAAAATACTGGAGGATAAAGTCGATCATCTGGAACAATATTCTAGGAGAAATTGTGTTCGAGTCTTTGGCCTTCCAGAACATCAAAACGAAAACACTGAAGATCTAGTGCGCGCATTGTGTAGTGATAAATTAAAAATAAGTGTAAATGCCAGTGATATTGACAGATGCCATCGTACAGGTAAAAGGAAAAACACTATCTCCACCGGACCTTCTAAACCCCGTCCTTTAATTATAAAATTCACAAATTATAAAATTCGTGAAAGATTTTTAAAATCTCGTAAAAATCTAAAAGGGTCCAAAATTGTTGTAAAAGAAGATTTGACCAAAAACAGACTTGAACTTTACAAATCCGCCTGTAAAAAATATGGTTTTAGAAATGTTTGGTCCAACGATGGCGTTATTTTTACTAAAATTAATGGCACTGTTAAAAGAATAAACTACTCTGAACTCATTGTTGATAAAGTTGTATGAACTTAGTATAAAATGATTCTTTTTATTTCACGGTGCTTCAATTTACTTTGTTTATTCGGTTTTGGTAAATTTGCTGTAAATTTATTTTGTCTTACTGATAGATTTTTTTTTTTTCGTACTTCTAAGAGTAAAAGATTGGTTTTTATCTTTATCTCAGCTGTATTGTCTCATCGTGTCTCTATTGTTTATTGATAAATTTGATCTGGTCACTGAACTCTGTATAGGCATATACTTGTTTTAATAATTCCACTGTCTGTACACTGTAAACTTTACACTTTTATTTTAATTATTTTTTTCTTGTGATCGGTTACTCTATTTTTTCTTCTCATTATTATGCACATATACTACCAGAATGTTAGAGGTCTGAATACAAAAACTGATATATTTTATAATTCTTGTAGCTCATCTGATTATGATATCATATGTATTTCTGAATCTTGGTTGAATGACAGTGTACTTAATAATGAACTTTTCACACCGAATTATGATGTTCACAGGGCTGACAGAGATGTATCTAGGAGTAATCGGAAACGTGGAGGTGGAGTATTGTGCGCTGTTAAAACAACATATAAAAGTAATCTAATTCCTATTGCTTTACATCCTGATTGTACTACTGATCTGGTATGTGTTAAGATTTTTGTTAGTTCAAATATTTTTATCTACTTAATTGTACTTTATTCCCCTCCACCTATTTCTGTTGAGCAAATGAGATACACATTTGAATCCCTTGAATCTTTTTTACCACTTCTTAATAATAACTTCATTATTATTGGTGACTTAAACGTTACAAAATTAATAAATTTCATGAGAAGCGGATACTATGATAACATTATTTCCACCTTTGTAAACTTTACTTCATATTTAAATTGTGTTCAGTATAATGTTACTACTAACTCTCATGATCGAATTCTTGATGTTGTACTATCCAACATGAATTGTTCAGTCTTACCTAATTTAGATCCTTTTGTTGATGAGGACCTTCATCACCCGACTTTAAGTATTGAGATTGAATTCCCTACAATAGATAGAACATTTACTAATTTGTATAACCCTAATGAATCATGTTATAATTTCCGGTTAGCTAATTTCGATTTATTATATTCTTCATTATTACGTGCAGATTGGCAGTCTGTTTTCATACAACAAGATGTGGATGTTGCTTTCAATCTATTTTATAGTATAGTATACGGGATCATGGATAATTGTATACCCAAAATAAATAAGAAACGGAGCTCCTATCCACCTTGGTTCACAGTCCAAATTATTAAAAATATTAAATTAAAGGAAAATTTCCACACTTTATATAAAAAACATAAGGATGAAACCAATCTAACGGAATTTCGTCGTTTACGAGCTCTGATAAAAAAGGACATCAACACAGCATATGCGAAATACATGGCCAATGTAGAGAGCTCTATTGTTGCGGATCCAACAAAACTTTGGTCCCATATTAATAGTAAACGGCGAAGTTCACGTATTCCTGGACGTATGCACTTAAATGGTGACCATAATTATAACAGCACACAGGATATTGTACAAGGCTTTGCAAATTTCTTTAGTAGTGTATACACTAATAATTCTGACCCATCCGTTCCCAATTTAAATGTACCCAGTAATCACGATTGTATAAACATATCCCACATTACTGAAGATGATATAGTTAATGCAATTAAAAAACTTAAACCCTCCCGAAATCCCGGTCCTGACAAAATCCCTTCCTATATAATCAAAGGCTGTTGTGAATGCTTTCTACCCCCCTTGCATTATTTATTTAATTTGTCATTACGTTCACAAAAATTCCCGACATCTTTAAAAAAATGTCTTTCAATGATCACATTATTTATATAGTTAAATCTTCCCATAAAAACTTGGGATTTATTATAAGAAATAGTAGCTCTTTCAAAAATATATATACATTGAAAAGTCTATATTATGCATTTGTAAGGTCAAAACTGGAATACTGTATGCTGGTTTGGAATCCTATCTATTCTAAGTATATTTCTGACCTAGAATCTATACAAAGAAAAATTTTAAAATACTGTTACTTCAAATCTTGCAGACAATATCCCAGTTACGACTATGACTATAATGACTTATTGTGCGAGATGAATATTCAGAGTTTAGTCTCTCGTCGAAAATTACAAAGTTGTCTACACCTACATAAACTACTAAATGGTCTAATAGACGATCCTGTTTCTCTTGCCTTAATACCAATAAATGTTCCACGCGTCACCAGTAGGAAAAAACTACCTTTCAAATGTAATTATGCAAGGACCAATTACGAACTGAAGTCTCCATTAAGACAACTTTGTAGTATATTTAATAACTTAATTCATGACAGTAGCACGGATGTTGACATATTTAATGATTCTTTTAGTAAATTTAAAAGAAATGTCAATAATCTATCAATCTTAGATTTAGTTTAATTTTTTTTTATTGTTTGTTAAGTATTGTCCATCATGTAATTCTCTATTGTCCTCATTTGTCTATTTGTACCATTTTGTAAATTTATACATTTTGTATAATCGTCCTGTAATTGGGATCCCAGATCCTGTTGGATAGATTTAATAATAAATAAATAAATAAATAAATAAAATCTGGATATGCGATTTTTAGCATGAATCCAATACCACTCTTAGCGAGAGGTAAAAATAAGCTTAACAATTACGTCAACGAATATTTTAAAAAATATTACGACTTAACATATAACAAAGTTTAATAAAGAAAATTTAAAAAAAAATAGTGGAGAACTCCATTGGGAACACTACCTAATAAGCAAAAACTAGACATGTCACTTTATTTTCAAAATATATTTTAGTGTAACGCGGCAGCGTAAAAACCGCCAGCGTACAACTAATTGTCGTGATCGTCTAATTTACCCTACGTTGTATTATTTTAATAGTGCCCAGAATCTTTGATTTGAAGTCGTGGTAGTGTAAGGAATAAAACAAGTAATAACATAGACAGTCAGTGGCATTCGAGAAATATACAATACAAATATAATGCCTGTTCGTGGTGGCCAGGGATGCCGGGAGAAGGCCCTGGGTTGGGCTGTGGCTGGCAACGGACTTGTACGTGGAGCAGCAACGGGCGCAGCGCAGGCAGCGTCTCGGGACAGCCGTGAATATGACCACGGGCGTGGACCGGTCACTGGCGGAGCGGTACACCGGCCGTGGGACGTAGGCCTCGGTTAGCCGTGGTTAGTCCCCCAGGCGAATGACGGGACCAATGTGTGCATATACAAAAAGGTGCACAGACATACAAGATGTCTTACATAAATTTTATACGTGATATAGTATAGTGGTATGTATTAAAACCCAATAGCTGTAAAAATATCGGTTACGACGTTGTTGGAAGTTGCAGCTGAACCCGTGAAGGAACGTGCACACCTGTTATCTCGTTACCACTGACCGTTTATTGATACTACGAGGAGTAAATGACGTTGTAGGAAGTTGCAGCTGGACCCGTGAGGGAACGTGCACACCTGTTATCTCGTCACTACTGACCGTTTATAATTAATCGAAATGCGACGTTGTTGGAAGTTGCAGCTGAACCCATATATCTATTAACTAATATATTGCTAATGCTCCTATCTTTTACGTAGAAACCAGTTGAGGCAAAGAAAGAGAGATGGGAATATCATTGCTGCATAAGTCTGTCACTCTCTAATTCCGGTTTCTTAATTTTGCGCATGCACGTAATATTTGAATTCTATTGGCTTCGGTGACAGCGACGGTCAGTTGATCCAGCGAGCACATGGTTAGTTTCATTCTTTCATTTTCTGTTTGTACTTTGAGTCGTTCATACCGTTCGTATTCAGTCTTAGGGAATAAAATCATTCACAGTGGCAGGAAAATTGGGTTTCTGGGCTTTTAATTAATATAACAAATATGTTTGAACTTTATGATGAACAAAAAATAGATTTAGAGTTTTTATTGACTTTTAAATTAAGTCAAGATTTTCTTGAAACATTCTTCAGCGCCATTAGGAGCCGGGGCGGATTTAATAACAATCCCAATGCGCTACAGTTTGAATCTGCGTATAAAAGACTACTGATTAAAACAGATATTAAATCAATGCAAAATGCCAATTGCTTAGTGAACGGCATAAATATATTACAGGTCTCTTCGAAAAGAGAAAATTTTAAAAATCCTGTTTGTGGGGAGGATTCTGTGAGAGTAAGTAGATTTGACCATGATTATGTAAATACGATGTGGGGTCTAAACACCTATGTTGAAAATGTAGTAGAGTACATAGCGGGATATGTTCTCAGTAAAATTAAAAAAATGAACATCTGCTCATTTTGTTGGGACTACTTATGCTCTGATAAAAGAGAAAGCTTATTAATAAACATAAAAAAACGGGGAGTCTCCTATACCCCTCAAAAGACATGATATTTATATGCAAACGCGCTGAAAGGATATTCAGAGAAAAGCAAGAACAAATGTTTAAAAATAAAAAATTAAAACAACAGATGGTTCTTACCATAGTTTTCCATATGTATTTAATACAACAGAATTTTTAAACCACATCAAAGAACAAACCATTTTAGACAACCACAAAACGCAAATTATAAAAAACTATAATTCATACTTTTATAAAAATTAGATTTTGTCACGGGACGAAGTTACTGTCACAGAAAGACGATTATATTCGAAATAAATTCACCAGAATTGTATTATTTAGAAATCAATAAATATTTTAAAAAATATTTCTTTTACTCTTTACCTTCACCAAAATAAATTAATCCTGACCAGATTTAATTCCTATTATTTTTACAGTACAACAAAGTTAATTATTTAATTCAAGTTCAGTACTAGAATATTTCATTGTTATTTATTATTACTAATATTTATGTTGAAGGATTTACACATAAAATAAATAGTAGGTATATTACTTAATTTCTCAGATTTATAATTATATACTCTTACTCTAATACTCCACTCTGCACTCCATGCTATGATTTTGGAACACACCCGGATCAACTGGCCGTCGCTGTCAGCGTTAGCCAATAGAATTCAAACATTACGCGCATGCGCAAAATCACGAAACCAGAATTAGAGAGTGACAGACTTATGCAGCAATGATATTCCTATCTCTCATTGTTTGCTTCAAGAAAAGCACAGGATCCGCAATATATTAGTTAATAGATATATGGCTGAACCCGTGAAGGAACGTGCACACCTGTTATCTCGTTATTACTGACCGTATGAATACACATATGATGAAGGTGAAAGGCTTTAGCCAATGACCTTACAGCAATACCAATACCACTGCCTCAAAAAATTACCAACGATCGTAATGCAGATCAAGCTACTACAGAGGCTGATCCTGGCCGAAACCAAGATGCCTTTCCGAGTGCTGTGCACCCAGTTTTAAACACACAAGCGCCACCCCTAAAGATTGGAGGTGGAAATGATGGAAGATTAGAAGTCCATAGGTGAAACTGCAACAGACAGAATTTTCTGAGAATATCATCTTAATGATATGCACCTCATTTGCTGATGTCCTGACGTAGTGGGGAAGTTTCTGCATATGAAGATTGTATGTGGGACAGAGACAGCTGATAATTGTTAACCCTGATTTGCCCGAACTCGTCTTAAGTAGTCACCTTTGGTCCCTGATGCCTGGCTGTGGAAGGAATTCTCTCCTGTTGATTTGCTAATTAGTTGCATTCAAAAAGTCACATATGCCCTATGTATTAGACAAAGATACAAATATCTGTACTCTGGGTGTAAGACAAAGATGCCACGAGGTAGTGATGGATTTCACCCCTACTTAAACAAGGATGCCCTTAGATCTCGGCCTGGTGAGTGCGACAGAGATGGCCTGTGATCATGTTGCTTTTAACTCCCACTTCTTAATGTTCATCTAATTCTTAGTTTACCTAAATTGGTTTTATTCATCCAAAATAACAATGTTTAAATAATTAAGGAATGTTTATCTATATCAGTGATGAGACTATTAAACATTTCTTTGATTATTTTGTTTAAGGTTTTTATTTTACCTAGTATCCATATGTTTTGATCTCCCTTGCCAGGGCCGGCTTCTACGAAAACCTGTGAAATTTACTTAATAACATCTTCATACATTGTTTCTCATGCTAGTGCAATGGTAAATTAATTAGTTAGTTCGTTATATTAGTTGTTTATTAATTGTCAAACATTCTAAATATTATTGTCAATTTTTGTATTCATTCGAGTTCAACATTCCCACGCTCATTGATTATATATACTAACGTAAACAGATAAATCAAGCCTATGTAAAGATTAGGCAAGTGTGCTCATCAAGCGGCATCCAGGGTGCAGCACTGAATTCGTAGTACCTCAAGCGCCGTACAGATGTCACTAAAATCGTCACACATTCGTAATCTCTTATTACGTGCTTACTATGAAAATTTACGCATTTCGAACAATCTTTGCTTTTCTATTAGGTTTTTAAAAAAGGGTAGTAAGTTCAATGCCCTACGCCACGCGCCACCAAACCTGGCTTTTTGCAGTATGTATTGTGGTAAAACATGCCACTAATTTTCCCTCCGTTCCATGTTTCTGCGATCAAATATCCTTGCAATTATTATTCCGCTATTATTTTTAATGGAGGAGGCCTTTGTCCGAATGGATACGTCATAGGCTATATTATTATTATTATTATTACGTATATAGAATTTTTTGGAATCAATTTTATTTATTTATATAAAAAGCAGGTTACAAAAGAATCTTATGTCTGGAATCTTGCGGACTACATTCAGAATTCGATTCGGAAGTACAATAATAAATAAAAATAATGATTATGATTCTGATAGTTCATCCTATAAAATATATGCTTAGGGTACTATCATATAGTCAAAATTTAAAATATTACATAAGAAAGTAAAAATATACATAAATTAATGAGTGTTAGTGGAGAAAGAATAGCAGAGCGCGCCTCTCACTGTTATGTGCTATGAGCGCGCGGCTGGAATAAGCATTCCCGGGAATTATACTATTTTATTCGTGATAAATTAATAATCAATTAAAACTTGATTTATTACAATAACTTGTAAACGGAATAAAGACATTTAGTGATTGGAAAATTACATTTAACTAGTCAGAAAAACAATATTACATCTTACTGGGAATTCAGGTAAATAATAAACGATTATGAATAAAAACTTTTACAGTTTAAAAGAGTAAAATAGTATATTACGTATACCGAACCGGTAAATAGCCGAGCGCTGAATTATATGAGTGAGGTGTTCTGAGGTCAGCTATGAGCGCGAGGCTGAAATAAGTATTCCCGTGAGATGTATATACTATTTTATTTATATTCAATTAGTAATCAGTTTACAGTTATATTATTTGTTTAATCTGCTTTAGCTATCCCAAAGCGTAAAACAAATAAACATTTATACACAGGTACATATGCTTATAAACTACTTAGGTACTGATAAGAGGGGATCTCTATATTTACTTAACTAAAAACTATTCCAAATCTACTAAAATAACAAATATTTCACATAATTCTAATCTAACATGCCCTTATTTTTTCTAAACTTTCACTGCTCACTTACACACACAAAACGGTCACAATAACCGTCATAAAAAAAGGAAGGGTCACTGCACTAACTCTAGGGGCGGAGAAGGTTCTTTACACCATGGGATGCCAATTCTCTGAATGAAGGTTGACCATGTAGGAAATATATGCCCTCAAACTCTAACGCATTTGAAACTATAGTCAGAGGAAGAAATATTTGGAACTCATTATAGATTCTGCCAATTGGTCGTTATAAAGTATATAATATAAAATATTATAAGATATTTCCTAATTATATACTTTTAAATCTGTATTCAAATAACAATGCGTTTAAAATACACTTTTTCTAACATCATTATTAAATACGGCCCATTTCTTACCCTAAAATTGATGCCTTCAACTTCGAATAATTTATGAGTCCTGACCACAAACAAACCCAACCGTCCATAAAAGATTGTAAACCCTGCATAAGTCAGTTGCAAATATTTGTTCCTCCAACTATACAAGCGCCGTAGGTCCTTTCACACAATTGAAACTGTCCATCTGGATCTATGACGTCCTTAAGAACACCCACAATTCTATAATGTCCACCCTGGACATGTGTTTTCCACATGTCAAACTGCACTTGTTACAGAGTTTAAAAATTTCATACATTTCTTTATAGACAGTGTTATTCTGTATTTTTTCCGAACGCTGTTAATAGTGTGTATTGTAAATTGTAAATTTTCTTCTTCTTTAGCTTTTCCCATTCGTTACGGGTCGCTAATTTTTATTTTTTTCTTCCATTCATTTGTTTTGCGGATCATCCTCATGTCAAAATTTTTCATTCAAAATTTCATTTTTTGGTATTTTATGATTTCTTTTTTCGGCAACAGAATTTCATACCCCTGATAATAAATAAACCACATGAAATAAGAAAATCATGAAATTTTGAATGAAAAATTATGACATTTGTCAGTTATGGACGTAATTATTAGCTGTCATTTTGACACGAGTCCACATTGGTATCTGCTTGCCAAAGTCAGTAAAGTCACGTCACTGCACGCGCCCTACACATAAAAGATCCTATATTTCCAGTTAAATTATTTAATAAAACTATGCGAATTGCACTTGACACTAACATCTTCTTCTTTAGTTTTTCCCATTCGTTAGGGGATCGCTATTTTTTATTTTCTTTTTCTACTAATTTTTGTTTTGCGTGTCGTCCTCATTCAGTTCCTTTTCTCTTCTTTCATCTTATATTTGGTCTTTCTATGTTTCTTCCACCTTCTGTTATAAGCTATTCATTCTTCCAATATACTCATCTCTCCTCATGACATGTTCAAACCAATGTAATCTTCTCTCTTATATCTTTCTAGAAACGTTCAACACTACAGTTATTTCCCTTACTCTTTCATACATTTACTATTTATTGATATTGACATCTGTCAATTTGAATTACCTGAATATATTAGCAGTTTCCATGGTTAAGTTAGCATAGCTGGCTGAATTATAAAATTTATTATCTTTATAATTCTTTAACTCTATATCTGTTGAATATTAAATATAAAATGCAATCAAATCGTATAGAGAATAATATATTCTTTAAGTTATAATAACATTTAACTGAGTTTTTCATGAAAAACTGTTAAAATCTTCAAATGAGGGTACTTCCGGTTGACCAATTATAACCAAAATCAAATCAAGTCTGCATATGGTTGTAAGGATGAGGAATACGCAAGAATTGTAATTTTTGGAATTCTAGTATTGGAGATATCGTGCACGAAACGGCGGTCCACACACGCACACATACACACACACACACACGCACACACGAACACACACACACACATACAGACATCATCGTAAAAATAGTAAAATCGTATTGTAAAGACCCTAAAACGTGCTTATTCAATGAAAACTCACCACCGAATTTTTTGACCAAAGACAATACCTTCCTTACCTATAGGTGACGGAAGGTAAAAATTAAGTCTGAACTTGAAAAATACAAAAAAATTGTACAGAATCAGAGATCCTATATTTCTAAATTAAAACGAAATGTTTATTCGTATAAAAAACAAAACACAATTGATAATATTATCGGCAAATTTAATTTTCCATCGATTTACTCTAAAGCGTTAGTTAAAACGCAGTTTCGTAAGAAAAAAAACATCATGGACATTACAAGAAAGAAATTTAGCATTAATGTTGTTTTATAAATGACCTTCTGCTTACAAATTTTTGTTATCAATGAAGATCATATTGCCAGCGCAATCAACTATAAGAAAATGGCTTGGTACAGTTAAATTCCAGCCTGGTTTCAATTTAAATTTTTTCCACCAATTAAAAAATAAATTTTTGTATTCTACTCAAAAGGAAAAATCATGTATATTGTGTTTCGATGAAATGTTGAATATTCACCAGAAATGGATTTTATAGAAGGATTTCAAGATTTAGGGCCTTTAGGTAGAAAACCATTACCTGCGAAATACTGCTTAGTATTTATGATTAGAGGTTTATATTCAAATTGGAAAGTCCCTATTTGTTACTTTCTATCAAAACAGGTGTCAAAGCAACAGACTTAGTGATTGTATTAAAAGACGTCATAAAAAAAATGTTTAATTCCGGACTGCTACCAAAAGTAATTATATGTGACCAAGGTACAAGTAATCAAAGTGTTTTTAAATCATTAAATATAACATACGAAAGACCTTATTTTGAAATTTGTAATTCAAAAATATTCGCTTTGTACGACACCCCTCATTTGTTTAAAAATTTTAGAAATAATTTAATTTCAGGTGATTTTGTAATGTGTGGCAAAAAAATTATTTTAAAGACATTAGAGACACTTATAAAATAGACAAAAAAAAAATAAAAAAAGTCGAAGTCTAATAAAAATTACAGACACGCATATTTACCCGTCAAGCTTTCAACGGATGAATGTAAGACTAGCGGTACAAGTATTTAGTAATACAATGGCAGCAACAATAAAAACATGCATTGCTATTAAAGAATTATTGTCAGACACCGCTGAAAATACAGCAGAATTCATATTATTTATGAATAATTTATTTGATTGCCTCAATAGCCGAAGCTGTTTTAATAATAATATATATAATCTGCTCTCTCTGACAGAAACGATGTTGTAAAGCAGACGTTAATAAACGCAATTGAGCCGCTGTGAACATTAATTAAAATTGACAGCAAAAATTTAAAAGAAACTAAACCACCGTGTTTTACTGGTCTGGTTCAGACAATTTCTGGAATTTTAAAACTTTTTGAACAAGAAAAAAATAGATATTTTATTTTTATTAACAAATAGATTAAATCAAGATGTTTTTTTTTAATTATTCAATAAATGTATCTACCGAAAAATAAGTATGTATTCATAAGATAGAGTAGTTTACTATTCTCGCATATCGATATTATTTTTTGTACAGGCATCCCTACCAGGGTGCTGAGTCGGGCAACCGACGACCCTTTGCTATCTTGGGACTACCTGCTCTGCTTAAGATAATGTTTTTTTTTTTTACATGTAGTGTACCATATTTAGTTAAACCTCGCTTTCAGTGGGAGTGTACCTTACTCTCCGAAAACGAAAATTCAGGCACTTGGCTTGTATTGACTACACTAGAGACATCTAACAATCATTTTGGAACTAATTTTGTCGTTGCCAATCCTGCCATAAGAAGTGTCAATCTGTTTACGTTAGTATATATAATCAATGCCACGCTAAAACACTCATTCCTACTCTGTCGTTACCTACTTAGCTTACGTTGGGACAGCCCCAGACACTGTATTGTCAGTTCGCGACCCATAGCGATTTATTACTCTCTTGACTTGATCTGCAAATCTGCTCTGCATCACACTTATCGATTCTTAGAAGGTCTACACGTGCGTTTTGTTTTTGTATACATGTAGAAATACGATACTAAAGATTATAAAAATAATAATGATACAAACCAAATTCAGTCGCGTTTCATTAGTTTATCATCAACTGGTAAAAATAGCTTATGGCCAGTTGCACCACCAAGGCTTAAATTTTAAGCTTGGCTTAAATAAAAAATCTGTTGTGGCCAGCACAATACCTCTCGCCACTTCCTTTTTTTGGTTACATAAGTATAGTGCGCGAACAGTAATGTTACATTTTTGGGCTTGACAAGCAGATGTGTGGGCCCGTTTCAGAATGATAATTAGTAATTATGTACATAGATGTCAAATGTCAGAATTTTACATTAAAAATTTCAAGATTTTCTAAATTTCCGTAGTTAATTTATCACCAGGAGTTTAAAATTTACTTGTCGTATGCCTTAGATATTTAACATTTAATTCTGCTCCACATGGAATTGGAAAATCACTAATTTTAGAATGACAAATATGTATATTTGACATCTATATACATAATTACTAGCATTCTGACATGGGTCCCCATATCTGCTTGTCAAGGCCAACAAAATCACACTGCTCGCGCCCTATTGTATTTAACATTTCTTGTATACCTACACTCTACACCACAAATTCTACTTACGCATATATCTATTCCTTATATTTAGATTGTTTAATTTTAAATTCATTTTATGAAGAAATTTTGTCGTCTTCTAATTTTTCGAAATGTTTCCAATTCATTGTCAGGATTGACAGAATTTTTGAAGGATATATGTAATATACCTATAATATTAAATATTTAGCTATTAATACTTTAAGAAATAATATAATGTATGTACTTCCCAGAAAAAGTCTTCAGTAATGTCTCCGGATTTCTGACACTGACATTTATCTCTCAGTTACAAACAATTTAAATTTTCATCTATTTTTCATGGCCATTCTTTCAATTGTAAAATTTATTATAACAGATTATTTTACCTATTATATTTCTTTTATCTCTAAATCTATAGAATATATAATAAAATATTTAAATGTATCAAATAGAGAATTTAATTTTCTTTAATATTACCAAAAAAAAATCTGATGTGGCCAGCACATAACCTCTCGCCGTATATTTTACCTGGCTGTATGCATAAAGCAAAGATTATTTTTATAAATACAAATAATATATTCATATAAATCTATGACGTATAAACTTCTTTATTATTCAATAATAGCATGTCTCAACATGAAGATATTTTACCATAAATTATGTTACAATAAATTACAAAGTAGAGTTTACCATATATAAATATTAGGCTGGTAACAGCAATTTTCATTTCGAACAACTTTGTTTACTTTCTCTTCATATTCTTCTAGTAAAAACATTAATTTTGGGCGGTCTAAAATGTATATATCTGGATTGTGCATCTATTCTTATATATCTTCTTTTACATTTTATTTTTTCATACTTGTTATATCTAAATAACCTTAATTCCCTTTAATAAAGTGACGGATAGATTGCACTCCGATTTTGTCAATATTTACAACTTACTTGAGAAGAATTTGATAGCTTTTTCGCAATTCAAAGTTACTCTAGTCTACAGTACTGGTGTACATTGTCCCATAATGTTTGAAACAAATTTAAGTCCTTCAACCTAGACTTGTCATCTCCATAATAGTCACAGATCAAGAACTAAGGGATTCTCCAAGAACATTTTTAATTCATTACTCATTATTTCTGACACTGACATTTATCTGTCAGTTACAAATAATTTAAATTATCAACTATTTTTCATGGCATCCTTTCGGCTGTCAAATTTATTACAACAGATTATTTTATATATTATATATCTTTTATCTCTAAATCTATAGAATATATAATAAAATATTTAAATGTATCAGATAGAGAATTTAATTTTCTTTAATATTACCACGAAAAATTTTCAAAAAATAATATTTAGAAGATTTTTTTTCAAGAATCTTCTACTTCCGGTTGTCCAATTGTTACCAAAACCTTTTCAGATCTTCCCATGAATGTCCGATTGGGAAATACGTTGTTAAACAAATTTTAAGTCTTATAGTTTTTGAGTAACCGTCCTTCCAACATCCCACACACACACACACACACACACACACATCCACACACACACACACACAGACATCATCGTAAAAATGTTAAAATCGGATTGTAGAGACCTTAAAACGTGCTTATTCAATAAAATCTGGATATGCGATTTTTAGCATGAATGCAATACCTCTCTTAGCGAGAGGTAAAAAATTCAAAAAATATTATTTAGAAGATTTTTTTTTCAAGAATCTTCTACTTCCGGTTGTCCAATTGTTACCAAAACCTTTTCAGATCTTCCCATGAATGTCCGATTGGGAAATACGTAGTTAAACAAATTTAAAGTCTTATAGTTTTTGAGTAACCGTCCTTCCAACATCCCACACACACACACACACACACACACACACACACACACACACACACACACACACACACACACACACACACACACACACACATACACACACACACACACATCCACACACACACAGACATCATCGTAAAAATGTTAAAATCGGATTGTATTTATTCAATAAAATCTGGATATGCGATTTTTAGCATGAATCCATTACCTCTCTTAGCGAGAGGTAAAAATGTAAAACGAAATTTTGACAGCAATGTAATATAATTTATTTCACATTTAATTTCGATGCAATATTGTCAATTTAAGCCAAGTTTAATATTTAAGTTACGTTGGTGCAATCGGCCATTTTTAACCAAAATATCGTGAGATAATGTTTCCGATATATTAAATACTGCAGTCTGTAGTATAGTGTCTATAGGTAAAAAAAAACTTCGTTATATATATGAAAGGACACAATTTAATATTAAAATAAAAATTTATCATTTTGAAAAAAAGTGACATCTAGTTTTTCCTTTGTACTCTTCATCCGTAAAATAATATTAAGCATGGAAAATAATATTCCACTTTAAACTTCGCATATCATACGGTACATATTTCATAATCCTATACATGGCTACCATTTCCAAGCATAACAGAATTTGACATCCCGTAATAATATTATTCACTCTCACACATATTCACGCATGTATTGCAACACGTGCCCTATGACGCAAATTCCCCGTCCGGGAACTGGTGATACGGAAAGATAAAGAGAGACAGAGATTAATTAAGGACCACAGGAATTTCAAATCCTGAACATTAGCATCAATTTCACCAGCCAAGCTTTCCACAAGGACCAAGGGTTTTCATTCACCTAATTAATGAAAGATATTGCAGGTTTGTCGGAATTCCTTGTAAGGATAATATTAAGAGTTTCGGAATTGAGAATTGTCGATCCATGTTCAATTTATCAATCTATAATCAATTTTCCGGTTATCCTTTACAGCTCTCCTGTCATCCTAATACTTTTTTGTGATATATTAGGTCTACAGGACTATACTTTTTTAGGGTAATCCTTTTTTATAGCGGAAGGGAAGATACGATTAATTTAAACGGATTTGGGTTATTGACATTAAGAAGATAATTCCCAATTTTTTAGGGTAGGGTCAATGACATTAACAATATTCTTTTAAGGATAATTGAAATACCATTTATAGATAAAGATTTCTAAATTGTTTTATGATAATACTGTTAGGTAGACAAATATAAATAAATTAAATAAATAAATCATCAAGGCATATCACCCATTACTGGGGGTGCCAATCTGCTTTGTACACAGATATCAGTAATGATGAAATATTTGTACCGTGCGGGTGATTACCAGGCGTCACCTCACGGGCACTCATTGCTGGCGTGAAGACTGACTACAGGGGGCAATTTTGTGTCATTAATATTCGAAGTAATATTTGGCGTCGGTCGGGATCGAACCCGCGGATCCCCAAATTCGCGAACAAATATATACACATATATATATATATATATATATATATATATATATATATATATATATATATATATATATATATATATAAAATTTTGAACAGAGTTACAACGCAACTATTTAGCTGTTGTGTCAAATACAAATATTTATGTACCGTCAAGTGGGGCTACTTTGATTTTGGGATACTACTTTGATTTTTTCCTGGGAAAGTTTTTGAACGCTTTTTGCAACACCGTGGAGTTAAATAGTTATATTTGTCTTACGTCTGTACACTGACTATCATTATATTCTTGTTGATTAATATAAAATTATACTTAAGAGTAGCAGCTTTCGTTGATTCGTTACGATTTTGTTCGTTATTTACAGATTTACAGATCTGTAAGACTTACAGATGTGAACAGTATCGACACATTAAATAAGTATTCTATGTTATTTATTTTGTTACTAGGTAACGATACGAAATACATGGCTTATTTTGTGATTATTTTCTACCTTTCATATTAAAGAATTGAAATAAATATCTTTTTACACATAACCTCTTGTATCAGTGTAATCCCAGTAAAAATGTTTATGACAAAAAAACTATTCTTTTTATTAAGAATAATAAAACCTTTTTACTTTCTTGTACATAAGTAAAGGAAGTATTGTAATCGCGAAAAATTTCGGTTTCCAGATTTCAGCGGAAATATCCATTTTGATCATCCCTGAATCCATTTTGACTAATTTCGTCGTGACGTCTGTACGTAAGTATCTCGCATAACTCAAAAACGGTAAGCCGTAGAAAGTTGAAATTTTGTATTTAGGACTCTTATAACATCTAGTGGTGCACCTCCCTTTCTGGTTATTACACAATTTCCAGAAGTGGCACTTTATATGAAGCCTATAATAGATTTTAATGAAAAACTGTTTTAAAATATAATCCAAAACTTTTCAAATTTGGTATACAAGACTTTTATGTCAATCGAAATAACATAATACATTTTGGTTAAAATAGGCTAACCGGAAGTGGTACATTACTTGAAGTTGTTAACAGTTTATCTTGAATAAAATGATTTTATTTTGATTTTAGAAATAAATGCTTCAAATAAAAGTTTTAGAGAATTATTTTCTGTGTCTAGCACATCAAGTATTATTAAATTAGCCCTTTGTATAAGCGAGATATGTAAATTTAAAAATTATATACTTTTTTGTTTTTGTAATAAAGCTTGCTATGGATTAAGACAAAAACATAAAAAAAAATGTTCATATCAAATTATGTTAAATACGTGCAATTTTATGATTCGTACAATAACAAATATTATATTTTTATTGTGAAATTAGTCATATTCATTGTTGTAATCAAATATTTCTTTGTTGTAATTAAAACTCTCTTTAAAAACTCCCTTTGTGGTCGCTATATATATCTTACTGTATTGAAGTTAAAAAAAATATTTTGTAATTTATTTATTAAAAAAATATGTATAGTTTAATAATCGTACAAGGAAGTCGTGTGGTGTCCACATCAGATTTTTTGGTTTAGATTCTGTTATATTTATTATATTAACGACGTTTCGGCAATATACACTATTGCCTTCTTCAGGAATGAACATGAATAACAAATCAACAAATACAAATAAATAAATAACAAAACATAGCAACAGGTAACTAAGGTGACAATTACAACATATTTAAAATAGGAAGCCATGCACGACTAAGATCTAGACCGTCACCTTTAGGTAAGGAAGGTATTGTCTTCGGTCAAAAAATTCAATGATGAGTTTTTATTGAATAAGCACGTTTTAGGGACCCTAAAACGTAAAATGGTAAAATCATATTATAAAACGATTTTACCATTTTTATGATGTATGTATGTGTGCTGTGTTGTGTGTGTGTGTGTATGTGTGTGTGTGTCTGTGTGTATATGTGTGTGTGTGTGTGTGTGTGTGTGTGAGTGTGTGTGTGTGACGAAAGTTTCGGATCGCATAAGTCCAATACCACGATTCCAAAAATTATATTTTTTTCGTATTCCTCAAGTTTACATCCAGAAGCAGAGGTGATTAGATTTTGGTTATATTTGGTCAACCGGAAGTACCAAAGTTTTTATTGACATTTAACGTTATTATAACTTAAAGAATATATTATTCCCTATACGATTTGATTGCATTTTATACTTCATATTCAAAAGATATAAAGTTAAAGAAGTAGCCTCATTTGAAGATTTAACAGTTAAATATGATTTTTTGACATTTAACATTATTATAACTTAAAGAATATATTATTCTCTATACGATTTGATTATTTGATTGCATTTTATACTTCATATTCAATAGATATAGAGTTAATGAATTATAAAGATATTAAATTTCATAAATCAGCTAGCTATGCTAACCTTGAAAACTGCTAATATATTTAGATAATTCAAATTGACAGATGTCAGTATCAATGAAATGAAAATGACTGTGGCAAAGTTATGGATGTTGAGATAGATGTTGAGGAAGACAAGGAAATATACGGTAAAGAATGAAAGAATAAGAGAAATAACTCTAGTGTTAGAAGTTTCTAGAAAGATACAAAAGAGACGATTACATTGGTTTGAACATGTCATGACGAGAGATGAAGAATATATTGGAAGAAGAATGAATAGCTTAGTAATAGAAGGTTGAATAAACAGAGGAAGACCAAACAGAAATGAGTGGAAGAAGAAAATAAAAAATAGCGACACCTAATGAATGGGAAAAGCTAAAGAAGAAGAAGATGTGTTAAGTGCAATTTGCATAGTTTTGTTTATGAAATAATTTTACTGGAAATATATAATCTTTTGCAAGAAAATTTATGTATGGAATTTATACATAATACACGGGATTGACGGAAGGTATTGTGCTGGCTACATCAGATTTTTTTATGTATAACTCTGGTGCTACTTTAAGTACAGCACAATAAAAACAGAGTTTCGTAGTAGCCCCATTTTGTATATAACTATGATTTAAAAAAATAATTTAATCATATTCCTATGTCGCGCCTACGTCTATACCGTTAACTGCTGTCAAATTCAAAGCGAAAAAATTATATTAAAATCATCTGTCTATTGAAATGCAGTAATATTTTAATATTTGTTAAATTGTGTCTCGCATTTGATGATTCTCATATATTGTCATACCTATATTTTTGTACCAGGTTAGGTGGAAGAACAGCTTTGGGCTGAATCTCGCCTTTTACTTAAATATAATAAAGATTATTGTTATTATTATTATTATTATTATTATTATATATTACATATTGCAATGGTCAAAAATAGTTTAAACAAATTACTTGTAGACCAAGTTAGAAACTTTCAAATTTCTTTTATTTCATGTCAATATCTTTTTTAGTTCAAAAGTTATGAATCCAGAAAAAAAATGTTTTTAAAGTAGCCCCACATGATGGTATGATAAAAGAGAAACTTTCAAACCGACCTTAATTACCAGGTACATTTCTTTGTTTGTTATTAAAACGCCTGCTCCATGTTCTTATAAAGAAATCTGCATATGAACCCCCCCCTTTATTGTGTCGAATATTATTTCCGGAATTGTTTGTTTTGATAGTTTTTTTAAGAGACACAAGGGTTTGTTAAGGGGACACCATGTACTGAGGAAATATGGAATTAACCAGAGAGCATCTTTTTCAGTCTTTGGTGAAAGAAAAATATAAAACTAATAGAACATCTACCATATTTACAGATTTGGAATTTGTTTATACCTTGCGTCACCTTTGAAAGGTATGATCTTTGGTGAAAAAAATCGATGCTGAGTTTTTAGTGAATATGTGTGCGTATAAGTATTTGTGTATGTATGTGTGCGTGTGTGTGTGACGATTTTTTTTATAGACGACAACTCCAACACTAGAATTTCAAAAATTACAATTTTCTCGTATTCTTTTACTTTACATCCATATGAAGTGCTGATTAAATTTTGGTTACTCATATAACTGGTCAACCGGTACTTTCATTTTAAGTGCTTAACAGTTTTTCTAGACAAAACGCAGTTAATTATCAATTTCTGACGTTTTATGTTATTTTAAATATTAAATAATATTTTATTCTCTATACGGTTTGATTACATTTTTTTATTAATTTTCAATAGATATGGAGTTAAAAAATTATAAAATTATTAAATTACATAAATCTGCCGGCTATGCTAATTATAGAAACTGCAAATATATTTATATTGACAGATATCAGTGTCAATGAAAAGAAAATGAATGTGGCAGAGATAAGGATGTTGCGATAGATGTTAGGGTAGACACGAAAAGAGAGGATAAGGGAAATGGCTCAAGTGATAGAAGTTTCTAGAAAGACACAAGGGAGACGATTAAATTGCTCGCGTTCAGCCGGGATAACGCTAGCCAATGCTAGACAAGCAAAATAATTGAACGGTTCGCTAGAATCTAGTGCTGATATAGCACTATACGCTGTTTTTAAACTAAGAGGAGTACTTTAAATTTTAAGCGCCGAAACTGACGCTTCTGATTGGCTAGTGCTTCGTCAGGTTTACACTGCACAAATATTTTACATTTGATGTATTAGCTGTCATTCGTTTGGAGGTTATCTTTTTCTGTTTTGGTTTTTCGCATTTCTGTGACTTTAAAATAAATCAGTTCTTTTAAGAACTAATAATATTGATTGTATCGATATTATTTGTGTTTCTTTCATTTAGTTTTTTATATTCGAGTTTTGTTTTTACTCGTGTTTTATTCATTTCGTTTTACTAATATTCGAGTTTTCTTTTACTAGTGATTTTTCATTTAGTTTTTTATATTCGATTGTTGTTTTTACTCGTGTTTTTTCATTTAGTGTTTTATATTCGAGTTTTGCTTTAATCGTGTTTTTTTTTATTTACTTTTTTATATTTGTGTTTCGAGTTTTGCTTTATATTTGAATTTATTTATTTTGAATCATGGATGAAAAGCCTAGTACAAGTACGGAATTTTCACCTATAAAGAAAAGAAAACGGCATTTATCTGTTGCCGAAAAGCAAAGCATATTAAATATGTTCAAAAGTTTGAGAAAATCCTCCGATAAGAACATGACAGCTATAGTAGGCGAAATTTCTCATACATTAGGTAAGAAAATCAAATAAAATTATGTATTTTAGTGCCATAATAATGATGAATTTCTTTCTGTAGGAGTAGCAAAATCTACCGTATATCGGGTAGTTAAAGAATATAAACAGAAAGGATTTGTTACTTCTTCTAACCATTATGGAGGAAGGCCTCAACTAGTTGCAACATTTAACGAATATGTAAAGAACTCAGTACGGCGGATAGTGCATGAATTCTTCCACAGGAACGAATTGCCCACTTTGGATAAGATTTTAGAAGTAGTAAAACGTCGCCCTGATTTGCCTCCTTTTTCACGTTCTTCATTGTATAAATTAATGAAGCTGATTAATTTCAAGTAAGTTTTTTTTTAATACATTTGGTACATAAATAATATATATGTATTATTCTTTAGGTATTTGAAACGAAACAGAAGAAGTATTTTAATTGAACGTGACCATATTATTCGATGGAGGCGACGATATCTCAGAACTATAAAACAATATAGAAAAGAAGATCGTATTATTTATTACCTAGATGAAACTTGGTTGAATGAAGGTCATACGAAAGAAAAAGTTTGGGTAGATAGTGGTGTCGAAAATCAAAGACAGGCTTTCCTTGAAGATTTATCTACTGGGTTAAAAAAACCTACAGGGAAAGGACGACGACTTATCACTCTTCATTGTGGATCTGAACATGGATTCGTGGATGATGCGTTGCTACTCTTTCAAGGTAAAAAATCTTCCGATTATCATGAAGAAATGAATGCAACTGTATTTGAAGAATGGTTTGCTAAACTGCTTAACAAATTACCCGAAAATGCTGTTATTGTCATGGACAATGCCTCCTACCATAGCCGCAAACTTCACAAAATACCAACATCATCGTCCAGAAAACAAGCAATGCAGGAATGGTGAGAATCAAGAAATATTAGCTTTGATCCGGACATGGTTCGATCAGAACTTCTTCATCTTATCAACCAACATAAAGAAAAATACAATTCATATGTGACTGACGAAATGGCAAAGAAAAATAACAAAATTGTATTAAGATTGCCTCCCTACCACTGTGAACTCAATCCAATTGAGTTGATATGGGCAAAAATAAAGAATGAAGTGGCTTCCAAAAATACCACTTTTAAGCTAAATGATGTGAAACATCTTTATCAACAGGCGGTGCAAAATGTTACATGTGCTGACTGGAAAAATTGTGTAGAACACGTCATCAAGGAAGAAGAAAAAATGTGTAAGGTGGACGGAATAATGGACGACTTAATAGAACCATTCATTATTTCGGTTGGCAATGGTGACTCCAGCTCATCGGAGAGTTCTTCTGATGAAGATTGTTAATGTCTGTGCACAAAATTTCTCCTTATTGATATTATAATACACAGTTTCAATTTATGTTCAATTTTAAACGAATTAAATGTAATATTTTTTGTATTTTGTTCCTTTGGTATTGTATTCTATGTTCAATTAAAAAATATAGATATAAATCAAGTAAGAGTGTTTATTTAGATTACATATTATTTTTATTCACATAATCAAATATACGGCGTGAAAAATAAGAGCCTATAATGTCAGTTTTATTTTAAAATAAGTTCCATTGGAAGTATACAGTATTGATGTGTACGGAATTTTTGTATTTCGCGCGAAAAAAAATCTAGTAACTTTTTCTGGTAACTTTCTATAGTGTAAATCAGACTTTCGTACCTACTCCTCCTAGTTTAAAAATAGAGTATAGAAGAAATAGCTAGAGAGAAATATTTCGCTAAACTAGTGGGCAGCTGCATGCCTCATGTTTGGTTGCAACGATCGTCACTTTCTAACAAATTTACTACCTTATTAATAATATTCACTTATGGTGTATCTTCTAAAAGCCCAAATTATAATTTCTATTCAAAATGAAGTCTACGTGCTATCACTACTATACAGGTACAAATACACTCATTTAACCGTCTTATATACCGCGGTTACACGTTTGACGTAACCACAAGTAACCGAGATGCTTAATAAAATGCAGTTACCCTGTGACCGTAGGTAACTACTCTGAATTAAAAATGCAACTTAAATTGCAAATAAATACCTAGATATTTAAAACCGACGGCTGTTTCTCGTATGATAATCCTGACTGCAAAATTAATATCAATTTCATTAACTTCCATAGTGTAATGATTACGCTTATATGTCACCTTATATAAGCAAAATAGTTTCTACGTGGAACTGTCGGTTTCTACCCCAAGAACTATTTCATCTTCTCTATCATCCATTCAATCTACTACTAACTGGAGCTTAGCCAATGTCCAATCTATCTCCTAGTTTAACTGATTCTCCTAAATCTTTTCCCTATCTGCTGGTCTTTGAACGTTTGGACTAGGACACGTTTCCACATCTCCACGTTCGTCTGTTGAACATGGACGGAGAATCAATCACTAAGTTTCACTACACGCTCTCTCGAGAGACGGAACAGCCGGCGCACGTGACCCGAACAAGCACAAAGGGGATTAGGATAAGATGATATTATGAGGAAGAGGTTACACTTTTACTTCGCTCATACGCTCATATTTCATGCCAGTTACAACACGTGGATGCGATTCAAGCAAATTGTGTGGGAGGATTTCGATTTGTAACAAATATAACTAGAAACAAACGCATATTATATAACATGGCATAACAAAAGCAGGAGATGCGGAAATCAATTATGTATGCCGGAAATGTATCTAAGTGAAAATGTAATTTAAACGAATTAAAGTTGTAAGGATATTAGGTTATATTAAATAAAATGTCTAAAAGAACTACAGTAGTAATTTACAGTAAAAACAATACTCCAAGCCTTGTTTTGAAAACGCTGTTTTGAAAATGCCAAATTTCAATATTTAATTTTACACTTATGTTTAAAGAACGATTTTTTTTCAAAATATTTATTTGAGTACAAACTACCTTGTGTTCTGCTTTAAAATAATATTTCGAAATTAAATATTGAAATTTGACATTTTCAAAACACCGTTGGCTTGTGGTGCCAGTTATTGTTTCTACTGTAAATTAGTACTATAATTCTTCTAGACATATTAATTAATGAAACCTAAAATCTTTACAACTTAAATTCGATTAGTTTTTTTTCCAGTTTTTCTTGAATTGTTGGTAAAACTAAGTATTACTTCATTTTACATTAAAATAATAAAATATTTTATCTTGCTAACAGCCTTATTCTCGTGACACTTGTATTGAAATAGTACATTAAAACACAAGTATCATAAGGCAATCTGTTAACGTACGAGTCCAAGTTTGGAAAACGAGCCGCTAGGCGAGTTTTACAAAGGACGAGTGTTTGATACGTGTTTTTTATACTATTTTTTCTATTGAGGTAATTTTACGATTAAATTTATTTAAATTGCGACGTCAAATTATGACTAGGTATTTTTTGTTAGTTATGTTTATGTTGGTAACGCTTCTCGCTAACAATTGAAATTTCATATTTTGTCAACTATTGATTAATTAGTGTATTGCAAGGTGTATTGTATTTATGATTCAAGGTCTGATTCTGGTTGTGAAATTAATATTATATTTTTTTCTAGTCCTATCACCTAAAGAAAGTATAAAAATCCATAATTAAAAGTAATATGTTGAAATATTATCAACAACTTACCATTTTGAGGTTACCTGTCATCTGTCAGTTATGAAAGCATGACTACCAACTCGAGAACATGAAAGGCGCCAAAAATAGTACGCTTATAGATCTTCTAAACATCGTGTTTGCAGTACAAAACAGTGCGTTTATAGAAACATAAGAACACCGAAATAGAAAAATTTATTTAAATTGCGACGTCAAATTATGACTAGGTATTTTTTTGTTAGTTATGTTTATGTTGGTAACGCTTCTCGCTAACAATTGAAATTTCATATTTTGTCAACTATTGATTAATTAATATATTGCAAGGTGTATTGTATTTATGATTCAAGGTCTGATTCTGGTTGTGAAATTAATATTATATTTCTTTCTAGTCCTATCACCTAAAGAAAGTATAAAAATCCATAATTAAAAGTAATATATTGAAATATTATGAACAACTTACCATTTTGAGGTTACCTGTCATCTGTCAGTTATGAAAGCCTGACTACCAACTCTAGAACATGAAAGGCGCCAAAAATAGTACGCTTATAGATCATAGATTAAGGAAAATATATAGTAGAAGATTGGGTATCTCCCTTATAAACCGTGATAACAAGTTTTAGTGCCGTCTATGAAAAGGTCAGAGAACTAAGTTTGACAGCCGAGAAAGTGGCGGGAAATATGAATTCATTTTGAATTATTCGAATCTTTAAATTTTATTTCTTGATAATGTAATTAATAAAAAATCTATCGAAAATAGATAATTTATTAAAGACATTATCAAGAAATGTGAAATATATCTTGAACTATAAAAAAAAAAATACAGTACTTAATATGTTAATGTCTTTATTTTAAAATATATACATTACATTATTTAAATCAAATAATAAATAAATAACTACAAATCTCAAACTACACGGCGACAACTATTAAAATTTAAGAACATACTACTCAAGGAATCAAAAATTTGAATTATTATTATTATTATTATTATTATTATTATTACAAGAGGTAATATTATTTCAAAAAAGGGATGTTACTTTAAATGTATGCCAGAAATGCACTGCTTCATTGACCTCGTTATTGATGTTCGTCCACTTTTTAACAAATCTACCCTCTTCTATATTCCTTTTTTCTTAAAGCTGACACCATACTATTTCAACATTCTTTGATGAATCTTATGAGGCTTCACGTCCTTTCGCCTAATAATGTAATATTTGCTGCTCTTCTACGGTGTAAATATCTAAGAGCACCACCATGATGTAAATTCTCCTGGTCCACTTACATAAACCATTTCTTCTATTGGGCACTGTCAACTTCTGCAAGAATGTGTCTTCATTATGCAGGAGTTACAAATATTTCATGTGATTTTTTTCTGAAATATTATCAATGTGTTGTTGTATTTTATATCACCCCCGTATGATAATGCTAGTATGAAAACTAATATACTTACCGAGAATATATTGAATGATAAAGTAATATATTGCAATAAAGATACAAATTCACAAATAACAGTTTTAAATGTCAAAGAATTTTGAACGATGCAATAAAGAATTGTGGGAAATTTACAGCAGTTCTCAAACGTATGTTACCTTTTTATAGTATTTTGACATTAAAGTTTGAGAATCCCTGTAAAATCTGTACTACTAAAGCCATCTATGAAAGGGTCAGGAAGTATTTCCAAACGCTACTAGATTGAAAACTTGTTATCACGTTCCTGTATGCAGTTTCACCCCCCTGTTATAGATCTTCTAAACGTCGTGTTTGCAGTACAAAACAGTGCGTTTATAGAAACATAAGAACACCGAAATAGAAAAACAATATTGTTTCGTATACAATATTGAAAACAATATAGTTTAAGATATTGTATGAAATTCGTATTCCCGTGAATCCTTGTAAACTGTCTTTATACAATTTATTGTATTGTAATGTACACAAGTATGAAATTAGTTCATTTCCTTATTTGATATTTATTTACTTTATTTTTTGACATAAGTGACATTTCCTTAACCCAAAAAAATTATCTGTTGTTAATAGTGTTGTGGAAGAAAACCAAAGTAGTATAGAAGGCTCAATAACAGATATAAGTACAAGAACATTTAAAAACCAGAAGAAAAAAGTCAAATTTAAATTCGTATATATTTTAGGTATGACAAGAAATGGTTTTAAATTTAGATTGTTGTTCAAATGGATCATTTAGAGACGAAAAGTACTGGCGAAAAATAAAAATAAAAACAGTTAATATCGCATTACAATTTAATCAAATTAACTAGAGCTTTATATATCGTAAAATTCTAGTAATAACAACTACTAACCAAGATTCCCATTTTCTGAATCTGCTGAAAAATTCATTCAGGTTTGTGTTACTGTTGGTCTTCATCATTAAGTACAATAGTACAAACTTGTTGTAATTAATCATATAATAATTATTGATTACATTTGTTACCAGAAATAAACATCCACTAACTTATATTAAAAATAACACTATTTAACATCCAGTAGGTAACTTCTTTCATTGAAAATATGTAATATGTATTTATAAATGAATAAAGAATATACAATTCAACAAGATACATGGTTTTATTGTTATAAAACAGAAATTTTATCTCGAATCTGGATTTGGATAATTTAGCAGAGATGAGACTTTATTATATATTTATTCAATAGCATTTTCAATTGATAATCTGTAAGTTAATTTTTGTAAAAGTTTGTTGCTTTTGTAAGGATAAAAGTTCATTCATACTCTTAAATGTATTTTTTATTTTTAATTGAGCACAATGTCTAAATTATTTAATTCATAAATGTAAACTACACATTATACAGTATATTGGATATATTACTCTAACATATTATCCTCTTTTCGCAGTCAATAGTAGCACTAATTAATGAAATGAAAATTGTATTTATCATTATTCACAATTTAGATAGTATTTTAAAAATTATTGTTTCCGTAACAAGTAGCTCAGTTTCTTGTTCCGAATACAACATTTAAAACAATTATTGTTTTCAATACAATACAATTTTTATCATCTGAATATCAAAAATTGTATAGTTTACGATAAAGTTTTGACCTTTCAATTTATTGTTTTGTATACAATATTGTTTCAAAATCAATGTTCCCGTGAATTTCAAAATTACAATTTATTGTATACCAAACAATAATTGTTTTGTATACAATATTGTTTTCAATACAAGTGTCACGAGAATCAGGCTGTATGTTTCATTAGAACGACAAAATGTCCGTTATATTAATAAAATAAGTCGTACACTTTTTCCTACGAGTACATATCGGAACTCAGAATTCTTATAACTTCAATTTTTCATGACTACGAAAACGATGACAGCCGAACACGTTTCGTTTTCTATCGGAGAAACCTTTGTAATCTGTATTACTCAACTTAAATTTTATGAATGAGTATTATTGAACGCCATATTTAAAACTGTTTTGTGAAATCCACTACAAATATTTTTTCAACAGTATAAATATGGATCAGAAAACCTAACCGCTACAATGGCGATCCGTTGGAAGCCAATCACTCCGCTTCGCTCCATGTTGCCTCCCATCGATGAGTAATATAACATCCCTAACTTTTCAGGGACGGCAAAAACTACATTAACCGTGGTTTTAACTGGGATGAAGGAGGGGCTGGAATTTAATGCTGGATAAAAATTAGTCTGTAACCCTAGTAAATATTTGCATATCTGACTGATCGTTAGATAAATTTCTTTTAAGAAGCAAGAGAGACATTTGTTCTCCTAATATTGAACTTATCTTTCTATTGCATAGTATGTATTTTTTCCAAGTGTAGAATACCCGATATGCCTAGGACTTGTGCCAATTCTTAGTCGTGCAGCGTCGAACCTATGAGACTTCAAAATTACGATATGCTCCCTGTCCTGCTACTCACATTTAAAATCTACACTGTGGCCACTGAAAGGAGCGCACTAGCCTTAGTAATTTTCATCCTTACGAATTGTCCCGATGTTTGCCGAATTCAATAGGCCTTCACTCTCATAGTAGGTATGCGCAATTGAGTGATTGGAATGTATCTTATTTCATTCTGATTCATTTTCACATTTAAGCAAGATTTAAATAATTAATTATAGATTTACATCACAAAAGCTTCTGGATTAATATCCTGGTTTCACAACAGTGTTGTAATTTTATATGCAATTTAATTACAGAATAATTATTTTATACTCAGACAAAGATCTCTGAATATTAGATACAATTATGTTTAAAATGTTCAAAGAGAATAACAAAAAATGAAAAATATTTTAGTTTCTCTTTTCTCGTATAAAGTTTTAAAGTTTTCATATTAAATTTATAGGTTAGCAGAATTGAATTGTACTAGTTGTACGACTCCATTAATTTTTTTTGTTTTGTTTCAGTTGTTCTTGAAACTTTGCTACTTGGAACGATATGCAATGTTTTGTACTTTTCTACACAAATAAAATACCCCTAGAAATTAATAAAATATTGTGCCCCATATTTTATCCATATTCTATAGAAAATAAAGTAGCACTATTTATAGCCACGTGTCATATATGATGTATGTTGGACTTAACAATACAGGCATTCAGCTATAAAATGAATAGATTGTATTCCGCTGGGCAAATCGATTCTACAATATATTGTATTTTAAAAATAATTATATTGATAATGACTGAAATGCAAGTTTCTCTTTTACCTCTTCGTTAGGACAGATTGCCCACAACTTGAATAGAAATCATATTTTATTAGGATTTCTTCTTTAATTTTATGGTAGAATAACATCCTTATATTTGTTCTGTTCAATTACGAAACACCCAATATGTATAAATGTATGGGTTATTAGTAATAATGAGGAGGTTTCACATATTTCAGAAAGTATTTTAAATGAAATTTTGTGCAATATTTTTCATAGTAATAAAAAAAAATCTGTTGTGGCCAGCACAATACCTCTCGACATTTCCATTTTATATTATAATAAGTATTGTATGTTAATATTTCTTATACACATAAAAAATTCTAATTTTTTATTCCAAATATCATGATTTTTCAATTCCATGTGATTAACCACATAAACTTTCATATGGATATATGTATTTGACCTATAAAAAATCTGATGTGGCCAGCACAATACCTTCCGTCAATCCTGTGTATGATGTACAAAATCCATACATAAATTTTCTTACTAAAGATTCTAAATTTTTGGTATTATGTGATTCCCTTTCTCGGCAACTGAATTCCATACTCATGATAACAAAAAAATAATAATAAGAAATTATGATATTTTGAATGAAAAATTATAACACTTGTCAGTTATGGACATAATTAATTGCTGTCATTTTGACACGGGTCTCATATCTGCTTACCAAAGTCAGCAAAGTGATGTCACTACACGCGCCCTATACATAAATTTTCTTGCAAAAGATCCTATATTCCCAGTAAAGTTATTTCATAAACAAACTATGAAAATTACACTGGACACTGACATCTTCTTCTTTAGTTTTTCCCATTCGTTAGGGGGTCGCTATTTTTTATTTTCTTCTTCCACTCATTTTTGTTTTCCGTGTCGTCTTCATTCAGTTCCTTTTCTCTCAAGTCTTCTGCAATACAGTCTTTTCATCTTATATTTGGTCTTCCTATGTTTCTTTCACCTTCTATTAATATATTCATGTCTCCTCATAACATGTTCAAACCAATGTAATCGTCTCTCTTATATCTAGAAACTTCTAACACTAGAGTTACTTCCCTTTTTCTTTCATTGATTTACATTTTATTGATACTGACATCTGTCAATTTGAATTACCTGAATATATTAGCAGTTTCCATGGTTAAGTTAGCATAGCTGGCTGAATAATGAAATTTATATCAAATTTATTATCTTTATTCTTCTTTAACTCATATCTGTTGAATAACAAATATAAAATGCAATCAAATCGTATAGATAATAATATATTCTTTAAGTTATAATAACATTTAACTGATTTTGCCAAGAAAAATTATTAAAATCTTCAAATGAGGGTACTTCCGGTTGACCAATTATAACCAAAATCTAAACAGATCTGCATATGGTTGTAAGGAAGAGGAATACGTAAGAATTGTAATTTTTGGAATTCTAGTATTGGAGATATCGTGTCCGAAACGGCGGGGATACACACACACACATACACACACACAAACACACACACACGCACACACGAACACACACACACACATACAGACATTATCGTAAAAATAGTAAAATCGTATTGTAAAGACCCTAAAACGTGCTTATTCAATGAAAACTAACCACCGAATTTTTTGACCAAAGACAATACCTTCCTTACCTAGAGGTGACGGAAGGTAAAAACCATAAGAAATATTAAATGTGCTACCCACAAAAAGCTTTCGGTAATGTCACTAAAACTGTTGATTTTTGACAATTACATTTATTTGTCAATTGCAAACATTTGCATTTGTCAACTTGTTTCCTTGGTATAGTGATCTGCGATTTGGACTGTGTGATTTATTACCTCAGATTATTCTATAAATTATATTCCTTATCTCTAAATCTATAATACATATAATAAAACAATTAAATTTATTAGATTTAGAATTTAATGATCTTTATTTTTTGTAATATAATTTTTCAAAAAATAATATTTAGAATTCTTTTTAAGAAACTACTACTTCCGGTTGTCCAATTGTCACCAAAACTTTTTCAGCCCTTCCCATTAATGTCAGATTGAAGAATACGTATTTAACCAGGTCTTAAGTCTTATAGTTTTTGAGGAATCGTCCTGCCAACATCCACAAACACACACACAGACATCATCGTAAAAGTGTTAAAATCTGATACTAGCGAGAGGTAATAATAATTTGTTGTTATTTTCGTAACACAGGATAATAATTATTTAACTTTTTATTTTTTCTTCGTTATTTGCATTTATTTTTGTTTTGTTCTAATTATGTTGAAAAAAATATTTCTACGTCACATTTTTAAAATTTTGGTACAGCAAAAGTAACATTATGGTGCTCGGTATGGTCCATTTGTTCTTGTTATATCATAGGAACTCGAAACGGCAGTGCTCTTCCCATTAGACCAGTGGTTCCCAACTGGTGATACGCGAAAGAATAATAATACAAAACAAAGTACTAGGTTAAAACTCACAACTTTTCACAAGAAAAAGCGTGCCAAAGATGCGGAAACAAAGCAATGTTTCCTAGACCTAATCAGTGACAGTTCAATGAAAGACTCTTTCAAGAAGAAAAGCAGGTAGGAATAATATGAAGGGAGTATTTGCAATCGCTCCTCATCCGCAAGTAAATAGGTCATAGCAATACAAGATGAAGCATGCACCGAAGTTGTAGGATCAGATCGAGACATCCGTTCATTGACTTTTGTAGTCTTGTATTTTTGTTTAAATAATAATTATAAACTGTGCACAGTTAATGTGAATATTATTGTACTACTCGCGAAATAAAGGATCGGTCTAGGTGATACATATAATGCTTTGGGGATGAAATTTACTTTTATGAGATTTTTCAGCCTTTAAAGTTGAGCAAATATTTCTTCCGTGAGAAATACACGGGGAACTGAGTTTGTTTTTGGCGCTTATGTTTGACCATTACACTCAGAGCTGGGCAGTAATTAATTAATTTTTGTAATTAATTACTAATTAAATTGCTTTTTCCCAAATTGTAATTTGCAATTAATTACTATGCAAAAAAGTAATTGTATTCAATTACTTTTGAAAATTTAAAAATAATTGAAAAAGTAATTGGTTTTTCAAATGCTAATTACTATTTTGAACCAAGAAATGAGGGAATCCCCGGGATACGGGCGTAACGTATTTTATCTGCGTGTGTAACGACAGGTTACAAGTGTAACTTGTCATGCGCTTTGGGACGTACGACGTACTTCGGACTTTTACTTAAGTTATAATTTATTATTTTTTTCTGAATAGTAATAATATATTTTTCAAGGAATTTGCAATGTCTTCATATAGAGTTTCATATAATCACTATAAAGTATTTTTAATAACCATACAGACATATATACAGGGTGAGTCTGGGAAGATGCTCACACTTTCAACATATTTATTACAAGTAATAGAAAAAAAACTCATATAATTTTTTTATTTTTACTTAAATATACTGATGGCAGATGTAGATATTTTTTATAAAGTCAGGTTAGCGAGATACGATTATCAACTTTTATTTTATAAATAGCAACCTAGTATTAAAATATAAATTACAGCAAAAATATGAAAGATATCGAGAAAAATAACAGTTCCGTACTGATTTGATTGTATGTTGGAACAAACCTATTATTGAAAAATATTAGAAATTATTTTTATTCAAATATTCTAGGTGGCTTTGTGAACATTTAATTTAAAAGTTAATTTATTAATTAATAAACTCTTTCAACAAGTTACAATTAAATGTCTATTTTATTTTTTTGTTTCCTTTTGTTATATTTTGTTTATTTTCACATAGCCACCTAGAATGTTTGAATAAAAATAATTTCTGTTAATTTTCCATTCTTATTTTTCTCGATTTTTTTCATATTTTTGATATATAACCTTTAATCTCGTTGCTATTTAAAAATAAAAGTTGATAGTCCTATCTTGTAAACCTGACTTTATAAAAAATATCTACATCTGCCATCAAATAGTACCTATATTTAAATAAAAAGTATTTTTTTTCTATTACTTACAATAAAGAAGTTAAATGGGGGACAGGCATCTTCCCAGACTCTGCCTATACTCGTATATAAGTAACTTGTATTACGGAAATTCCAAATCACTTTAAAGCATCGACCTTTTAAAAAGGAAGAATTGTTCAACCTTGGTGTTGCATATAGTTTCAACCCAAAAAGGTAGCTGCAGCTACGTCAAAATTTTACAGTGTACTCGTACGCTACCTGTGTCGGCAATTCTTTATATAAATATGTTTTATTACTCTTATTATTTTTATTTTTGAGCTAGTTTACACCCAATCCTATTCATGCGACCTGGCTTATACCTTGTCCTATAATAGGTCTTCTACAAATCGTTTACACCATGGGGACTAATGATAAGTTTAGGTCTAATATAGGTGTAATATAGTCCTCGAGTCAATGCCATCTGTTGAAATACAATCGCACTTAATTTTTTTAAACTGCAGTTTCATATCCCAGATTGATAAAAGTATTTTAGGTTATGTCAGCATCACCAAATATCATTCAATCTTTATTTTCTTTTTATTGGTATGTTTACGCTGTCACTAGTGAAATACGTGCTCTTATTGACTTTTTTCGTTTGCATCATTGTGAACTTCACAAGGATCAGGAGATTCAGCTTCGGAACATGAGTTTTTTCCGTAATAATTCAATTAATTTAACTTACACAACCTACAAAATATGATGTCAACAAAATCACAATACGGATCAACCGCCACCTACAGAGTTTTTATCAAACACTTTAGGTCACTAAGGCGTTTACACGCAGTTTAAAACGTGGCCTAAACTGGGTCAGGTCACATGAAAAAGAGACCTGACCTAAGCTAGGTCAGGTCGACTACTAAGTGTTTACAGCATGACGTCCTATAAGGTATACGTCGAATATAGGGTATAGGACGCGGCCTAAACGATGGGTGTAAACTAGCTCTTTGTTGTATTTCATATTAAATAGTGTAGTAATATTTTTTTTTGTTTTTTTTTTATAATTTATATAAAATTATATTAAAGTAATTGAAAAATTTATTAAAATGTCATTTACAATGCAAACGTAATTAGTAATTTAATTTTTTTTAAAGTAATTTTGGTTAAAAACCAAATGTAATTTGACAACGTCATCTATATCAATTTAGACATGATCATAGTACATTTTTACCTTCCGTCACCTCTAGGAAAGGAAGGTATTGTCTTTGGTCAAAAAAATCGGTGGTGAGTTTTCATTGAATAAGCACGTTTTAGGGTCTTTACAATAGGATTTTACTATTTTTACGATGATGTCTGTATGTGTGTGTGTGTGTTCGTGTGTGTGTATGTGTGTATGTGTGTGTGTGTGTGTGTATGTGACCGCAGTTTCATGCACGATATCTCCAATACTAGAATTCCAAAAATTACAATTCTTGCATATTCCTCTTCCTTAAAACCATATGCAGACTTGATTAGATTTTGGTTATAATTGGTCAACCGGAAGTATCCTCATTTGAAGATTTTAACAGTTTTTCTTGAAAATCTCAGTTAAATTTTATTATTACAATAATAGGAGGAGTCTAAGGTTAAAAATATATATAAAACTAAAACAATTACCCCTTAACCTTAAATAATAATATAAGCTAAAAGCTAAATACGTATTTCGAGAACTAAGTTCTCATCATCAGTAGAACAAAACAAAAGTTTAAGCAGAGAAGTTAAGATTACTCAACATGTAAACCATATCAGAGGTCTAACAACTCTGAGCAAACAAGGGAGAGAACTGGGATTATATAGGGATAGGAGTCACAGGTGAATGAATACCAATTAAAACTAAGATTTAACGTCCAATGAAATTTAAGATTTAAAATGTCCTATTAAATTTAAGTTTCTATTAAATCGAATAATTTAGAATTTGGTATGGGACCGAAATCTGCGTTCATCAAGTTATTTTTAAATTTATTTATTATTAAGCTCTCGTATGCATCTAAATATCTATCATTATTAATATTCTTTAAAAGTTTAATGTTAGAATTGTTAATTTTGTGATTATTAATGAACATATGTTGAGCCACGCTAGATTTTTCGGGATTACCGCTTTTTAGATGATAAAAATGTTCTTTAAACCGAGTGTCAATTTGCCTTTTAGTTTGCCCGATGTAAACTTTATTACAATCATTACAGCTAATTTTATATATACCGGATTTTTTGTTAGTGTCAATTTTATCTTTAGGATTACCTAATAGAGATTTAATAGTATTACTTGATTTGTAAGTCAAGGTTAAATTTTGATTTTGAAAAATTTTATTTAAATTTTTAGAAGCGTGATCGTACGGTAGTGTTATGTATTTATTATTATTTTTATTATTAAATGGTGTTTGTTGGGACCCCTATAGCCATCTATGTAGCTGAGTTGGTTTCATCGCTCATCGGCCTCCAACCGGACATAAGTATTTTTCTGTGTTGTTCTCGTACAACAGTGTTTGAGTTCGCACGTCTTCTACACACACAGTTCTCGGCATTTTTGCCAGCTGTTCTTTTTATAAGTTTTGTATTTTTTCTGAGCCAGTACATAACTAGTTTAGTGGTTTTCTTATATATCAAATCTTTCACAGTGAAGTTTACATTATTTAAACTTACATAAATTCAGTTAAACGTTAATTATATTATTACAACGTGCACATGTGCTTAGCACATTGTAAAACACAGTGTTTGACACTCATTTCGTTTTCAAGCTACACTCTGGAACACGGAACACATTTACACTCGATACCAAAGTGGACCAGGAATACACATTCACCATTCACAACACATACATGTACCACATTGATGCACGAGGACCCAATTCCTGCTTATATCAACTTTATTGCTTTGCTTGCACGCCACAGGTAGCTTTTAAGTATTTCGCACGCTTCCTGAACGCAGTGAGTACAATTTGTATTACATTTATTTGCTACCAGTACTCCACACTTGTTCGTATAACATTTAATCTAGATTTATACTTATTCAATGGTGATCTGTTTCATTATTTTTTTTATGAGAATTATATAATTTTTGAGTACGTAAATGCATATTATATTTATTGTTTATTTAATTGATATTTATTCGTTACACCTGTGCATGAATCTCCCATATTCATCCACTCATTTTACACACATTTATTCGACCTTAATTTACACTTGTATACAACACATTCACATCATATTACTTAAATTATATTTTATCATTCTTTTGAATTCTCGCGCATTCGCTTTATGTGTATTTACTCCTATCTTTGCTGTTGTTAGGTTCAAGGGTACTAGCTTCGATTTCCTACACACTATTTGTGGGCCACCCTTTGATCCTTTCACTCCTAGAGCACCCTTCTTGTGAAGTCCTGTAGAGAGCTCCTGCAGGTGAAGCGTGTCTAACCAGACCATTCCTGTTGTATATTTTCTATTTCGTGGAATATTTATGATTACGTCACAGCGCATCTTCCTCTTTCTATTGCGTCAAATTGTCCTGCCAGGACGTTCAGTCAACTCGCCAATACAGCCACTCACATCCATAAAACGCAACGCAATCTTGGCGCTCAATTTCACAATTATTTTCACTTCGAGATTGGAATAGTGACCTGCGCCGCAACATTGGTCCTTCGAGCCGGATGTGACGGGCCCAAGGATAATTGCTTACAACATCATCTATTACACAATTTCCTTTGGCGTGTGTTACATATTGAAGAACTTCATCATGACTGACATAGCAGCAGCTTCAATTTGTCGCAATTTTTGCATACGATTCGTCGAGACTTTGGAATGTCTCATGGCCCAAGCTGACAAGGATCCTACAAAATTAAATGAAGCTCGTACACGATATGAAGCGCTCCCAGGATATATCAATGATTTCAAAACTAACCATGTTCAAATTATGACGCACTCTAGCAGCACTGATAAGCAGGAAGAACTCTATATCGAATGCGATGACTTTTTCTCATCTGTATACAAAATAAAAGCGCAATTTAAAAATCCGCCATTCTGCGAACCATTAAACGCTGATACTTCAAATTTAACGTTGTGCTCTCAAACATCCTCTCAGTCGCATACATTCGCTAGACTTCCGAAATTAGACTTGCCTCATTTCTCTGGCGATATCGCAACTTGGAACTCGTTCTATGATCTTTTCAACAGTTCCATTCATGAAAACGACAGTCTTCGTCCAGCCCAAAAATTCCAATACTTAAAATCTGTCTTAGAAAAGGAACCTTTGTCCTTAATCAACAACTTAAGTCTCACTGACGACAACTATCCTATCGCTGTCAAATTGTTGCAAGATCGTTACGCTCAGAAACGACTAATATCTTCTCTTCACATACAAATGTTATTAGAATTGCAAAAGCCAATTCCTATGAACTATAACAATGCAACGAAATTTGCAGCTGCCATCAGTGAGCATACTGAAGCCCTGCGAGCTAATCATGAACCAGTAGATGACTGGAGCTCATTACTAGCTTCCATCTTGATCACTAAATTTGATACTCGAACTAGAAATAATTTTGAACGCACATTGTCCAAAGATAAGTTACCAACTCTTAATGAGTTGAAAGATTTTCTAAACACCTTCATACAATCCCAACAATGGCAGAGCATCCAACAAACCCGTCCTTCAGACAACGAATCAAGACCCAAACAAGACTACTCCACACCGAAGCAAACCAAAACTTCAACTTTCCTGGCGACCACAAATTCTGTCAACTGTATAGCCTGTGCTAAACAGCACGCTCTATTTAGATGTTCGACTTTCCACTCCATGGAACCATCTCAGCGCTTCAATCTCGTTCGCACTAACAACAATTGTTTCAATTGTTTGTCAGCTTTTCATGTTACACGAAAATGCCTATCACAAATAAATTGCCGCAAATGCAATCAGCGTCACCATACGCTTTTGCACTTCAATCAACAATCAAATACGAGTGATACGCCAAGTAAAACAAACGGCTCAACTGATTGCAACACCGCCTGCCCTTCAGACCCTAATGCTGAAGCTACAGAAAGCACATCTATGCTTTCACACAACTCTTTCAGTCCTATCGTTCTTTTAGGTACTGCAATCGTTCAAGTGCAAGATTCTTTCGGTGCATGGCAATCAGTTCGAGCACTCCTAGACAGTGGTAGTGAATCTTCCTATATCACTGAAGAATGTTCGCGGCGTTTAAATCTAGCTAGTCATTCTGCTGACATTCGAATTACTGGTTTTGGAAACACGGCCGCCACAAATATTGTTCGAGGTACTACCATGCTCCACATATGCTCATCACATTGTGAGTCTGTACGATACACGCTCTCAGCAATAATAGTATCTCAAATCGTGCAAAATTTACCGAAGACGCAGCTTCCATCTAACTTGCTTCATCAATTCAGCCACTTACAACTAGCGGATCCAGATTTTACCACACCGGCACCAATCGAACTCTTAATCGGTGCTGATCTCTACTTTGACCTCCTCACTGGTCACAAGCGGATCACTTCCAATGGCCCAATCGCACTAAAAACATCTTTGGGTTGGATTGTTTCAGGACCCACCACAATCACTTCAAGAACTGTTAATACCCTACTAACTGTTCAGGATTCATTATCGGCATCGTTATCGAAATTCTGGGAACTCGAAGACATTCCTATGAACACTGTTGCGTCTGACGAGGACCGGCTCGCCAATAATATTTTCGAATCTCAGCACAAACGATTAGATTCTGGGCGCTATATTGTTCCTCTCATATTTAAGGAATATCCTCCTGATTTAGGAAACTCTCACGCAAACGCCATTCGATGTTTCAATGTCTTACAACGTCGCTTATCGAATGATCCCAAGCTAAAGATAGAATATCATAAATTTATGAGCGATTATTTAGAACAAAACCACATGACACCTTTGCCTTCAGATCTTGACCACAAATGTAAAGGATTCTATTTACCGCATCATGGAGTACTACGTGAAACTAATGGTAAGTCGAAGCTCAGAGTTGTCTTCAATGGATCCAAAAGGACTTTGACGAATAAATCACTCAACGATTATCTGTTATCTGGTCCTGCTCTTCAGACAGACCTCGTATCAATTATTCAGCGATCGCGTCTTCACCGAATAATCTTCACCGCAGATATTAGACAAATGTATCGTCAGATTCTCGTGTCCGACGAACATCGCATTTATCAAAAAATACTATGGAGTTTTGACTCAACTTCGCCACCGCAACCTTACATTCTCAACACGGTGACATATGGGACGACTTGTGCCCCCTTTCTAGCTATTCGGACCTTACATCAATTAGCTGTTGACGAAGAATCAAAATATCCACGAGCTGCAAAAATTCTCAAGTCTGATACCTACGTTGACGACATAATAAGTGGAGCCAACTCAGTGCCTGAAGCTCTTGATCTCCAACAAGACCTCATTAAACTTCTAGGCACTGCCGGTCTCGAACTCCGTAAGTGGACAAGCAATCATCCAAAATTGCTTCAAAATATTCCTGACGACTATCGTGAATTCTCTTTTCTAAATGAAGACCAACACAAGGAAGCTGTCAAAATTTTGGGCCTATCTTGGAATCCGTTTTCTGACCACTTCACATATAAAATCAGTTTGCCCAACCACGATGTCACAAAACGCACAATCCTATCAGACATCGCAAGAATATTTGATCCTATTGGTTGGTTGTCGCCCATAATTATGATAGCTAAACGAATTATGCAAGAGCTGTGGATATCCGGTACTGACTGGGACGCTCAAGTACCCGAAGCATTAGTCTCAGACTGGAATACCTTCAAGTCACAATTGCCAGAATTATGTTCGCTACGCATACCACGTCATATAGACTCATCAAATGCTACATTAAGCTTGATAGGTTTTTGTGATGCCTCAGAAACAGGTTATGCAGCTGTTGTGTACATCCACGTCGACCATTCAAGATCTCAATCTCGCAAAACATATCTTATTGCTTCGAAAACTAAAATAGCTCCACTCAAACGAATATCTCTCCCTCGTTTAGAGCTTTGTGCAGCTTTATTACTATCACGATTAATGACAAACTTATTACAAATACTGCAACTATCATTTTCTCATATACTTGCTTGGTCGGATTCTACCATTACGCTGTCTTGGATCCGAGCCCCACCTTACAAATGGAAAACCTTTGTAAGCAACCGGGTTGCCGAAATACAACAAAATCTCTCTCAAAATCATTGGCATCACATTAGTTCACAAGATAACCCTGCTGACTGCGCATCTCGAGGTATGTCCGTTCAGGAGTTATTGTCACACTCCTTATGGTGGGAAGGGCCCTCATGGTTTAAGGAATCCCCCACCTCATGGCCAATATCTCAGCAGTCTGATGAGTCATCACTTAATCCACAAGCATCTGTTGAATCTAAGATATCTTTAGTTGTAAAGAATGAGCTTGATAACGCTCTGTTGCAGCAGTATTCTGACCTAAACCGCCTTTTACGGATCACGGCATTATGCATCAGATTTTTCAGAAGAATAAAACTCAAGGAACCCCCTACGCAGTCATTGTTAACGGCCTCAGAACTGGATGATGCTTTATTACGATGGGTGAAACTGGCACAAAACGAAGTATTCGCTGATGACATTGACAAACTTAATAAAGGAAAATTGTGCTCCAAACTACTGCGAAATCTGAGTCCATTCATTGATGACGACGGACTTCTACGGGTCGGAGGAAGAATTCGGAACTCCAATTTAAATTTTTATCAAAAACATCCTCTTCTTCTACCTTCAAAACATCGTTTAATCGTCTTGGTGATTGACTATTATCATCAAAAGCATCTTCATCCTTCTCCCAGAACTCTGCAAGCCATCTTGAGCCGCCGATTTTGGATCTTAGGCGCTCGCCGCATAATTCGCAGTCGCACCTTAAAATGCATAAAATGTTTTCGCTGTCACCCTGTTCCACCCAATCCCCCCATGGGCAACTTACCCGAGCATCGAGTAAAACAACTGAAACCCTTTGATGTTGTCGGAATCGACTATGGTGGGCCTTTCTATGTTACTCCTTACAAGAAGAGAGGTTTGAAAGCCACTAAAGCATATCTATGTCTCTTTGTCTGCTTTGCTACAAAGGCACTACATCTTGAAATAGCATCGGATCTCACTACTGAGGCATTCATTCTCGCTTTCCGACGTTTTTTAGCTAGACGTGGCAGATGCTCTCACATTTACAGTGACTCAGGCACAAACTTTGTTGGCACTAAAAGTTATTTTACTGAACTGCAAAAATTCACTACGTCAACTCATTACAATGAATATTTGTCTAATCGCCTTGCTGCTGATGGTACTCAGTGGCACTTCAACCCAGCTTCTGCTCCTCACTTCGGCGGCTTGTTTGAAGCTGGTATTAAATCAGTGAAATTTCACATATCTCGAGTCGTAGGTTCTCAAGTCCTGACACTCGAAGAATTTAATACTCTATTATGTCAAATCGAATCAATTCTAAATTCAAGACCCTTATGTCCACTATCATTAGATCCTAATGACATGCACGCATTAACACCAAATCATTTTATTATGCTTGAAACTGCTGTTTGTTTACCAGATCGCAACTACCTGGAATCCACCACTTTACTCAGTCGTTGGCAGTTGTTACAGAAAATCTCTCAGGATTTTTGGAAACGGTGGCACGCTGAATATCTCAACACGCTCCAACAGCGGTTAAAATGGACCAGTCCTACACCCAACCTGGAACCAAATCAGCTGGTTGTCATCAAGAACGATCAGTTGCCCCCACTTCAGTGGAAGTTAGGCCGTGTCATCAAAGTCCATGCTGGGGATGACAACATCGTCAGAGTAGCCCAAGTTAGAACCACTTCAGGGGTGTTGACCAGACCAGTAGTCAAGCTCTGTCCATTACCAGAATCCTAAAAAACTCCGTTTTTGGCCGGCCGGCATGTTGGGACCCCTATAGCCATCTATGTAGCTGAGTTGGTTTCATCGCTCATCGGCCTCCAACCGGACATAAGTATTTTTCTGTGTTGTTCTCGTACAACAGTGTTTGAGTTCGCACGTCTTCTACACACACAGTTCTCGGCATTTTTGCCAGCTGTTCTTTTTATAAGTTTTGTATTTTTTCTGAGCCAGTACATAACTAGTTTAGTGGTTTTCTTATATATCAAATCTTTCACAGTGAAGTTTACATTATTTAAACTTACATAAATTCAGTTAAACGTTAATTATATTATTACAACGTGCACATGTGCTTAGCACATTGTAAAACACAGTGTTTGACACTCATTTCGTTTTCAAGCTACACTCTGGAACACGGAACACATTTACACTCGATACCAAAGTGGACCAGGAATACACATTCACCATTCACAACACATACATGTACCACATTGATGCACGAGGACCCAATTCCTGCTTATATCAACTTTATTGCTTTGCTTGCACGCCACAGGTAGCTTTTAAGTATTTCGCACGCTTCCTGAACGCAGTGAGTACAATTTGTATTACATTTATTTGCTACCAGTACTCCACACTTGTTCGTATAACATTTAATCTAGATTTATACTTATTCAATGGTGATCTGTTTCATTATTTTTTTTATGAGAATTATATAATTTTTGAGTACGTAAATGCATATTATATTTATTGTTTATTTAATTGATATTTATTCGTTACACCTGTGCATGAATCTCCCATATTCATCCACTCATTTTACACACATTTATTCGACCTTAATTTACACTTGTATACAACACATTCACATCATATTACTTAAATTATATTTTATCATTCTTTTGAATTCTCGCGCATTCGCTTTATGTGTATTTACTCCTATCTTTGCTGTTGTTAGGTTCAAGGGTACTAGCTTCGATTTCCTACACACTATTTGTGGGCCACCCTTTGATCCTTTCACTCCTAGAGCACCCTTCTTGTGAAGTCCTGTAGAGAGCTCCTGCAGGTGAAGCGTGTCTAACCAGACCATTCCTGTTGTATATTTTCTATTTCGTGGAATATTTATGATTACGTCACAGCGCATCTTCCTCTTTCTATTGCGTCAAATTGTCCTGCCAGGACGTTCAGTCAACTCGCCAATACAGCCACTCACATCCATAAAACGCAACGCAATCTTGGCGCTCAATTTCACAATTATTTTCACTTCGAGATTGGAATAGTGACCTGCGCCGCAACAGTGTTAATGTTGTAAAATTAGAAACGGATTGGCGATGTTTAAATTTATGAACTAATTTATCTATAGTTTTAACCGGGAAACCGTTATATTTAGCTATTTCTTTAATATAGTTTAGTTCAATATTAAATCTTTTTTTGTTTAAAGGAAATTTTGTTAATCTGTTTATTAAAAAATTGAATGATGCTAATTTATGTTGCCAGAAATGATTGGAGTCAGCAGTTATAAATCTGTTAGTATTAGTGGATTTTCTGTGAATATCGAACTCTAGTTTATTTTTATTTCGAATAACCAGTACGTCCAGAAATGGTAGTTGTTTATTAGTTTCTTGTTCAATAGTAAATTTAATTGATGGGAAAACTGAATTTAAATTGTCTAGAAAAGTTTTCAAATCGCAATTTTTGATATTAACTATGGCAAAAATATCATCTACATATCTAATCCAAACTTTCTTTTGACGTTAGTTCTTTATTTCCAAGTGTACCGATCCCGAAAACTTTAGAATATTTAAAAACTTTTTTAGAAAATAACAACTTGGATGTGACACAAATTAATGAATATTTACGACTCACTGAACTTTGTATGAATCAAAATTATTTTCAAGTAAATAATAAATTTTATCACCAAAATGAAGGTACAGTTATGGGAAATAGTTTATCACCATTTTTGGCTAATTTATTCATGAGTAATTTTGAAATTGAATTTAAGAAAAACAACAAATATTTTCCTAGAGTTTGGATTAGATATGTAGATGATATTTTTGCCATAGTTAATATCAAAAATTGCGATTTGAAAACTTTTCTAGACAATTTAAATTCAGTTTTCCCATCAATTAAATTTACTATTGAACAAGAAACTAATAAACAACTACCATTTCTGGACGTACTGGTTATTCGAAATAAAAATAAACTAGAGTTCGATATTCACAGAAAATCCACTAATACTAACAGATTTATAACTGCTGACTCCAATCATTTCTGGCAACATAAATTAGCATCATTCAATTTTTTAATAAACAGATTAACAAAATTTCCTTTAAACAAAAAAAGATTTAATATTGAACTAAACTATATTAAAGAAATAGCTAAATATAACGGTTTCCCGGTTAAAACTATAGATAAATTAGTTCATAAATTTAAACATCGCCAATCCGTTTCTAATTTTACAACATTAACACCATTTAATAATAAAAATAATAATAAATACATAACACTACCGTACGATCACGCTTCTAAAAATTTAAATAAAATTTTTCAAAATCAAAATTTAACCTTGACTTACAAATCAAGTAATACTATTAAATCTCTATTAGGTAATCCTAAAGATAAAATTGACACTAACAAAAAATCCGGTATATATAAAATTAGCTGTAATGATTGTAATAAAGTTTACATCGGGCAAACTAAAAGGCAAATTGACACTCGGTTTAAAGAACATTTTTATCATCTAAAAAGCGGTAATCCCGAAAAATCTAGCGTGGCTCAACATATGTTCATTAATAATCACAAAATTAACAATTCTAACATTAAACTTTTAAAGAATATTAATAATGATAGATATTTAGATGCATACGAGAGCTTAATAATAAATAAATTTAAAAATAACTTGATGAACGCAGATTTCGGTCCCATACCAAATTCTAAATTATTCGATTTAATAGAAACTTAAATTTAATAGGACATTTTAAATCTTAAATTTCATTGGACGTTAAATCTTAGTTTTAATTGGTATTCATTCACCTGTGACTCCTATCCCTATATAATCCCAGTTCTCTCCCTTGTTTGCTCAGAGTTGTTAGACCTCTGATATGGTTTACATGTTGAGTAATCTTAACTTCTCTGCTTAAACTTTTGTTTTGTTCTACTGATGATGAGAACTTAGTTCTCGAAATACGTATTTAGCTTTTAGCTTATATTATTATTTAAGGTTAAGGGGTAATTGTTTTAGTTTTATATAAATTTTATTATAACTTAAAGAATATATTATTCTCTATACGATTTGATTGCATTTTATATTTCATATTCAGCAGATATAGAGTTAAAGAATTATAAAGATTATAATAATTATAAAATTTCATAAATCAGCCAGCTGTGCTAACTTAACCATGGAAACTGCTAATATATTCAGGTAATTCAAATTGACAGATGTCAATATCAATAAAAAGTAAATGAAGAAAGAATAAGGGAAATAACTCTATAGTGTTGGGCGTTTCTAGAAAAATATAAGAGACGATTACATTGGTTTGTTTGAACATGTCATGAGGAGAGATGAGTATATTGGAAGAATGAATAGCTTATAACAGAAGGTGGAAGAAACATAGGAAGACCAAATATAATATGAAAGGAGAGAAAAGGAACTGAATGAGGACGACATACAAAACAAAAATTAGTGGAAGAAGAAAATAAAAAATAGCGACCCCCTAACGAATGGGAAAAACTACAGAAGAAGAAGACGTTAGTGTCAAGTGCAATTCGCATAGTTTGTTTATGAAATAATTTAACTGGAAATATAGGAACTTTTACAAGAAAATTTATGTGTGGGGCGCGTGCAGTGACGTGACTTTGCTGACTTTGGCAAGCAGATATGTGGACCCGTGTCAAAATGACAGCTATTAATTACATCCATAACTGACAAATGTCATAATTTTTCATTCAAAATTCCATGATTTTCTTATTTCATGTGGTTTATTTATTATCAGGGGTGTGGAATTCAGTTTCTGAGAAAAGGAATCATAAAATACCAAAAAAAGAAAATTTGAATGAAAAATTTTGACGTGAGGATGACCCGCAAAATAGAAATGAATGGAAGAAAAAAATAAAAAATAGCGACCCCTAACAAATGGGGAAAGCTAAAGAAGAAGAAAATGTCAGTGTCAAGTGCCATTTGCATGAAATAATATTACTGGAAATTTATAATCTTTTGTAAGAAAATTTATGTATGGAATTTGTACATAATACACAGGATTGACGGAAGGTATTGTGCTGGCCACATCAGACTTTTTTAAATTACAACTTGTTAATTCACTTATCTTACCACTTTTTGACTACTGTGCTTGCACATCCCTAATTTAACTGATTCGGGTACGAATAGAATTACATAACTCCTGTTTGCGTTTTGCGTATGATGTCCGTACATATAACTAAATACCATCAACTTGCGAATATGCCCAGTAAAACAAATCGTGTTGACATGTATCTTTGTTTAGTGTATAAAATCATAAGTACTGATACTCCATATTATTTGCTTGATAAACTAGCACAGAAGAAATACAATAATTGTATGTCTGTTATATTTATTATATACCCTTAGAATAACAGACGTCGTCCCTGCTTATAGAAAATCAAAATTCAAGGCCTCCTTTTCGTATCTGGCGCCGACTTTATATAACAGTATACCTGGTAATTTAAAACATTGTTCTTTTAAAACCCGGATTAAAACTATGATTGTCTAGTTAATGTTAGCTAAATGTACATTTCAATGTATGCTGCTTACTACTACAGTACCTGCGTTCGTCCCCACCTGGTTATATTCCCCTTGCCAATAGTTCAAGTTTATGCTATCCCTATATTATTTCTACCTACATGGAGAAAAGTCTTGTTTTTTTTCTGGATGTCTGCAAAGTATTTATATGAATTCACATGTGCATAGAGTTTATTTCACCCCCCCCCCCCCTAAAAGTGTTATAATATAACTACTGGTACGCCACAACCCTAAAAAAATCTCATGTGTTACGCAGATGAAGATTTATCTTGGTTTTTAAATTTAACGCCAAAGTCATGGTAGTACGCTTTTTCTATTGTGTCGGTGTAATATTTCGTCATAATGCTGAATTGTTAAATCACAAATATAACAAAAACTATTTAACATTTATATATTAAAGTAAATAATATGGACGAATATAGTAAAACAATTATATAATAAACACCTCATTCTCTAGTGCTCTTCTATCCTCCAAATCCCACACTTACAAAGCTACATATGCTCCATGTTGCAGCACTAGCTCAAGGATTCCTATCGTGTTTTATTAACGTCGGTTGTCGGACAGTAACAGCAGCTAGGCCCCGTGTTTAATGAACTTCTTAGACGGCGGGTGTGTTAATTATTGTCAGCTTAATGCGATGTCGTCTCGACTCTCGACTTCAGGTTGGAGATCCAGCCTTAGGGCCTTTAACTCCAGTTGGGAGTACATAACTTATACGTAATTAATCGAATCAGCAGTAAATACTTGTACAGAGTTTTAATAAGTTTTACAATGATTTTGAGGGTAAACGCGAAAAGATTTGATTACCAGTTGGAGTTATACTCGGTTATTTAAAGCTGAATAAAAACAAATTATAGATGAATATTATTAATTTATTAACATATATATGTATTAATTAATACTGAATGAATTATTTCGCTCTATTTTTCTAACTACTTGAATAATGCTGAATATTTTTGCGGTTATGCATGCGGTTGCGGTTGCTTAGCCGCAAATGTAACACCCATCCATAAAACAACTTACCTCCCGCTAAGAGCGGTATTGGATTCATGCCAAAAATCACATATCTAGATTTTAATGAATAAGCACGTTTTAAGGTGTATACAATCCAATTTTAACATTTTTACGAAGATGTGTGTGTGTGTGTGGATGTTGGAAGAACGATTTCTCAAAAACTATAATACTTAATATTTGTTTAACTACGTATTTCCCAATCGGACATTAATGAGAAGAGTTGAAAAGGTTTTGGTAACAATTAGACAACCGGAAGCAGCAGATTATTGAAAAAATCTTTTAAATATTATTTTTTGAAAAATTTTGTTCTTGCTAATATTAAAGAAAAATAAATTCTCTACCTGATACATTTAAATATTTTATTATGTCTTCTTTAGACTTAGCAATAAAAGAAATATAATATATAAAAGAATCTATTGTAATAAAACTAATAACCGAAATACCATGGAAACTAATGGAAAAATTAAAATGTTTGTAACTGACGGATAAATGTTAATGCAGTAATCCGGACACATTACTGAAGACTTTTTCTGGAAAGTACATACATATATTATTTCTTATTGTATTAATAGCTAAATATTTAAATAGGTATATTACACATACCCTTCAAAAATAATGTTAATCCCGACAATCAATTGAAAACATCTCGAAAAATTAGAAAAGTAGGACAAAATTTCTTCATAGAATGAATTTAAATTTAAAAAATCTAAATATAAAGAATATATATGAGTAGAATTTTTAATGTAGAGTGTAGGTATACAAAAAATGTTAAATACAATAGGGTGCGAACAGTCATATCACTTTGTTAGCCTTAACAAGCAGATATGGGAGCCCGTGTCAGAATGATAGCTAGTAATTATGTACATAGATGTCAAATTTCATAATTTTTCATTCTAAATTTCGTGATTGGCTAATTTCTTATAGTTTATTATCCTAGACAAGTAAATTCCATAGTCCTGGTGACAATGTAACCACGTGAACTTAGAAAATCTTGAAATTTTGAATGAAAAATTCTGACATTTGACATCTATGTACATAATTACTAGTTGTCATTCTGACGCGGGCCCCCATATCTATTTGTTAAGTCCAACAAAGTCACATGACTGCTCGCGCCCTATAATTATGTAACCAAAAACAGAAATGGTGAGAAGTATTGTGCTGGCCACAACAGATTTTTAAAACAGCGGTTGTAACCGCAACCGCAAGTGTGGCGCCGCACTAAGTATGCGATCGGCCTAGGAAGCCAGACTGAGGGTGTAATGATGTATGAGTCCAATAGATTGTTGTTAAACAGTATTATAGCGTTTTAATAATACGACATAGAAACGTTATTAAGTTACACAATACAATATTGTTGTTAACATCTGTAGATTTCCCTGTAATGATGTACAACAGATTGTTGTTTAACAATATTATAATGCTTTAATAATACAATAGAGAAATGTTATTAAATTAAACAATGATTTTTATAAATAGCAAATGAAAAACTAACATGAAATTTTAATATACCTGCCTTCCTACAATCCACTCAGAGCTGTATTCCAATCTCATGTAGAACGAGAAAAACGAAGAAAGCAGAATCATTTGAAAAGTATCCCATTTGAAGCTGAGTACCTCGTCAAAAACAATCAACAGGAATACCGCGAAATAAGTTTTCCCCGTCCATTCCATTCGCTTTCCGTGCGTTGCTGGAGCAGCAGAAGTTGAAGTTGTGATAGGGGCTGCCGGCAGCAGATAGAAAGAGCAAGTTTTAAATTAACGAGCTACGGGTGAGTTCGCGACTGCCGTCGAGATCATCTTCAGCCCGGAAGACGCGATGATTGTGTTAAGCAACAGTGAAATTGAAACGACGAGTGGAATGTAACGTTTATGGAGAGATATATCTAATTTATACCCGATAATGGCTGATTTTTCATCGTGATTGCAGGTTTTTGAGATTTATTTTTAAATTATTAATAATCCTGAGTTTAAAGCATATTATAAATAAAAGTTTGCTTTAAATTAAAAATATTCTCCTACAAAATTTAAATATGTACCTACATAAAAAATCTGACGTGGCAAGCACAGTACCTTCCGTCAATTCTACGTATTTTGTACAAATTCCACACAGATTTTTTTTGCAAACTATTCTATGGACGCTTTTTTTTTGGGGGAGAAATGAACTGATCTTACCTCGTACTGAACTAAACTGAAATATTCCAAAAAAAACTTTTTTTTTTTAAATAAGTAGAAAATAAAATCATAGAATTATATTTATAACATAATAATCTGCTGAATTGGCTTGTTGCTATAATCTGTTGTATTAATTTATGTGATTTGTTTTTGCCACATTAAATTATTTTACATTTTAATAATTCCAATTAATTCATTTCACAAAGATATTATGTAAATTTTATTTCACATTGGCATCTGTCAATTAGTAATATTTGAATATTCTGTTTCCATGGTGCAGCTTTTAGCAGCATAGGTTGCAAGATATTTCTTTATAATTTCAAAAAATGATATTTGACAGCGTTTTTCAAGAAAAAGTTAAAATTTTCAAATTAGGGTACTTCCGGTTAACCAATAGTAACCAAAAATTAATTAACTTCTCGTATGGACGTACAAAAGAGGAATATGAAAGAATTATAATTTTTGGAATTGTAGTATTGGAGTTATCCAAGGAGAAATTTTTGTTACACACACACAAACACACACACATACACATACAATATCATCGTAAAAATAGTAAAATCTTATTCTAGGGACTGAATAAAAATGCATTCGGCTAGGGTATTAAAGTTGGTTCGACTCGGTTCGTAGAAAGAAATATACAGGCCCGACCCGATGATGTAATTGAAAAAATCGAATGTGGCCAGCACATTACCTTCCGTCAATTCTACACATTTTCTATTAATTCCACAAAGAAAAATTCTTGAAATTAATTCTATATTTCCAGTAAAATCATTTCACGAAGATATTATGTAAATTTTATTTTACACTGAGATCTGTCAATTAGTAATATTTGAATATTCTGTTTCCATAGTATTGACTGAAAACTGAAACATTTTCAAAATTGTATGTAAACATAGTAATAATAATCTGTGCTTAAAACATTAAATATGGATAACTATATGTAAAGGTTATAGATAAATAATTGGAGTTGCAGTCTGGTGAAAAATGTTAAATAGATCCATTTTTCACCAGAGTGCAACTCCAATTATTTATCTATAACCTTTACATCATACCAACAGTCAAGAAATGCCCAAGAAATGGATAACTATATTTAATTATTTAAATCACTCGCTAAACAGGACAAGTTCCAATTACAGACTGAGAAATAGAATATGATACACATACACAAGTAGGTACATACAGAGAGAATAAAGGTAATTATGACTTTACAAATAATAGATAATAATATGTCGCTAGTTACATAAAATCTCTCATTAAAAGTACAACAAAAGAAAATATATACTTTTCTTTGATGAATGCATTCATTATAAAACTTTGTAGTCATAATTAAAAGTACAAATGAAACGTTCTTGACACCCTTTGTTAAATTTAATCCTTGTATTTTTACCTTAGAAGATGAAACAAGAGACAACTGAAAAATGAAAAATGAGCGCTATTGCATTAGAGATAATCTTGCAGTCATATAATATTACACTTTAATATTAATTGAATGACAATTAGTACAATTTATAGAATAATAACTAAACTAATAGAAGAATAATATTATTAACAATCGGTTAGTAATTTGTGCGTTTCTAACCTACCAAATAGTGGGAAGTGAAACATTGTTTACGTCACTATCCACATAGCTGAAGTTTACATCCGAGGCCAGTAAATTAGATGAGGTTAAAAAATAACTTTTAAGCCGAGGTACAGACACCATTTTTTAGGCGACTATGATTATCATAATGTTATAAATGTTTATTTACAACTATATTTCATATCTGATTGACTCATGTCTCTTGTAGACTACCATGCTGTCATTTTGGCAACTCTCAAAACAATTTTCTTATTGTTAAAATATTTTACAACTTAAAAATTAAAATAAAATAACTACAATAATTAATTTGTTGAGCTAAGAAATGAGTGATAGCGACTAGCGAGAACGATTTTTCCATTACTCCCGCTTAAAATTTATGAAGGTACATGTTAGTACAACACTAAATTAATTGCTATTTAAACAAACGCTTGACAATTCAGTTCGTAAAGTACATGCGGCCGTAAATTAAATGCGGCAACGGCAACTGTTACATAAATAGTTGTTCTACGTATCCTTTGGCAACCGTAAAGTATCATTTTTATTTTGACATCTGTCACAGACTCCTTTATAGCCACATTTACTTTACGGCCGCTTTCACTTTACGGCCGCATTTATTTTACGAACTGAACTGTCAAACGTTTGTATAAATAGCAAATAAATTTAATGTTTTATTACATGTAATTTCATAAATTTTAAGTAGGAGTATTGAAAAAATCGTTTTCGCTGCCGCTTTCGCTCATTTTCTTGCTCAACAAATTAATTAGGTATTGTAGTTATTTTATTTTCATTTTTAGGTTGTAATATATTTTCACAATAAGCAAATTGTTGGGTGAGTTGACAAGATGATAGTAAAGTATTCTGCAAGTAACATGAATCAATTAAATATAAAATATTTATTTTAAATAAAAAAAATATAGCTTTCTAATAGTCGCCTAAAAAAATGTTGTGTACACTTCGGTTTATAAGTTCTTTTTAGCCTCATCTTATTTGCTGTCCTCGGCCTTCGCCTTGGCTGTAAACCAGATTCGGCCAAAAAGATCACTTTTACAACCTTGATACACAAATAACTAACGTATTTCCGACCGCTAAAATGGCATTCATTTTGTCAAATTGAAATAAAAATTATAATTCAATAGACAGAACGTTATCTAGCGACACTCATATATCAACTATCAAAAAAAAAAATTAATGTTTTAAACGCAATGATTATTTACTGATTATTAATAAAATAGTAGGTATATCATCTCGCGAGTATGCTTATTCTCACCTCGCTCTCATAACTGACCACAGTATACATCGGTCATCTTAATCAGAACTCGGCTATAATGGAGCAGTTCCCGGCTCGGTAAGTTGCCACCGTTTTGAAGTTAGCTTTGGTTTGTAAGCTGCCAACAAATAATTTTGTCTTTAACAGAACGATTTGTTTTTTTCGCTTAATAGAATACATAAATACATAACACATAAAATTCTTTGGTAACGATCTATACCTTGAATCTCAATACTATTTAATAATGCTCCTAATTATATTTTGGTAGTTTGCTTCTCTTTAGATATTATAACCATCACTTCATGGCTGCGTGTCAGAGAGTCTGGTCGCAAATCTGGGACACCGGGTTCGATCCCGATCGGGGTAAACCCCGCACGGTACAAATATGTCATCATTACTACCGAAATCTGTATACAAAGCAGACTAGCACACCCAGTAATGGGTAATATGCCGTGTTATTTTTTATTTTCTTTTATCAATTTTTTTTATTATTATTATTCACATTTATTTTCATACCATTATACTGTGATTTATCGTTTCCTCTAAATAAGACGTCGTTGGCAAAGGCACATTGAAAATGTAAAAAGTAACAAATGATATTAAATTCTTTTGGAATTTCTCGTTCAATATAACATGATACCATAAAATTCGCTTTACAAATAAAGCTCAAGAAAAGCGGAAAATATGAGCAAGAGCATTAAAAGCAACAGAATCTTTTAATCTAGGAAATCTACTTCTTTTCCAATATTGGAAAAGTTATACAGTCGATTAGCACTGGGAATTATTAATCATCCAAATAAAATTTCATTACCTATTTGCTTAGCCCATTTCAGCTGTGCAAACACCAGTAATGAACATTGAACTACATGGGTTTGCAGTGAACCGTTACAGTTCAAAAAGAGTTTCGAGTCGTTTGGCAACTCCGTGAAAGGAAATTGCTTCACATTTGTGGAAATTCGATACTCTCGGTGCGAGGTGAAAAATGTCAATTATGACTGCTGCGTTTACTCTGTCTCATCACAATTTACGAAATGTAATATGGAATTTAATTAATTTTTTTGAAATAAAAGAATTTGTATTATTTCGTTGGGAAATTGAAATGCTCTTACTGGGATATTACATTGTATATTTTTTGGCTAATTTAATATATTTCAAAAATTATTTTTTTATTACAGTAAATTTTATTAAAGATTTCTGATCAAAGTCATCTGTATCATGAATTAATTAACAAATTGGCACACATTTATCTTTCTCATTTGCCATATCGCGAAGCGTGTGCGATAAGGATGGGTATAACACGCTTGTCTTTCAAAAATTCATATTGTTTCAACTAAGTTAGGACATTCCATTTTAAAACGATGCTCGGTGTTGACAATATTTTCGCTGCAACAAAAATTTATTTATTAATTGAGATATATTACTTCATTCATAGCCGTACGAATAACGTTATGTTCTGTGAGTGTCACTGACAATGGCTGAGTAAATTCTGACATAACTGATAAATAAATTTATACAGGCAGTTTCTGACCACCAGTCCCAGGGTTTTTTTCTGAACAAAGGCGTCCTAGAGGTTCAGGGAAAAAATTAGTATAACATAATCATATTTGAAGAATTTAATGGTAGTAGTCTCGACTTTGGGAATTTACCAAAAGTAGGCGTAACTATATTCAAGTTAAAAATTTCAAATGGGAACCAAAGTCATGTGTTTCATGTGCATTCTTAAAACAAACAACTTTTGTTGGAAACATTTTTTTATATTTACGAAATAAATACAAAAAAATTGTGGCCAACACAATACCTCCCGTTTCATTTAATTTTTATTTATGTAAACACTTAAAATTAAATTAAATTTTAATACCGGGTTCAATCCCGACCGACGCCAAATATTTCGAATTTTAAATGACACAAAAATTACCCCTGTGGTGCACTCTCCACGCCAACAATAAGTGCTCGTGAGGTGACATCTGGTAAACGCCCGCACGGTTCAAATATGTCATCATCGTTACCGAAATCTGTGTACAATGCAGATTGACAGACCCAGCAATGGGTAATATGCCGTGATGATATATTTATTTTATTTATTTATATACTTACCTATATTCATTACTGGCGTAGAGAGTACACAACAGTCAATTTTGTGCCATTTAAAATTCTAAAATATTTGGGGTCGGTCGGAATCGAACTCGAACCCACATTTGCGTGAAGTGTCACCATTATTACCGACATCTGTGTACAAAGCAGATTGGCTCACCCAGCAATGGGTAATATGCAGTGATGATATATTATATATTTTTATTATCTTACCTATATTCCTATATTGTTCCATTTACTATTTTCTTTTTAAAACATTACTATTATTATTTGAAATTCTTAATTTGTTGACAGTGACATATATCTGTCAGTTACATGAATTTGAGATCTAAACTATGTAACCATGGAGATGCGGTTAAAGCGTAAGCTCCGGGATTAAAATTATAGATAGTTTTATAAATGTATCCATAAAATATATAGATAAAGTATTAATGCAAACCTGTAGAAAATATAATAATCTTAAATTTTAATATAACATAAATCTCGAAAAAATAACAATTAAAGATTTAAGATTCGGGACGTCTGCCGCTCGATGAGTGAAAATGAAGTGCTAAACGCAGTTAACAATGTCCAACATCGGCTACAAAAATGGACCTATCAAGATGGAAGGCAGTTCGAATATTTATAGTTATTTAAGACTTGAGGTCAGTAAGTGCTTCCTACTGGTTGAGGATGATTCCATTATATCCGTTACCGGTAGAAGAGCACTTACTGACCGTAATACTTATTACGTTTTTTTTACGATCGACGCACAAAATTAAAAAAATAAGGTTTGAAAATTATTTTGACGTATTATAAAAATTTAGTTGTCATATTTAAAGTAAGCTTTGTTTGTTTTTTTTTGTTACACATCACTTAACGATCTATAATTTGTAAATAAATTCATTGCCTTGGAAACTCTATCGGAAAACACTAAAAAAAAACCGATCGTGCAAAAAAACATTTTTTGTATTTATTTCATAAATAATACCTAATATAAATTTTTTTTTCCAAAAAAAGTTGTTTGTTTTGAGAATATACACATCCAACGATACCACACATGACCTAGGTTCCCATTTGAAATTTTGTACTTAAATGTAGTTACACCTACTTCCGGTAAATTCCGGAAGTCGAGACTACTACCATTAAATTCTTTAGATAGGATTATGTTACGATATTTTTTTCCTGAACCTCTAGGACGTCATAGTATAGAAAAAAAGCTTGGGACGGATGGTCTGAAACACCCTGTATAATGTCACGATGAATAACAATGAAGTACCTATGTTTAAATATTTATTATGAAAGTAGGCACATTTTTATTGTGACATACTGAATAGTTCAATTATTTTACAAGAATTAAATGCGTGGATGCAGAACCACAGTTGACAAAAATGACACTAATGACAGTTCACAAAATAATAAAGAAATTAGCTGCAATTTAAAGAAATCGCTGTAGATCACTGACATATAGCAGTACATTTAGAATAGATATTTTCAGTGCGATGTAAAATTTTCAGTTACAGCGCGCTGCAACGTACATCGCTGTGTACTTAAGGCGCTGTAGCGAGATGCCGAAAAGTGGATTGTTAACGTACTTAGGGATCAAAATATTAGAGAATAAGCATTTACCGAACTATACGGGAATGCGCAGAAGGTATAGCATCTATAAATCCATGAATTTATCAATTTATCAAAAGTCGAATCCATTTCAAAGTGCTCAAAGAAATTTGGAACGTCGTCGCGCAAATTAACGCGTCGATTTGAAATATCATATATTACATATTAGTAGTAGACTTAAGTCAGAAATGATTTAAAATTTCGAAAAAGACAGAAATGTCTCAAATCACAGCTACCCAGCCTGAGCGAATCTCCAGATGCCGCTTAGAGTATTAAAGTGTCGACATTTTATAGAAAACAGCGCAATCGTTATGGATGATGATCACGACCGATTAGATTTTTTTACATTTTTCAGCAAGTTAGTATATGATAATGGCCGCGAAACCATTACAAATAATGTATCTTGTGCAAAATTAATGATGTTCATAAAAAGTTTCATGATCCATACGTATTGTGGTACCGTCGAAAGCTCTCTGAAACTTTTATTGCGCATCTCAGAGAAATGTGCTTACGTTTAAAAATGGATCTTCAGTCAAATTATTGAGTTATATATAGCTCATCTCCATCTCCCACCTTTACCTAATATTTATTTCCTTGTGAAATTTAATATTTTGGAGAAAATTTTATGTAGATATTTATAATACTCGTAAAAGCAAATTGTATACATCTAAATTTGTAATTTCCGTAGCCTAGTTTCCAAATTTTGCCAAGTTTCTATAAAAGTTTTCTTATATTTATAAGATGCATCATATTTCTAATTAATTCAACATATTTTTGTTTTATTTAGTCAGAACATCAAAGAAAGATAAACAAAAACAGACAATGTAAGAATAATATTTAATATATGTGCGTTTATTTAGTTAATTTCACAATGAGATGTGGGATACATGTAAAAATTTAATTAATCTGAATGTATTTAAGGGAAAACATAAAGTTGAAGCAATGTTGAGAACCATAAATGAAATATTCCAGAGTTTAAGAGTATGTGAAACTTTTAAATTTTGAGTGAATTGTCAATAATGATCCAACTGCAATTCAGCAAATGTGAACCGACTGCAGATTTTTGCACGTGCATAAAAAAAACTTTCTAAACTTTTTTTGAAAGAGGTTTTTATTTGCTTTTCAACAATGTTTCTCTATGTTATTTCATTATAATCAACTAAAATATATATGGGGTCTCGTGCCCTGTGGTGCACTTTCCGCGCCAGCTATGAGTGCTCGTGAGGTGACGCCTGGTAAGCGCCCGCACGGTACAAATATTTCTTCATTAACGATATCTGTGTACAAAGCAGATTGACACACCCAGCATTGGGTAATATGCCGTGATGATATATTTATTTAAAATATATAATAATAATTAAATTAATCAAGCAAAAATAATCATTATGACTGAAAGAAATGAAAATTGTAAATCAAAATTCAGATTCGTTTCAAACATAGCAGTTGTTCAGACATATATAATTCAGCAAAAATTAATTTTTACCAATATCTGCTGACCTTTTTACCTCTCGCTAAGAGAGGTATTGCATTCATGCTAAAAATCGCATATCCAGATTTTATTGAATAAGCACGTTTTAAGGTCCTTACAATCCGATTTTAACATTTTTACGATGATGTCTGTGTGTGTGTGGGATGTTGGAAGGACGGTTACTCAAAAACTATAAGACTTAAAATTTGTTTAACAACGTATTTCCCAATCGGACATTCCCGGGAAGATCTGAAAAGGTTTTGGTAACAATTGGACAACCGGAAGTAGAAGATTCTTGAAAAAAAATCTTCTAAATAATATTTTTTGAAAATTTTTCGTGGTAATATTAAAGAAAATTAAATTCTCTATGATCTGAAAAGGTTTTGGTAATAATTGGACAACCGGAAGTAGAAGATTCTTGAAAAAAAATCTTCTAAATAATATTTTTTGAAAATTTTTCGTGGTAATATTAAAGAAAATTAAATTCTCTATCTGATACATTTAAATATTTTATTATATATTCCATAGATTTAGAGATAAAAGAAGTATAATATATAAAATAATCTATTGTAATAAATTTGACAGCCGAAAGAATGCCATGAAAAATAGTTGATAATTTAAATTATTTGTAACTGACAGATAAATGTCAGTGTCAGAAATAATGAGTAATGAATTAAAAATGTACTTGGAGAATCCCTTAGTTCTTGATCTGTGACTATTATGGAGATGACAAGTCTAGGTTGAAGGACTTAAATTTGTTTCAAACATTATGGGACAATGTACACCAGTACTGTAGACTAGAGTAACTTTGAATTGCGAAAAAGCTATCAAATTCTTCTCAAGTAAGTTGTAAATATTGACAAAATCGGAGTGCAATCTATCCGTCACTTTATTAAAGGGAATTAAGGTTATTTAGATGTAACAAGTATGAAAAAATAAAATGTAAAAGAAGATATATAAGAATAGATGCACAATCCAGATATATACATTTTAGACCGCCCAAAATTAATGTTTTTACTAGAAGAATATGAAGAGAAAGTAAACAAAGTTGTTCGAATTGAAAATTGCTGTTACCAGCCTAATATTTATATATGGTAAACTCTACTTTGTAATTTATTGTAACATAATTTATGGTAAAATATCTTCATGTTGAGACATGCTATTATTGAATAATAAAGAAGTTTATACGTCATAGATTTATATGAATATATTATTTGTATTTATAAAAATAATCTTTGCTTTATGCATACAGCCAGGTAAAATATACGGCGAGAGGTTATGTGCTGGCCACATCAGATTTTTTGTCTAGTAACCGGGTGTCTACTTTTTTTGGACCATGGGAAATATGATGGTAAAATTTTCATATTGTTGTAAATTATGCGCTATTAATTTCAGAACAAAAACATAATACAAAAAATGTTCACAATTATAAACTGGATCTAACGAGTCCAAAATTATTAATTACATGCGTTTCGTTTGCGAAAGAGAGGCAAAGTAAAAGTAATAATTTAAAACTTTTTACAGAATGCCATGAGCAATAGCACAAAATTTTAAACAATTGTATTTCTTTAGTTAGCTTTAATTAAGCATTCGACCAAATCGATTATGGTATATTGTTGCAAAAATTACAGTCTTTTGGTCTTAACTTAAATTTAATTTATTTGCTTCAATCATATTTATATAATAGAAAACAATTTGTTAAATGTAATGGTATTTAATCTAAGTATTGTATTCCTACATCTGTGTGTAACACAACGGTCGGTATTAGGCCCATTCTTATTTATATTATATATTAACGACTTAAGTAATCTTATTAATATCTGTGATCGTCTGTTTTACACAGATGATTTATAGATTTATTGCTCCATTACAAATAAATTAGACTGTCATAGGCTCCAATGTCAGTTGAACCAAATTTATGAATGGTGTAGCCACCACGATTTAAAATTAAACTCTGCTAAATGCAGAACTATGCCTTATTATAAAAGAAAAAATCCAATTATGTTTAATTACCAAATTGATAACTATGTACTGGGAAAATCGTCTCATTTGAAGGACCTTGGTGTTATTTTTGAACCAGATATGTTTTTTGTAACACATTTTACTGAATTCGTTAGTTCTGCTTTTAAAATACTTGAATTCATATTTACAAACTGCAAATTATTTTGTAACGTGTATTATTTAATAGTTTTGTTCGTTCCAAATTAGAATATGGAGCATTAATATGGTATTCAATTTATGACCGGTGCATTATTAGGGTTGAGGTTGTCCTGCCTTATTAGAGAATATTGAATTTCATGTCAATAAAATTGTTAGTGATATAGATATATTCACTATATCACCATATTCAATTATGAATGTATTTTCATATATTATACAACAAGACGATTGAAAATTCTCGATTATACGAAACGTGTTTCCTGGAAACACCACGAGACCAAAGGTTGAGTGGTATTTCCAATAGGCAACTCGTTAAGTATGTCGAGAATTAATTATTGTCGAGTTGTATACAGGTAGACTATATCATGAATAAAAAAATTAATTAAAAAGTAAATGGTAAATTTAACGTAGACCTGTGGTCTATTTTATTTTGACAGAAACGTCCAACTATATGCTATATAACCTATCTTTTTAAATATAGTTGTAGTAGTATGTAATGACATTGAAATGCTCGTATTTCATAATAAATACTTGTATTTTAAATAAAATAGTAATAGTGCAGTTTCTAGACTTGTGATCCAAATAATAATTTGTTTATTTGTCAAATTTTTACTTCAATAATGCCTTACTGTCAAATAATAGATACGTTCAATTATTTGTTTCGGTGCACTTGGAGCTGTAAGTGTGATTTTAGATGTCTACTTTAAAGCATACAAGCACGATTTTCCTCGTCAAAGATTCATTTATATACTCGATACTGTGTTCGAAAAAAAAGATCATGTCCGTAAATATAATTAAAAATGACATTGCCAGTTCTGAGTACATAGAACAAAATAACCAAACGCACTTATAAGTGAATATACGAAGATAGGTATATTCGAATATACAAAGGTTCGTATATTCGTTCACCATGGTTACTTAATAATAACCGCTGAAATACGTGGTAACTAAGGAAAATCACGCATTCTTATTGGTTTATAACTTAATGAATGATATAGTCTAATTTGGATACAATTTAGTCATTTATTACGTACTTATATGTTATATTTCTTTTTATGTCTGTATGTATGTGTATATTCCTTTCGTAATGTTTATATTCATGTAACTGTACTTTGTCCTTTTTATGGCGTGCACTGTTGGGCAAATAAAATTATTATTATTATTTAGTTTGGCAGATGATATCATAAAGTAATAATAATTATTGCTTTCATTAATTTATTTATCAGTAAGCGTAGATACATTTACTATCGCAGAAGAAACAATATTAACAATTACATATCAATTAAAAAAACTTTTACCTGTCAAAGTCGAACAATATAACTATTTGAATTGTATGTTTTGTCTTGCATGGCACTCTAAAAAGCATAAAGACAGATATTTTATTTCACGTTTATCTCACGTCTAGAACCTATTATATCAATAAATTTAGATACGTTTGGTGCAGTACCTAATTCTGAACACTTTTTGTACTTACATTTTGTTCTAAAATTAATATAACTATATGAAAATTTTACTATTCTATTTCCCTTGGTATTTCCTATGGTCCATAAAAAAGTAGACACCGGTATGTAAAAATTAAGAGATGCAAACTGTTTGAATTTCATTTATATTATGTGGTGTTTAACTCCCAAACGGAAAATCACTTGAATATGTAACATCTGTATATCTGCGTTCAATAAGAAACAAATTGTGTACATCTGTGCAGAACGACTGTCCAATTAGTGGTTGGTGATGTGATTACATATGTCACAAGCATCGCATTCTGTGATCCGATAATAAAGACCACACAAGGCGCTTTTGTTTCCTGGTGCTTGTTTCAGAGATTGTGTCCCTGTCGCGGACTATTGTTCTTCACTGCGGCACGGTGATGATGACAGCTCGATATGGCTACAATGTTGCTTAATCGGAGTAGTGGACAAGAATTTGGTCGCTAATGAAGAAAAAAAGTTGACAATGAAAATGAGGCCCAAAAATCAAAAGAGGACAGTGATTTTAAATCAACTGAGGTTTACAGACTGTCTATCAATGGTGTCAGGTTTTAAAGATTTAATTTTCTAGTCTGATACGATACAGTCGTAATCCGGTTAAAGACACCACGATATACCTTCAATTGTATCCAAAAAATTATATTTTATTTCTAAGAATAAAGGATTAACTAAATTTTCATATTTTTTGTACAATTTTAAAGGTATAATAATGGGATAGTATCGCCTATTTTGATTTTTTAAAGCATGAAGGTATTTTTAAATTTAAATCGTTTTTACTTCTCGCTCCCTTGGTAAGGGAGGTATAGGGATCATGCTAAAAATCGCATGTCGAGATTTTGATAAATGACCACGTTTCAAGGTCCATAGAATTCGATTTCAACATTTTCACAATGATGTCTGTGGGTGTGTATGTGTGTGTGTGTGTATGTGTGTGTGTATGTGTGTGTGTGTGTATTGTGTGTGTATGTGTGTGTATGTGTGTGTGTGTGTGTGTGTGTGTGTGTGACTGTGGATCTTCTGGTCTCTCTAGCTCAAATACTATCAACCGAATTTTGAAACCTTGTATTTCGACCCTACTCTAATATGGAAAGAAGCCATTAAATTTTGGTGCAAATCGGATAACTAAAAATCGCACTTTTCTACAAGCTCACAATAGTTTTTCTTCCAAAAATACCTTTAAATGTCATTTTTCGCGATTATGTTATTATTCAAATTAAAGATTATTGAATTTTCTACAAGCATGCATTAATAATTTTTCTATATATTTTATAGTTAAAATAATCAATTTTATAAATACCGGAATCATTTTAAAAATAAACACAATTTCTTAGTTACACAGTTCATATTTCAAATGTATGTAACTGACACATAAATGCCACTGTCAAAAAAATAATCATTTCAAATTAATAATAGTAACATTATAAAATAGTTATTTGTATATCAAGTGCTGAAAGTCTATCTTTGTCGAACCAAAACGAAAGTTGCAGCCTGAGCGAAGCGAAGGTTGCAATCGTTTGTGTTCGACAAAGGACTTTCAACACGTGTTATACACACTATTTTTTCTACTCCTGCAAGAAAAAAAATCTGATGTGGCCAGCACATAACCTCTCGCCGTATATTTTACCTGGCTGTATGCATAAAGCAAAGAATATTTTTATAAATACAAATAATATATTCATATAAATCTATGACGTATAAACTTCTTTATTATTCAATAATAGCATAAAGATATTTTACCATAAATTATGTTACAATAAATTACAAAGTAGAGTAAACCATATATAAATATTAGGCTGGTAACAGCAATTTTCAATTCGAACAACCTTGTCTACTTTCTCTTCATATTCTTCTAGTAAAAACATTAATTTTGGGCGGCTAAAATGTATAATCTGAATTGTGCATCTATTCTTACATATCTTCTTTTACATTTTATTTTTTCATACTTGTTATATCTAAATAACACTAATTCCCTTTAATAAAGTGACGGATAGATTGCACTCCGATTATTCTTATATCGATGTGTAATTTTGTCAATATTTACAACTTACTTGAGAAGAATTTGATAGCTTTTTCGCAATTCAAAGTTACTCTAGTCTACAGTGCTGGTGTACATTGTCCCATAATGTTTGAAACAAATTTAAGTCCTTCAACCTAGACTTGTCATCTCCATAATAGTCACAGATCAAGAATTAAGGGATTCTCCAAGTACATTTTTCTTTCGTTACTCATTATTTCTGACACTGACATTTATCTGTCACAAATAATTTAAATTTTCAACTATTTTTCATGGCATCCTTCGGTTGTAAAATTAATTACAACAGATTATTTTATATATTATATTCCTTTTATCTCTAAATCAATAGAATATATATAAAAATATTTAAATGTATCAGAAAGAGAATTTATTTTTCTTTAATATTATCAAGAAAAATTTTCAAAAAATAATATTTAAAAGATTTTTTTTTCAAGAATCTTCTACTTCCGGTTGTCCAATTATTACCAAAACCTTTTCAGATCTTCCCATGAATGTCCGATTGGGAAATACGTAGTTAAACAAATTTAAAGTCTTATAGTTTTTGAGTAACCGTCCTTCCAACATCCTACATACATACACACACACACACACATACATCCACACACACACACACACACACACAGACATCATCGTAAAAATGTTAAAATCGGATTGTAGGGACCTTAAAACGTGCTTAGACAATAAAATCTGGGTATGCGATTTTTAGCATGAATGCAATACCTCTCTTAGCGAGAGGTAAAAAAAGGAAACAAAGAATTATTTTTTAAAAATAATTTGACATTTATTTTCAATTTTTGTATTTGTGATGCGTATCTATGACAACAACAAACATTCTATACAACATTTGTAAGTAAAATTCTTTGCTAGGATACCGAAGCGTGCTGCAAAATTTTGCAGCACTAGTGCTGCAAAGAGTTACTTTCAACATGAAAAACAAACCAGAAAATTGTGTTTTCAGTGCAGGAGTAGAAAAAGAAAATTGTAAATAGAACAAAAGTTTTATGGAAAGGAACTTATTATACATAGTTTCTAGCATTAGTAAATATACTGGTATGTATTTAAATAATAAACAAAATAATAATTATATCAGCCCGGCATATTACCCATTGCTGGGCTAATCTGCTTTGTACACAGATTTCGGTAATGATGATGACTTATTTGTATCGTGCGGACGTTTACCAAGCGTCGCCTCACTCATTTCTGACGTGGAGAGTGCGCCACAGGGGTCAATTTTATGCCATTTAAAATTCGAAATATTTGGTGTTGGTAGGAATTGAATCCGATTCCCCAGATTCGCGACCAAACACTCAGGCATGCGGCCACGAGACCCTATAAGTGTATGTAAATAAATGGCGGGAGATATTGTGTTGGTCACATCAGATTTTTCAATTTATTAGTTTGCACAATTTTTGTTTTTAAAGAGAAAAAATCTGTTGTGGCCAGCACAACCTTCCGTCAATCCTGTGTAATATGTAAAAATTTCATACATAAATTTTCTTGCAAAAAATTATAAATTTCCAGTAAAATTATTTCATAAACAAACTATAACAAATTGCACTTGACACTAACAACTTCTTCTTCTTTTTTAGCATTTCCCATTCGTTAGGGGTCGCTATTTTTTATTTTCTTCTTTCACTCATTTCAGTTTTACGTGTCGTTCGCATTCAGTTCCTTTTCTCTCAAGTCTTCGCAATACAGTCCTTCCATCTTATCTTTGGTCTTCCTCTGTTACTTCAACCTTCTATTACTAAGCTATTCATTCTTCATCCAATATATTCTTCATTTCTCCTCATGACATTTTCAAACCAATGTAATCATCTCTCTTGTATCTTTATAGAAACTTGTAACACTAGAGTTATTTCCTTACATCTTTCCGTGTCTTCCCCAACATCTACTTCAACATCCTCATTTCTTCCACATTAATTTACTTTTTATTGATACTGACATATGTCAATTTGAATTATATGAATATATTAGTAGTTTCCATGTTTAGCATAGCTGTCTGATTTATTTAATTTCTTTAAAATTCTTTAACTCTATATCTATTGAATATGAAGTATAAAATGCAATCAAATCGTATAGAGAATAATATATTCTTTAAGTTATAATAACGTTAAATGTCAATAAATCAAATTTAACTGTTTAATCTGCAAATGAGGCTACTTCCGGTTCACCAATTATAACCAAAATCTAATCACTTGTTCTTCTGGATGTAAACTTGAGGAATACGAAAAAATTATAATTTTTGGAATCGTGGTATTGAAGTTATGCGATCCGAAACTTTCGTCACACACACACACACACACACACACACACACACACACACACACACACACACACACACACACACACACACACATACATACATACATACAGGTATCATCGTAAAAATGGTAAAATCGTATTATAGGGACCCTAAAACATGCTTATTCACTAAAAATTCATCATTGAATTTTTTGACCAAAGACAATACCGTCCTTACCTAAAGGTGACGGAAGGTAAAAAATTACAGAAAATACGGGATATACCTACTTCAGCCATTGTGACGTCACGGTTGCTATTTCTGTTTCAGTTGAGTTCCGACATTCAGCTTGTAGTATATGACAAAAATATACAGGGTGATTCATCGGTCTGTTCTTTTTTAATAACTCGATTATTTTCAATATTGTAGAAAAAGTTTTCAAACAATGTTTATTTTATATTAAAGGTCTATAAATCGGCAGTATAAGTTTTTCTACAGAATGTTCCATTTTTACGCAATGGTATCTAACTTTATATTTTCAAATGTAGCACCCTATATATTTATTCGGATTTGTAAAGTACACTGGCTTGCAAAAATATCGCGTACACCTGTTTTTTGCTGTATTGAGTCGATCTCGATTGTTAACTTGTCAGTGTCACAAGTCAGTGTCATTAGTGTCAATTAAGATGCCAAAATTATCAGAAAACGAGAAAGTTGTAATACTTTCTAAGTTAGAAGAGGGGTGGGCAATCAGATCAATAGCAGTACACTAAGATTAAATAAAGAACAGGACGCTGATGGAGCGATGATAAATTACCAATGTTTCTTCGTCCATAATTTGTTTCAGTCATAATTTTTACTTATTTATAATCCATTTAAAATAAATACTTGGTTGTTCTTTAATTTTTCTAGAATATATTTCTAATTTAGTAGTAACTTAGCACATTGAAGAACTTGCTCCACTATACCTAAAATAATGACATGACAGTAACAACGGTGACAACTTCATTGACAGTTAGTTGATATTAACCTATTTAAAAAAAATCGTATTTACATAGCTAAAAAAAGTAAAAACTCGGTTACTTGATTTTTAAGGTGTACGCGATTTTTTGCAAGCCAGTGTACATGTAATTTTCAATCTAATAGCGTAAAACAATCATATGTCATATTATTAAAAATACACTGGTGAATGGTTTAAATATTACATTTTTATTAAATACAGAAGTCTTTCTAATACTATTTTTTGAATTAAACATCGGATAATATTAAATAAATCTGTTATAATTATCGGATTAAAATAGATGAAATATTTAATTAATTAATTTACTTTAAATCTGAAAGGTGTAATGTATAATAATGTAATGCAAAGCCTTCTGTATTTAATAAAAATGTAATATTTTATTCAGTAAATTAATTAAATTTTACTTGAGTGTATTTAATTTTATGAAAGCACTCTTTCTATTCTACGCGTATATCGAGTATATCAAGTTACTGAGAATTGTGACATTTTTTGTTGATCCATTTCTAATCATGTCCGTTGCTGTGACCTTTCATTAGCTAATGTTACTCTTTTTCCATCAAATAGTTATATTGAAAAGTTTTTGAGCGTGAAGAGAATTCCCCAATTTTCTAAAACATTTCTTTGGTCAACGAATTTCGTTTCGACATACAAAGAAACTAAAAGTTCATCTATTGATTTCCACCATCAATCTTTTAACCAAAAAAGTTTGAAAATTTTAACTTGAAAACCTTTTGCCTGTATCCTAAAACTTTTTTATTTGTGGGTTATTTTGAGTGTCGCCAAAGAAATCTTGAAGAAGTTACGATAATAGGAAAACAAATAATTTCGTGTTTAGAATTTTTTATGGAGGTGCTTGAATAATTCTATAGTAGAAAGAAGTTAATATCGATTCCTTATATATGAAATTGCTTTCAAAGTGGGACTATACGCACCCTTTTGTGAATAAATTTAAAAGTGAAATAGAAAAATTGTGTAGGTAGGTATACAGAGAGCCTAAAGAATTAAGGTTTATCCTTTAAATATCTAAACAAGAAAAAATCGTTCAGTCTTTTTAAGTATATGAAATGTAAAATGAATTATGGATGGAGTTAACAATATTACCTACAGAAATAAGCTTGTACTGAAAATAGAGATTTTCTGTGGTAAGTGTCAAAATCTCATAAAGAAGTAGATGTATAAGGGCTATTTTTCGTAACAAACTATACAAGGTGTTTCCTTCAAAACAACTAGCGCTTTTTTGGGCGAACTAATGACTTTAGAGAAAAATGTTATATACAAAAAATTACCAGGAAAAAGGGCTTAATTTACGAGGAATAATAAATAAAAAATTCAACCAGTGGTTCTCAAACGGTAGAAAGTAGTGGGGGAAGGCCGTTTCTAGACCATCAGCCGCAGCAAAATGAATTGAGCGTGCATGTGTTTTTCTGTGGGGGTTTTATAGGTGGAATATTGTATGAGACGCCACTGAATGTTGTTCTCCATAGACGTAGGAATTATTTTTGTAACTATGTATACATTTTGTTGTGAATATTGCAAGAGACGACGCTGGAAACTGGTTGTGGGATACAAGGTGAGGTGATTGTTTGAGGCGTGCAAGAGACGATGCTGGAAACTGGTTGAGAAATTGTCGTAATTGGAAGTTTATATCATTTTAAGTTCAGATTTTATAAGGTAAAGGTGTTTGACCCAACAATGAAACAAGTAACATGAGTTAGAGAAGTCGGCAAAGAAACCACAAATTCCCACGGTAGACAAAATTTTCCCAGGCTGAACCGTCCCCATAACCGAGGCGTAGGAGCAGTGCCAGAGATGGAACTGGAAACTGGTTGAAAAATAATAAAAATTGTCGTAATTCGAAGTTTATTTGTATTAGATACAAGGTTAATATCATGTTAAATACAAGTTTATAAGGTAAAGGTGTTTGATCCAATAATGAAAACAAATACATTTATTACAATAAATCATCCTTGTTTACAAAAGAATTAAATTTCTCGTCGAACCCCAACCACTTGACATAGTATCTGTTCTTATCTTTACGTAAAAATTTTTCTATGAGATATATGCCAGGATATTTTGTACGTTGAATTTCATGTTGATAGAAACCGCCAGCTATGTCTTGTCCATTTTCGTCCTGTAGTAAGTATGTTACCGGAGATGTTGCTTGTATTTTTCTAAATTTGAATATTTCTGTAGTCCATGATGGATGATATCCTTTATCAAATATAGATTTGTATTTACTGATTCGCACGTCGTCACCAATTTTGTATTGCGCTGGTGCAGCAATTTTTATTCGATTATAAGCGACGTTTAATATTTTTTTTTCATTTTTTTCACTGACGTCATTCGGTTTCATACCAATTGTTCCATGTTTTGTATTATTGTATTTTGTTATTAAATTATCTATAATATTAAACCACTTGTATGATCCATTAAAACTAAATTCTTTCCACATTAACGATTTTAAGGTGCGATTAAATCGTTCTACAACGCTCGCTTTTTTAGTGCTGTATGTAGAATAATGATTTACTCTATGTTTTCTCATTAAATTTGTAAAGTCTTTATTATAAAATTCTTTTCCATTATCGGTTTGTAAATTCTTAGGAATATTACCATCATTGAAGATAGCACTCATCGCAATAGTAACATCCCTTGCAGACTTTGATTTAATTGGAACAGCCCATGCTTTTTTGGAAAACACATTTATTACTGTTAGTATGTACTTGTATCCTTTATTTTCGTTTGCATATGGTATCATTTCAACAAGATCCGCTTGAAATAAGTCATTTAAACCTTTTACTATGACATGTCGACGTTTAAAATTTTGTCTAGCAGCTTTGTGCAACTCATTCACAATATCTCTTTTACTCATATTTTAAATTGGTTTCCAATAAAATTTCCACAGAAAGTCTCTTCACAATTTTTTGTCCTTTTATTGGTAAAAATGTTAACTTATCATTCGCTGAAACACTTTGTCCCTCTAACGATAATGATTTGTCGTTTAGTTTAGTTTCAATTAATACTCGTTCAATGTTATATTGAATTTTTTTAACTGTAGCATTAAATGGGAAGACATAGAATGACTCTGAATTTCCATTTTCTAGTGTATACTTATCACCGTCCAATTTAAGTATTAAATTTATTAACAGTAAACTGTGTGACTTTGAAATTTTATCATCAACTTTATTTTCGAAAACAAACAGTTTCTGATGCATAAAATCATCAATTTTTGTTTTCCATGTAAGCTCTAAATCTGCAATAATTTTTGAAAGATATTTTAGATTTATAACATCGTCTTCATTAGTAGGAATTTTTTTAATGTTAAGCACACCTTCTTTAAATATTTTACTTTTAATGTATGCCGAAATTTTTTTCTTTACATGCTTATGAATACGATTACTAACATGAGTTCCAAACTTATCAAGAACCATTCTATTACTAAAATAATATTTATCTATCTTTCATTTATATTATTATTTGAGCATCTCGCAAAGCGTCTTCTATTCGTATTATTTCATCATTGTGTCCCGTATGACCAGCGAATTTTGAAGCTAATAATAACTTTAATCTTTGTACAAGTTCGTTAGGATCAGACCAGTATACATATTGAGTACGTTTGTTAGTAACATTTAACTCTGGATAACTTAATTTTCCTCCTTCACCCAACATTTTTGATTTTGACCTAGTACGCACATGTGGAACTATATCTCTTATTATGTTTTTATACTTATACCCGTGATGAAATGATATAGGCCCTAATATGTTGTAGTGTTTTCGATGTGCATTTGTATTTTGCACAATTTCAAGATATGTTTTCTTTTCATTTTCAGTATAATCCGTTGGATGTTTTAAAGTTAAAAGTTCATATAGTCCACGCGTGCCTTCATACCATTTATCTCCAATTTTAAGATCATTATTATTTATTTCAACTTCAGAATCTCCCATCATAAATTTTTCCGTTGTAGGATCAAAACGAATTCCATACACATTGTCAAGGTTAGGACTATCAAGCGGATACTGTGCCATATACTTGCCAGCAATATCACCCAGTATATCTTGAGTGTATTTTTCTATATCTTTTGTTTCAAATTGTTCTTTAATTTCTTGTGCAGGTGATATAGTCGGCGTTTCAATAAAAGATTCTTCGTCTTTTAAAAACTGTACCGGCAACCGTTTTCTTCTCTTTACTGGTGTCTCAAATATTTCACTGCTGTAGTCCGATTTCAATGCCGGGAACCGTTTTCTTCTCTTTACGGGTGTCTCAAATACTTCATCGCTGTACTCGTCTTCTTCTTTTGGTTCTGTTTTTGTAAGAGGCCATTGTAGTTTTCCTAATGACGCGCTCAAATTAGATAATGGCGTCACAATAGGTTTAAAAGTTTCACTTAATAATTGTTCTTTTTCTTCTTTGCCACGTTTAAGTTCTAGTAATTTATTTTTAATAATTTGTTTAGTTTTTATAATATCTTCTAGTGTACTTGTTTCACTCATCGTGACAAAATGATTGAAATTGCTACACATATAAAACTATATACTCTTCAAAAATTGATCGAAACCTCTCCTGTAGCGTCCATTAAATATGTCACAATCTTTATTTATCACAACAAACCCATAATTTTTCGACCAACAATTTGTACAAAAGTTTTTAAAATCGTTGAATGACATGTCAGTGTTCACATGATCGCTGTATATATGTTTCAGATTTAACTCGTCTTGTTTGAAGAGAATAATTAAGTTTGCATTATCACGTACAAGATGCTTACATACTCTTGTATACGTTTGAATAAGACAGAATGTATCTATCTGCCAGTGTCTTCCTTGAGAAAAATAACTGCGTAAATGTTCTTGTCGATCGGTTGAAATATCATCAAAAATGAAAACTGAATTTGGTATTATTTTATCGAGAGAAGTTGAATTTGTATTATCTGTATATGGAAAATAATTTATACCACTAATGTCTGTTAATATATTTTGCAACATTTGATATTTTGGTTGATGTAAAGATTTAGAATATACATATACGTTTTCAAATTTCAATCCATTTGCACTTGTAAGTAGTGAAATCATTAAATTCGTTTTACCACAGTTTGATGGACCACAGATGATACACCTTATACTATTCGGGAAAAGTGTACCATGTTTACTAAAACTTTCTTGGTGGTCACTTGGTTCAATATTCTGTATTTGAACAGTGTATTGTTGTGTTTCAAACTTCATCTTACACACACGTATGATTCAATAAATAAACTTTGTTGATATTTATTGTTATTAGTATAGTGAGTGTATTGCATACAGTAACAATGGAGTCACGTAAGAGTGTATTTCACGACGCTGTTCAGAATGCTAGAAGAGCATATTTAAAGGAAGCAAGGAGGGGTAATATAAGTAAACTAATTCCTGAAACTTTAAATGCTGCACGTAGAAGTGTGGAGAAACGTAAAAATGAACAATACGAATCACCGCGAGTTATACCGATACCGAAAACAGGTGGATTTTTACCAGCTCTTATTCCATTATTTGCCGGATTGTCTGCCCTTGGTGGTTTAGCTGGAGGTGCTGCAGGTATAGCGAAAGCAGTAAATGATGCAAAATCTGCCAAACAACAATTGCTTGAGGCTCAAAGACATAACAAATCTATGGAGGCCATCGCACTTGGAAAACGAGGAGACGGATTATATTTGGGGAAACATAAAAATGGATTAGGATTATATCTTAATCCGCGAATAAAAAAAAACTTCCAATGAGAGCGTTAACTGATATTGATTTACAAAAATATGCCAAAAGAATTCCATATTTTCGCGGAATTTATATGCGAGATAATTTACCAAAATCAGGTCCTTTACACAAGGAATCAGCAATTATAAATTTAGATAGTAAAAATAACATTGGAACACATTGGGTATGCTACAAGAAACGAAATAAATTAATACACTATTTTGACAGTTTTGGAAACTTAAAACCACCCTCTGAACTAACTAATTATTTTGGAAAAGATGTAAAAATAAAGTATAATTATCGACGATACCAAAAATTTAATTCATTTAACTGTGGACATTTGTGTTTACAGTTTCTTCTAAATAATAAAATATAATGTCGTTTACAATTACACTCACAGGACGAAGGTCTGAATTAAGTGCAGATTTTTCACCACCTTTACATTTATCAGCAGAAAGTGATAACGACGATAATAATGGTGGAGAGTGGGTTATAGGCTTTGTTGACTTTCAATCTTATAATTCAATCCCGAACATTCCCCATGGAAAAAATAAGTTTTACTACTACGAAGGAAATATTTTAAAATCTATAACAATCCCAATTGGAGCGTATGATATTGAAGATTTAAACGATTACATACGAAATACTTTGGGCGACATAGATGATGAGGATAAAAAAGATAAGATAAAGTTTCAACTTACTCCGAATAATAATACTTTGAAATGTCATATTTCATGTTCAAATAAAATAGACTTTACGAAAGAAGACAGCATTGGATCTTTGTTGGGATTTCATAAAAGAATTCTCGATGAAAATAAATTCCATGAATCTGATTCAATTGTAAACATTATGAAAGTGAATAGTATACAAATAAGTTGTAATATTTGCGGAGGATCATATCAAAATAATTCAAGTGAACATATATTACATGTTTTCTTTCCAACCGCAGCGCCAGGATATAAAATAGTTGAAGTGCCTTCAACCATCATTTATTTACCAGTAACCGTGAGAGTAATTGATAATATAACAGTAAGAGTTCTTGATCAAGACAAGGACTTTGTTGATTTCCAAGAAGAAAATATTACAGTTAGATTACATCTTAAACGAATTAATGGGTATTAATTTTAATAATAAAAGAGTGATTAAGGTGAAACGTGTTATCACTCAGTTACAGTCTTCTAAGAGGTTAACACCTAAGAATATAAAATTTCTTAAAACACAAGGCTACAAATTGAAAAATGAATAGTATTTTACAAATTGACGAAGAAATTTTTTATGAGGAGGCTATAACACGTTATGAAATACATTCGCATCAACCATATATTGCTACTACATTCAATAATAATGATGAAATTCGAATTCCTGTTCAAAAACAAGATCTTTTCACACTTCCTAGCGAAAGTTCTATCGTTATTGAAGGTGTGCTATTAAAAAAGGATGGATCGCCTCCAGCTGCAACATCTACTTTTATCAATAACGGCATCGCACACTTGTTTGATGAGATACGTTATGAATTAAATGGTATTGAAATTGATCGGACCAAGAATCCTGGAATAACGACCACCCTTAAAGGATACTGCTCATTTAATGAAGGACAAAAGAGAACACTCGAAAATGCTGGATAGGGCAGCTCTTTTATTACTGATAATAAAGGACAGTTTAATGTGCTAATACCTCTGCATATGCTTCTTGGTTTCGCTGAAGATTATAAAAAGATCCTTATGAATTCTAAACAAGAACTTGTTATCATTAGATCAAAGACAGACTCGAATGCATACGTTACACAAGAAGAATTAACTTTAAAAATAACAAAACTTTCATGGCGTATGCCATATGTCTATGTAAATGACAAAATAAAACTTAAATTTTTAAAGAAACTGGAAAGAAACCAACAAATTCAAATTCCGTTTCGATCGTGGTCTACATTTGAGTATCCAATTCTTCCTGTTGGTAGTCAAACGCAAACATGGACAATTAAAACATCTTCACAATTCGAGAAGCCTCGATTTATTATATTAGCATTTCAAACTGACAGGAAAAATCAAGATGCGAAGAATGCTGGTGAATTTGATCATTGTAATATTTCAAATGTTAAACTTTTTCTTAATTCCGAAAATTATCCTTATGAAAATTTAAACTTGAATATAAAAAATAATCGTTATGCTGTTTTGTACGATATGTACACACAATTTCAACCAGCCTATTATGACCAAGTACCAGAACCGCTTTTAAACAAAGGAGATTTTATTAATAAAATGCCACTCATAGTATTGGATTGTTCCAAACAAAATGAAAGTTTGAAAACAGCGCCTGTCGATGTAAGACTTGACTTTGAATCAACTGAAAATTTCCCCGACAAAACAACAGCCTACTGCGTTATTATTCATGATCGCTTGGTAGAATATAATGTGATGACCAGCTCAGTTAAAAAGCTTGTGTAATTTGAGTGGAATAGTTAGTTGTACAATGGAATTCATCGTAGACATCCAAGGTTTCACTGCGAATAATGGTGACTTTATTCCGAAAGAAATTGCTATTCTCTCGAGAAATGGTGAAAAATTACAACATTTTCTTCTTGAACCACCTTATGATTGGGGCCAGTTAAATAAGTCACGCCGGAAAGAATCACAGTGGTTGTTAGATAATTATCATGGATTATATTGGGATTCAGGATCTAGTGCCTATTCGCAAACACTAGAAAATATACAAGAAGAATTATCAAACGCTTCGAAAATTTTCGTTAAAGGAGCTAGGAAGAAGAAATATTTACAAAACAAACTGAACTTGTCTGCTGATGTCATCGACTTAGTGCAATACCCCAGTTTAAAAATTGCCAACACAATAAATTTCTCATGTTTTTCACATTCCCCACCTTTTATTTGTTCTTTACGAAATGTTTTTGTAATAAAAAATTGGTTAGATTTACTCACACCGAAATATTTTTTGTAATTTTATGAATAATAAATGTTTTAAAGTTTATATCAGTATTTATTTTTTTCCTGTATACAGAATATTTCCTAGTGCATTTCAGTTCTTATTTCCTAACTCATTACAAAGTTTTTTTCCTTTTACATATAATAACTCCTTAAAAGCTAATACATTTAAATTAATATCCTTATCTAAAATAATTTCTATACATTTTTCTGTACATTCGCAATTATTAATTTTACAGTAAGTTTGTACACGAAACAAAACTTTTTTGTAAAATTCATTGAACTCTAATGTTTGTAGTAATTCAAAATTATGTAATAATAAATTACTCAATCTAAAAAGAGTTTTACTTGACTGCGTGTCCAAAACAAGATTGTACTCATTAGTATTCCATGTTATGGTCAAAAATTTTTTGCCTTTAATATTATTTAGTATAAATCCATGATCCCCACTTATATTCTGATATGACATTTCTACTCCATTTTCTAGATAGTTTAGAATTATACTTCTATAATTAAATAATTCAGCCCACTCCGTTTGAGTAAACTGAATGCCGGGAAAACAAGGTTTGCTTGTACTTATTTTAATAACAGGTATATAGTTCCTTGTAACACTCAATCCTATTGACACCCACTTGGTTTTTGATTTATTAAGTGGATAATTTGAAGACAGTAATAGATGATCATCTTTGTATAAATACTTGAAGATTTCATCGTTCTTGACTAGTTCAGCAAAGTCGTTGTAGAATACAACAGAAGAAGTCGAACTGCTCGAAGGACTTTGTTCTTGGAATAGTGCCATCTGAGACATACAATTCATAATATTAATTTCTGTCACAAATTTGTAATTATTATACTTACGGTGAGAACTTTTTCTTCAAGTACAATCAAGTGATTTTGGTGTCTTCTTGAGTTTGCGAATACTTATATATTATTTCCCCTCCCAACTGATTGAAATAGTGAAACCTGTTTTGAAGAATTCTATACCAAAAATGGTTGACAAACTGATTGCATGTGATTTGCTCTCTATCGCTTACAAATTAAATATTATAAATGAAGAAAAATTTAATGAATATTCGTCAAATTGGCAGAATCAAAACAACTATCGTTCTTTTATTCGCAAATATGTTTCCACTATATACATTTGCAAGGGGATAAGTGAGGATAAATTTATAAATATATTAGAATTGTTCCAAGGATTAGAGTTACAAGAAATTTGGATGAATTTACCATACAAATTCAAAACCCACTTGGACATCATAAGAAGATTGCCGTGTACGGAACATTATAATTTACCAACACAGAGAGATCATATAGATGGCCCAGCTCCATTAATTAAGCATTGTTATATTTGTAAAAATAATGAACATTTGGTTAAAACATTTATTAATAAGAATATATTTTCTTAATTAGGTCCAATTAATATAATAAAAGTAAAATAATATTAATTTTGTTTTATTCTTTTACTTGTTTCCTCATATCCCGTTTCCTTATTTTTTTCCTTTTCAACGATCTACTAATTTTAAAAAAATAGTTAGAAAGTAATTATTTCAGATAGAAAACGTTTTACCTGTCCTTAGGATATTGCCCCCCTAAAAAATTAGATTTTCAATTAATTTTATTCATTCAAAATTTGTTATTATCCTTACTCATGTTTAAAATTTAGTATTCTTTCAATCATTAGACTGAGAATACCACATACAGGGCAAATATTTTCTTCGCATTGTATAATCTAAAAAATAATTTGTATGTTTAATATTCCAAATTTTAAGAAATTATAGTACTTACATTCATTTTCAAGGAAAAATATTAATTTCAATTTACTTGGTTTAATATTTCCCTACATTTACCACATTCATTTTTAGTAATAATATTTATAATATAGTCTCCACACTTGAAACACCGTCTATGCCCATATGCTTCGTTTAAATCAAATAGTTTTATATTGTGTTGTTCCGAAAGATATATACTAATGTTAGAAAAATCGATCCTTATATCTAATAAATTCAAATAATAAGAACTTCGAGAACTTTCGTCAAAGCAATCCTTACAAATAATTTTGTAATTTAAATATCGATTTTGATTAAAATTTCTTGTAATAGGAATTCTGTTAATATTTAAACTTTCAATTTCCACGTAGTGATTATAAATGCATACAACTGTATTTGATTTTAGGCTGTTCAAAAGTGTTTTTCCTTTTAAAATGTTATTTTGATTAACACCATTTACAATAGACATTGCTATAGTGTAGCACTGAGCTCTTTTATTAAAACTTGCAATATTTATAAGTAAAATTTATTCACCCCCCATTCTGGGTTTGCTTGTTATTTGTAAGCAGCACCATAAGAAAGGTCGTTACTTCCAAAAACATCCGATGTGTAGTTTACATTTTTAAAACTGTTATACTGATCAAAAGTTTATTTCGTTTCACTTATCTTAATAATTTTCATCTTTATATTATGTCAATCATATAAATTTATTTTGTGCTATTTACATATAACTGAAACGAAACGCATTTTTATTATCGTTATATACCATAATCGTTTCAAATATATTTTTAAAGAAACCAGTTTGGACATTGTGTCTGGTCAGTTACATTCATAACCAAAGGTCGCTACCTCCAAATACGTATGTTATGTTTACATTTTTAAACCTGTTGTACTAAACAAAAGTTTTATTTCATTTCGCTTAATCTTAATAATTTTTTACCTTTATATTATGTTAAACACCATATCATAAACGTTTCAAAATGTTTTTAAAGAAACCAGTTTGTGTGTGGTCAGTTACATTTGTAAGCTAATTGTATTATGTAGGAAGATAAAAAATTGTTAGTATAGGATTTTATTATGGAAATGTGTTTGAATATCAACATAAATTATGTATAAATATTTTTAAGACAATATTCTGGTTATAAAGGATATATTGTTAAAATAGTATGTTGGAGGAGGGGGTTAAACCTGTGTTATATAAATGAATAAATTCAAAGATCTCTGTTCTATATAAAAAATGGCGCTTAACCAGTTAAATAAACTCGCTGTTGGCTTCGAGTATAAAAAAATTTCTGATTTGACAGTGAATGAAAAATATTTAATAAAAAGTGCGAAAGTAATTAAAACAAAATACGGTCCAAGAGTTATTTTAGAACTTGAAGAGTTTACTATATTTCTACCCCAGAGATTCCAAAATATAACAGATCAACAAATGATAGAGTTGGGAGGGAAATATATAACAAATATAACTACACCAGAAGATAGTTTCGTAAAATTTCGATTTGATAGGTGAGTGAACATTAATAATTATATAACTTTTTTCTAATTTAATAATTATATTTTAGTATGGAGCAAGAGGATGTATAAAATTCTGTAAAATATGAAAGTATCTAATTTTTTTAAAAGCTCTATAGTTAGATTAGTTGATTATTTATCAGAAACACATATTTTTTTTGTGTTCAGTATGTGACACATTATAAAAACCGAAATAAATCAGGTGAAATATATTGCTCAGACTGTGCTATGAAAACTGATTTTTGGAATTTAAAATTTGTACCATCTCATGAAGAACATATGCAAAGTTACATCCAGAACGATTTTGAATACTGTATAATTTGTGAGAAAAGAATTAATATATTTGTTAATTACTCAAGGAAATGTTTAAAATGTTCAGTACTTTTTAGTCGAAGAGGTAGAAATAATTCAAGAAAAAACCTCAAACGTTATTTAGAAAACAAATCATTAAGAAATATAATTAACAAACAATATAAAATAAGGTTATAAGTAATTATGTTCTTATGCAAAGTCTGTGGTACAAAGTATAAATTAAAAAATAGTTTACAAAGACATATTAAATATAAATGTAACAAAAATTCAAATTTACTTTGTGAGTATTGCGGAAAGCAGTATAGTTCATTCTCATTTAAAAGACATTTGTTTAATCTCCATAATATAAAGGTTAACAACACTATGCAGAAAAGTGCCAACCAGCTGTCTCCTCATTCACCTAAACGAAGAAAATTGTCTCATGATTACATATATTGTGATTCATGTGAAATTAATGTAATCAAGTCTCTTTTCAATTCTCATTTAAAAACAAACAAACACAAGTTAAAAGCTTGTACTAATTGTGGACCTAATATTTCAATAATTAAGACAGCTTTCAAAAACAGAATAATATCTTTTAAAATTAGTAACGAAAATATTAAATCAGATATTGTAACATTCTTAAAACAAATTAAAAATCAAACATGTAAAATAATTACAAATCAACTTAGTATTCATAACTCAATCAAGGTGAATATGGAATTATTTTGTCTATATATTTTACCAACGAAGGGAGACATAAATGAAATTAAATCGTTCAACACAAAATTTCAAGGAATTACACAGTCTACGGATATATCAGAAATTTATGACAACTACTCATCACGAATCATCGCAGACACCGAAGAATTTCAGGTATTATCTTTAAATTGTTTTAAAAGTGTCTCTATGAATATATGCTTACAGGAAAAGGATTCTGGTTGGAGTTTGGTACATGTGGAACATTTGGAAATAAATGTAAACAAATATAGTCCATTTTCGGCATCCTCATACATCCCACTACCATCGGAAATAGAAAAGAAGAAAGCTTGTGTTAATGTACAAAACGGTGACGAGAAATGTTTCAAATGGGCTATACTGTCTGCGCTTTATCCTTCACCCGATCATGCGGATAGGGTCATAAAATATATACCACACGAAAACAAATTAAATTTTACACATTTAAATTTCCCAGTACGTATTGAAGACATTCATTATTTTGAGGAAATAAACAATGTATCCGTAAATGTATTTGGGATTGAATTTGACTATGAAAACAGAAATTATATAGTTGTAGGTCCGCTGCACTATACAAAAAATAGAAAGCAGAATCATGTTAATTTATTATATCTGGAGGATGAAGATAAAAATCATTATGTTTGGATTAAAAATTTATCACGTTTGGTTAGTAAACAAATTAATAAGAAATCACATAAAAAATGGATATGTGATAGTTGTTTAATTCATTTTACTACTGAAGATAATCTTGTTAATCATCAAAATAATGATTGTAATTATGTAGTCACTTTCTTACCGAATGAAAATGAAAATATTTTAGAGTTCACTCATTTTGAACGGAAATTAAAAGTACCCTTTATTGTCTATGCTGATTTTGAATCTTTACAAATTCCTTTCTCGTATTGTTTACCTGCAATGGATCATTCATTCACAAATAAGACACATGTACATAAACCATACAGTTTTGCGTACTTCATAAAATGTTCATATAACAATGAACTAAACAAATTCAGAATATATTCCGGTAAAGACGCTTCACATAAATTCGTTGAGTATATTTCAAATGATATTAGAGATATTTACGATCGTATTTTGAAAATTACAATGCCTATGATACCTCTAACAGATAATGAGTTGGACTGTTTCAATTCAACAGTTGTTTGTCATATCTGTGAACAAAAGGTAGAAATTTTTGATAAAGTAAAGGACCATTGCCACCTTACTGGAAAATTTCGTGGTGCTGCTCATAACTCATGTAATTTAAATTTTAAAATCCTAAAGTTTGTACCAATTTTTTTTCATAATCTTACAAATTATGACTGTCACTTATTCATACGACATTTGGCGTTTGACGATGGAAAAATAGATGTCATACCAAAAAATAAAGAAAAGTATATTTCATTTACTAAACATCTGTTAGTGGACAGAATTAATAATAAAAATGTTTATATAAAACTGAGATTTTTAGACTCTTATAGATTCATGAGTAAATCTTTAAGCAATTTAGTGCAGAATCTGAAACCAGAACAACTCATAAATACTTTCAAATACTTTCCAAATTCACGACAATTCAATCTTGTAACTAGAAAAGGCATCTTTCCCTACATGTATGTAGATTCACTTGAGAAATTATCAATAACTAATTTACCAGATAAAGAATATTTTAATGACATACTTAATAATAATTTTATAAGCGATACTGATTACAAACATGCTCTAGAAGTGTGGAATGAATTTAATTGTCAAACATTGAGTGATTACTCCGATATATATTTGAAAACAGATGTCTTGCTTTTAGCGGATGTTTTTGAAAATTTTCGAAATTTATGTTTGAGTATATATGACCTAGACCCATGCCACTATTTTACAGCGCCTGGTCTTAGTTGGGATGCGCTTCTAAAGACAACAAAAGTCAAACTGGAATTATTAACAGATATTGACATGTTAAATTTTATCAAAAAAGGAATCCGGGGAGGCATTTCACAGTGTTCAAATCGATTCTCAAAAGCCAATAATAAATATATGTCATCGAATTTATATGATGCATCTTTACCTTCAAAATATGTAGTTTACTGGGATGCTAACAATTTGTATGGGTTTGCGATGTCTATGTATTTACCGACAAATAATTTTAATTGGTTAACAGATGAAAAAATAAACAATTTAAATATTTCAAATATTCCTGAAAATTCAGATGTTGGATACATTTTTGAAGTTGATCTGAAATATTGTGATAGTTTACATGAGAACCATAATGACTTACCCTTTTGCGTTGAAACTATTTATCCTCCAAATTCGAAACATAAAAAATTAATTACAAATTTAAACAATAAATCCAGATATATAATACATTACAGAAATTTACAACAAGCAATGCAATATGGTTTAGAGTTAACTAAAATTCATAGAGTTCTAAGTTTTAATCAGTCGAACTGGATGAAAATTTATATTGATCTTAATACAAATATGAGAATTAGAGCAACTAGTGCTTTTGAAAAAGACTACTTCAAACTGAAAAATAACGCAGCATATGGAAAAACCATGGAAAATATTGACAATCGTGTTGACGTAAAATTAATTACGCATTGGGAAAATATCGGTTTAAAACGAGGCGCGGAATATTATATATCAAAACCACACTTCCACAGTCTATCTATTTTCGATGAAAATTTTGTTGCTATTCAAATGAATAAATTGAAAATTTTATACAACAAACCTATTTACTTGGGATTCTGTATTTTAGAACTGTCAAAATATCATATGTATGATTTTCACTATTCATTCATAAAACCAAAATATGAAGATAGAGTAAAGTTACTATATACAGATACAGATTCGTTCATCTATGAATTTTCAATTGATGACATTTATGAAGAAATGAAACAAAATTTAAGTCAGTTTGATACTTCAAACTTTAAACCGAATAATCCATATTGTATTCCTTTGCAAAATAAAGCAGTATTAGGAAAATTTAAAGATGAAATGGAGGGTAAAATTATTTTAGAATTTGTCGGTCTGAGATCAAAAATGTATTCTATATTAACAGAGGAAACAGAAATAAAAAGAGCTAAAGGAATTAAAGAATGTGCAGTGAAGGGTCAAATCAGTCATGAAGATTATAGAGAAACGTTAATGTCAAATAAATCATTTTGTGTACAACAAAATTTATTCAGGTCAAAAAATCATGTAATTTATACTCAAATTCAAAACAAACATGCTTTATCTGCAAATGATGACAAAAGGTGTTTAATTGATAATTCCACAGACACATTAGCATGGGGACATTCTACAATATTTAACTAGATTGTATTTTAAATTAATTTGTACTCACAAATTGTATAAATGTTAATATGTGTATTGTCTTAAATAATCATAAATAAGAAAATAATGTATAACACTTCTTTCATTGCTGGGTCAAACACCTTTACCTTATAAAATCTGAACTTGTATTTAACATATTACTCATATGTATTTGTTACTTGTTTTTATTGTTGGGTCAAACACGTTATAAACTTGTATTTATCATGATATTATACAAATAAACTTCGAATTACGACAATTTTTATTATTTTTCAACCAGTTTCCAGTTCCATCTCTGGCACTGCTCCTACGCCTCGGTTATGGGGACGGTTCAGCCTGGGAAAATTTTGTCTACTGTGGGAATTTGTGGTTTCTTTGCCGACTTCTCTAAATGTATTACTCATGTTACTTGTTTCATTGTTGGGTTAAACACCTTTACCTTATAAAATCTGAACTTAAAATGATATTAACCTTAAACTTCCAATTACGCCAATTTCTCAACCAGTTTCCAGCATCGTCTCTTGCACGCCTCAAACAATCACCTCACCTTGTATTCCACAACCAGTTTCCAGCGTCGTCTCTTGCAATATTCACAACAAAATGTATATATAGTTACAAAAATAATTCCTACGTCTATGGACAACAACATTCAGTGGCGTCTCATACAATATTCCACCTATAAAACCCCCACAGAAAAACACATGCACGCTCAATTCATTTTGCTGCGGCTGATGGTCTAGAAACGGCCTTCCCCCACTACTGTAGAATAAAATTATATTTTTTTAAATGGCAACCTATATAAATTTTTTATCCATTACATAGAGATTTTTTTTCTGATTTCAACGATATAAATATGATATGGGGTTGTATAACAATTATTTCGAGAAAAATGATATTAAAAATCAGAAATAATTCTACAATATTGAAGTAGGCTATGCAATAAACAAATGCAAACAAATGATACAGGTGACAGATAGTTTTGTTACTTACGTTATTAAGTGTTTGTTTTCGTAATTGTTTAATTACTTATTAATAAAAAATGGCTTTGCAGTTGCAAGAATTAACAAATTAATAAAAATTAGTACTCTTAAGTGCAAAAAACCAAAAATACCTAAGGTTGCATAAATTTGTAAATAATTTCCATCATATTGTTTTTCTTTTTATGTTAGTACTATTATTTTTTGATATTTCTTCGTTATGTAGTTCATTTGTTATTATGAATTTCTTAGTAAAACAAGTTATTTTAGATATAAGAAAATAATATACTATCGTAACCTAGGCAATAGTCGTATTAATAGTTGTTTATTGCATAGCCTACTTCAATATTGTAAAATTATTTCTGATTTTTAATATCATTTTTCTCGAAATAATTGTTACACAACCCCATATCATATTTATATCGTTGAAATCAGAAAAAAATTCTCTATCTAATGGACAAAATATTTATATAGGTTGCCATTTAAAAAAATATAATTTTATTCTACCGTTTGAGAACTACTGGTTGAATTTTTTATTTATTATTCCTCATAAATTAAGCCCTTTTTCCTGGTAATTTTTTGTATATAACATTTTTCTCTAAAGTCATTAGTTCGCCCAAAAAAGCGCTGGTTGTTTTAAAGGAAACACCCTGTATACGGTGTAACAGCTAAACGAGCAACCTCAATAATATCTATATTATTAAAGGTACAATAAAATAGTATAAGACAATCTTATAGAAGATCAAGGGGGACATCCGTATAGAGAAGAAAATATTTTGTAAACCAGTAACAAGCGCGTAACGTTTTATTACGTCAGTGTCAGAATAATGATTGTCAAAATAAATACTAATAATTTGACGTATAAAACGTTACGCTTTTGTTCGTCTCTTGTTTCTAATTTCATGGCTAATACTATTAAATTGTAATTCCGTGAATTTTAAAATTTTATTTCTGCAGTTATGAAGTAGCCAAAATGAATTTTTTTATTGATTCGGATATAGAAATTTTTGCTTTACAACATCCATTTGAAACTTTTTGTCTAATATAATTAGGGGAGCAATGCGCACGGAAAAACTGATTTCCCATGTTAAACGCCTATGTTTCACTTTCCGTGATACAGCCTGTATATTTTTTCTACCCATTCGATAGTGAATTTTCTTTTCTTAATGCAACCATGTAATCATTTTATATCTTTAATTTAAATTATTTAGGATGGACAGTAAATAAATCACTATTTATTATTTTTGTTTCGTTTTAATTTAAAATCACCCATCTTAAAGGGCTTTGATCTGTAAATATTATGGAAAATAAATCCCGTATTATTTTATTATTTCTACCATAATATTTCTTTATAAAAAAGACCAGTTCCTCATTCAAATAATCATTATTATTTAATTTACTTCTTACAAAAAAAAAATTGGCATGAATAAGATAGTATTATTTTTGTCATAAGTCATGGGAATTGCTACTAATTGACGGAATTATTTAAATTTTATTTTAAAATAGTGAAGAAACCAAACATATAATAAAACATTAAAAATAGTTTTGCATGCTACTTCTAATTTTGTAAAATATTGCACTCTACAGTTTTTGCGGAAATACGAATAGGATAGCAAGAAATTGCATTAAACTAAAAACCCATGTTAAATCTCTAACCGCCACCACTCTGTATAAGAGATAAAAAACTTGAATGTAGGTTATCAGTGAAACAATACACACTGGTTTGCAACAGGCTTTGATATGCAACTATTCACTTTTTTAATCAAATGTAATTATTTCTAATTTACAAAAAAGGACTCCTGTGGTGCACTCTTCACGCCAGCATTGTGTGCCCGTGAGCTGACGCATGATAAACACCCACAAGGTACGAATATGTCTTCCATCAACATTATCGATATCTATATACAAAGCAGATTGCCGCATCCAGCAATGGTTAATATGCCGTAATGATATATTTGTTATATTTATTTATATAATCAAAAAATCTGATGTGGCCAGCACAATACCTTCCGTCAATCCTGTGTATTATATACAAATTCCATACATAAATTTTCTTGAAAAGATTCTAAATTTTTGGTATTTTATGATTCCCTTTCTCGGCAACGGAATTCCATACTCCCGATAACAAATCACATGAAATAAGAAAATTATGAAATTTTGAATGAAAAATTATGACACTTGTCAGTTATGGACATAATTAATTGCTGTCATTTAGATACGGGTCCCCATATCTGCTTGCCAAAGGCAGCAAAGACATGTCACTGCACGCGCCCTATACATAATTTTTTTGCAAAAGATCCTATATTTCCATTAAATTATTTCATAAACAAACTATGCAAATTGCACTTGACACTGACATCTTCTTCTTCTTTAGTTTTCCCATTCGTTAGGGGGTCGCTATTTTTTATTTTCTTCTTCCACTAATTTTTGTTTTGCGTGTCGTCCTCATTCAGTTCCTTTTCTCTCAAGTCTTCTGCAATACAGTCTTTTCATCTTATATTTGGTCTTCCTATGTTTTTTCCACCTTCTATTAATTTATTCATCTCTCCTCATGACATGTTCAAACCAATGTAATCGTCTCTATTATATCTAAAAACTTCTAACACTAGAATTACTTCCCTTATTTTTTCATTCAATTACTTGCTTTTTATTGATACTGACATCTGTCAATTTGAATTACCTGAATATATTAGCAGTTTCCATGGTTAAGTTAGCATAGCTGGCTGAATTATGAAATTTATATCAAATTTATTATCTTTATTATTCTTTAACTCTATATCTGTTGAATATGAAATATAAAATGCAATCAAATCGTATAGCGCATAATATATTCTTTAAGTTATAATAACATTTAACTGAGTTTTTCAAGAAAAACTGTTCAAATCTTCAAATGAGGGTACTTCCGGTTGACCAATTACAACCAAAATCTAAACATGTCTGCATATGATTGTAAGGAAGAGAAATACTCAAGAATTGTAATTTTTGGAATTCTAGTATTGGAGATATCGTGCACGAAAAAACGGTCACATACACACACACACACACACACACACACACATACACACACACGCACATACGAACACACACACACACATACAGACATCATCGTAAAAATAGTAAAATCGTATTGTAAAGACCCTAAAACGTGCTTATTCAATGAAAACTCACCACCGAATTTTTTGACCAAAGACAATACCTCCTTATCTATAGGTGATGGAAGGTAAAAATGACGTTCGAAAAACCTACTTCCAATATATTCGAACCGAAATTCTTCAGATTCGGTCAGAATAAAAAACAGAACGCTTTAATGCTTTTTAATTGCAAGTAATCGTATTATTCTTCTACTTAGAGAATGTAATATCAACACAGTACTCTTAAATGATGATGCGGACACAAACAAACTCCGTCCACACACATAACAAATAGCGTGTGTGCGGGTATCAAATGTCCATATTTGTTTGCCAGCGATCCTTCCAGCGCTAACATCGTCTCAGGCTCGGTTTTAACTAGAATTTATAACTGTAATTTGGTTGTTTGTTCTGAGTCTGTACACTTCCTTCACTATTACTCCACTACTACCCTTGAGAAACAGACTTCAGGGAAATTGAAACAAGTTGATTGAAGAAAAGGAGAAAATGAGGCAAATTGAATAATAACAAAGATATATGAGTTTAAGACACAGAAGTAATACAAGCATTGTGTAAGTTTGTTAACAAAATTGGTAATGATTCTTGACAAAAAGCAATGAGAAATAACTTTTTTGACCAGTCGTGATTTAGACTGGGGTGGCTCTATCCTCAACCCCTTTGAATCGCAGATGGTTTGGACAGGATTCCCTGCTCAAGTGGAGAGAGCTTGTCGTGGTCTAATTTAGAGAAAATATTAATATATCATTAACAGAGTTGGGCAGTATTTACTTCTAAAAATTAACTTTTTTAAAAATACTAATTACTATTTAGAACCAAACATTAAGGGAATCCCCGGGAGATGAGTGCAGCGTAATTTTTCTGGGTGTAACGGTAGCTATTATTTTAGTTGTAATTTTATAATACAGCAAATAACATCAAAGTGAAGTTCTTACATTTATATTTTTATTGAAAGGCAATAAGTCCATAAGTTTAATTCACTGGTTCACTGATGATTCAAACCCGGAACTTGTAAAGCGACTACACTACCTGTGTCGGCAGTTTTATGTAAATTTGTTTTATTACTGTTATTATTATTATTTTTATTGTATGTATTTTATATTAAACAATGTAGTACTATTTTTACCTTCCGTCACCTTTAGATATGGAAAGTATCTTTGGTCAAAAAATTCGATGGTGAGCTTTTAATGAACAAGCACGTTTTAGGGCCCTTACAATACGATTTTACTATTTTGCAATGATGTCTGTATGTGCGTGTGCATGTGTGACTCTAATTTCGGCTGCGATAAATCCAATACTAGAATTCCAAAAATTACAATTTTTACGTATTCCTCTTCCGTACTTCCATGTGCAGACTTGACTAAATTTTGGTTATAATTGGTCAACCGGAAGTACCCTCTTTTGAAAATTTTAACAGTTTATCTTGAAAGAACGCAGTTATATATAATTTTTTTCACATTTAATGTGAAAGAATATTTTATTCTTTATAAGAATTGATTACATTTTATGTCCAATTGATATAGAGTTAAAAAATTACAAAGGAATTAAATTTTATAAAACAGCCAGCTATGCTATAACCATGGAAACAGCTACTAAAAACGAATATTCTAATTAAAAGATGTCAGGGTCAAGTGCAATTGATATAGGTAGTATGTTTGTGTTATAATTTTACTGGAAATATGGAATATATTGCTAGAAACTCTGTATGGAATTTGTACAAAATACATAGAACTGACAGAAGGCAATGTGCTGACCACATCAAATTTTTTTATTAATGTAGCATGAATGTTGTTTTTTTAGTAATTGAAAAAGTTATTAAAATTTTAATTACTATTCAAAATTAATTAGTAATTTAATTACTATATCTCTAGTAGAAATTATTTTTTAGTAATGTTTTAGATAAAGTAATTGTAAATTGTACTTAATTACTTTCTAAAAGTAATTTGCCCAGCGCAGTATTAATATATAATTAAAAGTAATACCTTACATCAGTATTTTTATAAATTTGTTAAATATTAGAATAATTCGAGAAAAACGATATTTAAAATTCTCTAACGTCATCTGTGTGAAGTAATATGCATAATGAGAGCGAAAGCGATAGGTACAGCATGGTACAGCCCCAATCTCTTTCACTCTATGGGGTATATTATTTTTTACTATGTATTTAGATGAATTAATAACATTAACATTTTCTCAGTTTTCTGTAATTAATTATCATCTACACTGCAGAGCAAGATACTAAAATAGATTATGTAAAATACAAAATTTTCATTTCATATTTGATTTAAATTTTACTCAAAACAAAATGTACATAAATTATAAATGCTAAATTATTGCCACTATAATTGTAAAGTAACTAACTTTTTGCAATGTAATCAGCTTGCTTTCGTAACAAGGAAACCAAATCTAATTATCTTGAGCTTATTAATTCCTTCGCTTTATCTGCAGTTATTACTTAAACAGCCAATTTTCACCAAAAGTAATAACAATCGTAATTTCCACATTATTTGTTTTCCGAGAGTAATAAGGAACTGCGATATGGTCGATTTGTATCTGTTTGAAGGAAAAAATAAAAGGATTCAAGGGAAAGATAAAAGCTTCGACAAAGAGAAGCCGACAGAGACAAGATACCGACTCTGGATTATCTGGAGTCGTCCTTGCTGCATTTTATACATTAGCTATCCTTCAGAGAGACAGGATAACTATAATGGAGTTTCTTAAGAAGTACTTCATTTATTTACTAAGTAAATCACTCTTAAATTAACTACATGTAATTAAGATTCTTTCTCAAATTAAAATTCAAATTATGTATTAGTTATATTCTTGTTCGGCAAGTGGCCGAATGACGGTCGTGTTATGAGATTAAGTGAACTATTTTTAGTGTATGCGAAGTTTTACGATAAATCACTAATTTGTGACTTAATTAAAAAAAAAACTGATGTGGTCAGTACATTACCTTCCATCAATCCTGTTTATTATGCACAAATTCCATACATACATGTTCTTACAAAAGATTCTATATTTTCAGTAAAATTATATCATAAACGAGCTATGTAAATTGCACGTGAAATTGACTTCTTCTTCTTTAGCTTTTCCTATTCGTTAAGGGTCACTATTTTTAATTTTCTTCTTCTACTCATTTCTATTTTACATATCGTCCTCGTTCAATTCATTTTCTTTCAAGTCTTCACAATACAGTTCTTCTTCAATACAGTTGTAGGCCTATCACTGCAAGAATCATTTGCAATGCTTTCCCTCCTATGTTTGAATTCATGTGTATGAAGAGCAAGATTTCTCCAAAGTATTTGACATATTTTGTTAAGCCCTTTTTATGCAAGTATTTGATCATTGTACGGTGTCCTATTTTTACTTCCTTGTGTAAGTAAAGGAAGTATTGTAATCGCGAAAAATTTCGGTTTTCAGATTTCAGCGGAAATATCCATTTTGATCATACCTGAATCCATTTTGACTAATTTCGTCGTGACGTCTGTACGTACGTCCGTACGTACGTTCGTACGTACGTATCTCGCATAACTCAAAAACGGTAAGCCGTAGAAAGTTGAAATTTTGTATTTAGGACTCATATAACATCTAGTTGTGTACCTCCCTTTCTGGTTATTATACAATTTCCAGAAGTGGCACTTTACATGATGCCTATAATAGATTTTAATGAAAAACTGTTTTAAAATATAATCCAAAACTTTTCAAATTTGGTATACACAACTTTTATGTCAATCAAAATAACATAATAGATTTTGGTTAAAATAGGTTAACCGGAAGTGGTACATTACTTGAAGTTGTTAACAGTTTTTCTTGAATAAAATGATTTTATTGTGATTTTAGAAATAAATGCTTCAAATAAAAGTTTTAGAGAATTAATTTCTGCGTCTAGCACATCAAGTATTATTAAATTAGGCGTTTGTATAAGCGAGATATGTAAATCTAAAAATTATATACTTTTTTGTTTTTGTAATAAAGCTTGCTATGGATTATGACAAAAACATAAAAAAATATTCATGTCAAATTACGTTAAATATGTGCAATTTTATGATTCGTACAATAACAATTATTATATTTTTATTGTAAAATTAGTCATATTCATTGTTGTAATCAAATATTTCTTTGTTGTAATCAAAACTCTCTTTAAAAAGAACCGGGTTAGATTATTTGTCGCTATATATCTTACCGTTTTGAAGTTAAAATTAATATTTTGTAATTTAGTTATTAAAAAAAATATGTACAGGGTGTCCCTTAACTTGGTGCACAAACTTTAAGGGCATATAATACTGATCAAAATGAGTAAAAAAAGCTTAGTCAAAATGTGTCCGATCTTTAATAGTTTCCCAGATATAACGCAGTGAAAAATGAGTTTTTACGAGATTTACCTTTGCTATCTCAAAAACTATAAGAATTACGATTTTGATTAATTGAGACTTTTTGTTTACCTTTGAGAGGTAATCTTAGATGGCCTTTTGTTATTTTATAAAAATCAAAAGTGAAATGTTGTGGCGACCTTGGTCAATATTTCATTTTCATATAACTACGTAACTATAAGAAATTGAGAAAAATGTTTCATATAAAATTTTATTGTTTTTTATAGTATTTTTACTGACATAGACAAAATTTTATTCGATCGTTATCTTTGTCAGTTTTTCTTAGATTTTTCGCTTTTCTCGGAAACAGTTGAAGATCATTCCTATGTTGATGAAGCTTTTTTATTCATTTTGGGCAGTACTATATGCCCTTAAAGTTTTTGCTCGAAGTTAAGGGACACCCTGTATAGTTTAATAATTGTACAAGGAAGTCGTGTGGTGTCCACATCAGATTTTTTTATAAAAGCCAACATACACACTTTAATTCAAAAAATTCCAATGGGTTACTACAATATTGTAAAAATATCTTAAAGAAGCAACTGAAAATACACCTACATAAATTAATGAGTAGGTAATAATGAAAAAATATTGTTTAAATATTAATTCGTTCGAACGACAAGAGATATTGAAAGTTTGTGTGTTTCATGCCCTAAGCAATTTGATTGGTTTCAAGACTATAAAAACGAGAGCAAGAGGTAAAAATAGAATAAGCATATGCGAAATAAAAATTGTACCCAATATGAACTGAAAGTGTCTTTCCTGGACTCATAAGCTTCTAATGCTCGCCCTGGAATGTGCTTGTTTACTCACCCAGTAAAGTATCACTTTCAGGTCTTGTTATGTAAATTACTATTACTGTGGATTTCATTCCACCTTTAATAGAAGAGAAGGAGCTCCTATACACCCATAACAAAATAATTACATTTTTGGTCTAAATTTATTTTTAAACATTCAATCATCCTCCATACACCGAAAGAAAAATTTAAAACCAAAGATTAAATATTCTTGCCAAAAAACTTCAATCCGATTACTCTTAATTGCACCAGCAGGTTTCAATAAGACGGCATGAAGGCATGCGCTGAACAAAAGCTCATCTGGGCACGGCTGACTCGATTCCGGATGGATTTATTCCTGTGCGCACTTTATTTCCAGCTCTCTTTGATCTTGCGAGTGTTGCTGAATATCAGGAGACGTTTGCTGGTTCGGTGATCGTGTAGGTTGTGTCACATGCATCAGGCATCCTTCAACGTAGCCTGATATGTCAAAATCAGAGATTGAAATTTACAGGTGATATGACCTGTTACTGAATGAAGGAAGCGAAGATATTAAATTTTGTTTTATTAAGCTCATTTTCCGGAATGATATTCGTACCGTGGCTTATATAGATCTGCTTTCATAGCTTTTCTATATAATTCCTTTTGGAGGATATAAAATTCATATTTCAGCATTCATTTGAACATTTAAATGAAAAGAACTCCGATAAATGCTAATCTGTCCTAATACGAAACATTTATTACCTCGCGTCACCTTTAGGTAAGGACGGTATTGTCTTTGGTCAAAAAAATCGATGGTGAGCTTTTGATAAATAAGCACGTTTTAGAATCCCTAGAATACGAATTTACTATTACCTCTCGCTAAGAGAGGTATTGCATTTATGCTAAAAATCGCATATCCAGATTTTATTGAATAAGCACGTTTTAAGGTCTCTACAATCCGATTTTAACATTTTTACGATGATGTCTGTGTGTGTGTGTGTGTGGATGTGTGTGTGTGTGTGTGTGTGTGGATGTGTGTGTGTGTGTGTGTGTATGTGTGTATGAGTGTGGGATGTGGATGTTGGAAGGACGGTTACTCAAAAACTATAAGACTTAAAATTTGTTTAACAACGTATTTCCCAATCGGACATTCATGGGAAGATCTGAAAAGGTTTTGGTAATAATTGGACAACCGGAAGTAGAAGATTCTTGAAAAAAAATCTTCTAAATATTATTTTTTGAAAAATTTTCGTGGTAATATTAAAGAAAATTAAATTCTCTATCTGATACATTTAAATATTTTATTATATATTCCATAGATTTAGAGATAAAAGATATATAATATATAAAATAATCTGTTGTAATAAATTTGACAGCCGAAAGAATGCCATGAAAAATAGTTTTAACTGACAGATAAATGTCAGTGTCAGAAATAATGAGTAATGAATTAAAAATGTACTTGGAGAATCCCTTAGTTCTTGATCTGTGACTATTATGGAGATGACAAGTCTAGGTTGAAGGACTTAAATTTGTTTCAAACATTATGGGACAATGTACACCAGTACTGTAGACTAGAGTAACTTTGAATTGCGAAAAAGCTATCAAATTCTTCTCAAGTAAGTTGTAAATATTGACAAAATCGGAGTGCAATCTATCCGTCACTTTATTAAAGGGAATTAAGGTTATTTAGATATAACAAGTATGAAAAAATAAAATGTAAAAGAAGATATATAAGAATAGATGCACAATCCAGATATATACATTTTAGACCGCCCAAAATTAATGTTTTTACTAGAAGAATATGAAGAGAAAGTAAACAAAGTTGTTCGAATTGAAAATTGCTGTTACCAGCCTAATATTTATATATGGTAAACTCTACTTTGTAATTTATTGTAACATAATTTATGGTAAAATATCTTCATGTTGAGACATGCTATTATATGAATATATTATTTGTATTTCTAAAAATATCCTTTGCTTTATGAATAGAGCCAGGTAAAATATACGGCGAGAGGTTATGTGCTGGCCACATCAGATGATCCTTGACAACTATGTACATTATTACTAGCTGTCATTCTGACATGGGCTCCCATATCTGCTTGCCAAGGCCAATAAAGTCACAGGACTGCTTGCGCTCTATGCAACATAAAATGAAAATGGCGAGAGGCATTGTGCTGGCCACAACAGATTTTTTTTACGATGATGTCTGTGTGTGTGTGTGTATTTATAATAATAATAATTCTTTCTTATTCCTTTTCCTTACATCTATACATATTACATTTTGGTTATAACAGGTTAACCGGAAGTACCCTCATTTAAAGATTTATTAATTTTTCATGAAACCATGATGTTAATAGTTATTTAACTATCAAGTGTGTTAATGAGGGCGATTAATGATCGAGATATTTTAACGCGTGAGCGTAGCGAACGCGTTAATTGTTGAGATCATTAATCGCCAATTAACACACGTGTTAGTTACAATATTTTTTCGTTGACCGTATCTTACTTAAATGGAAAATCTAATTTTACTCCATGAAAAATTTTTTTAGGTTAGTAATGGTTGACCGAACGTCAAATTTTACGTCAGAAAATCAATAAGTTTTGTCATCAATTGTATTCAGTGGGTGCGTTCAGTTAACTTAATCCTAGATGACACAAGCGGTTTTTTATGTTATTTGAGGAATTTTATTCTTTCAAATTCATTTTAAAGGTATGCTACGTGAATATATACCTAGCTAGTAAGTGTCAAAAGCATGATTTTTAATTCTGTCTACCTTTTTGCTACAACTTAGCGTTAGCAATATATGCTGTGTTCCATGTGGTGAACGCACCGAATAAATCGTTTATTAATAAAAATCATGCATTAATAGGGGTCATTAATGAATGATTTTCTATACATTAAGATAGCCTATTAATAAACGGTCGACGGAAAATAACATTTTTTGATATTTTATGTTTTTACCTTCCGTCACCTATAGGTAAGGAAGGTATTGTCTTTGGTCAAAAAATTCGGTGGTGAGTTTTATTGGGTTTTAGGGTCTTTACAATACGATTTTACTATTTTTACGATGATGTCTGTATATGTGTGTGTGTGTGTGTTCGTGTGTGCGTGTGGACCGCTTTTCGTGCACGATATCTCCAATACTAGAATTCCAAAAATTACAATTCTTGCGTATTCCTCTTCCTTTCAACCATATGCAGACTTGATTAGATTTTGGTTATAATTGGTCAACCGGAAGTACCCTCATTTGAAGATTTTAACAGTTTTTCTTGAAAAACTCAGTTAAATGTTATTATAACTTAAAGAATATATTATTCTCTATACGATTTGATTGCATTTTATATTTCATATTCAATAGATATAGAGTTAAAGAATTATAAAGATAATAAATTTTATAATTCAGCCAGCTATGCTAACTTAACCATGTAAACTGCTAATATATTCAGGTAATTCAAATTGACAGATGTCAGTATCAATAAATAGTAAATGTATGAAAGAGTAAGGGAAATAACTGTAGTGTTGAACGTTTCTAGAAAGATATAAGAGAGAAGATTACATTGGTTTGAACATGTCGTGAGGAGAGATGAGTATATTGGAAGAATGAATAGCTTATAACAGAAGGTGGAAGAAACATAGAAAGACCAAATATAAGATGAAAGAAGTGAAAAGGAACTGAATGAGGACGACACGCAAAACAAAAATTAGTAGAAAAAGAAAATAAAAAATAGCGATCCCCTAACAAATGGGAAACACTAAAGAAGAAGAAGATATTAGTGTCAAGTGCAATTCCCATAGTTTTATTAAATAATTTAACTGGAAATATAGGATCTTTTATGTGTAGGGCGCGTGCAGTGACGTGACTTTACTGACTTTGGCAAGCAGATACGAATGTGGACTCGTGTCAAAATGACAGCTAATAATTACGTCCATAACTGACAAATGTCATAATTTTTCATTCAAAATTTCATGAATTTCTTATTTCATGTGGTTTATTTATTATCAGGGGTGTGGAAATCAGTTGCCGAGAAAAGGAATCATAAAATACCAAAAAATGAAATTTTGAATGAAAAATTTTGACGTGAGGATGACCCGCAAAACAGAAATGAATGGCAGAAGAAAATAAAAAATAGCGACCCCTAACGAATGGGGAAAGCTAAAGAAGAAGAAGATGTCAGTGTCAAGTGCCATTTGCATGAAATAATATTACTGGAAATTTATAATCTTTTGCAAGAAAATTATGTATGGAATTTATACATAATACACAGGATTGATGGAAGGTATTGTGCTGGCCACATCAGATTTTTTATTAAAGAATATTTTACTGTTATTCGATTTAATTTTTTTTCTTCATGTTCAATGAATTTAGTGACAAAAAATTATAAAGAAATATCTTGCCACCTATGCTGCTAAAAGCTGCACCATGGAACGGAATATTCAAATATTACTAATTGACAGATGTCAGTGTCAAATAAAATGTACATAAAAGCTTTGTGAAATGATTTTACTGAAAAAATATAAAATAATTTACTGTGTCAAAAATAAATCACATAAGGTAATGCAACAGATTATAGTTACAAAATAATTCAGCAAATTATTATGATCTAAATATAATGCTATATATGTTTTTATTTTCTATTTCTTCTTTTAAAAAACACACTGTTCTTTTTAGGAGTAGTTCAGTTCAGTTATGAGGTAGGATCACTTCATTTCTCCCCTTATAATAAAGCGCCTATAGAAACGCTTGCAAAAATGTCTGTGTGGAATTTGTACAAAATACGTAGAACTGACGGAAGGTAATGTGCTGGCCACATCAGATTTATTTATATATATATATATATATATATATATATATATATATATATATATATATATATATATTCTTCGAAATTTAGACATCATACATAATTTTAAAATTTTATTTTATTCTTTCAGTAGTTATTTTTTTATGAGAAACATGAATAAACACAATTTTTCTTTTATGCTAATAATACCCACATCTTTTATATACCTACAAATACATACGTACTTATATTTCAATGGCATTTTTTCTATTTTCCTGACGTACTACATTTAATATAGATAAAGAATAAATGCCAATTATTTGTACTTGATCCTTATATGTTCTATTTTTTTACTTCTTTTTTTAAAAGTCTCATTGTGTGATTTAAAATCTGAAAACGATTTTTTTATATACAATTATATTTATAAGGAATTTTATTCATTTTGTTACTGAAATATGTGGCCAAACAAAGGCCGAATCAAACTATTGTTATGTGTATGAGTTCTGGAAATTATGCTATAATATACCTAAAGAGCCTAAGACGTGAGTGAGCCCGAATAAGAACGAAGGGGAGCGGAACTTACCGAGATAATATAATGGGGACTTATGATTTTGACGTCATCGGCGGCGGATCGGCAGCGGACCTCCCTTCACAAAATTTAGAAAGGGACAAGAAATTTTTAGAAAGAGCGAGCTGATATACCATGGCCCAGTCGATCAATTGCTTTCCCTCTACAGCACCTCCCCGTTGATCCCATAATTTGTTATTTAGTCAGCAAAGTTTGGTTAAGTTATTATGTGTAGTGAATGTTATTAATGAAACATTGCGGAATCGAATCTTTCTGATTCTCACGGAGAGAAAACAAATTCGATTTCATCGTTTCAATTTGAAAAAACATGAACTGAATCCATGTAAACACTACAAATTCCACTGTTGAGAGAGACGGAAAAAAATAATGAAATTTCTTTTAGTGTATATTCATGTCTTAATCTTATTAAAGTCATACATAATTTGTCTCTGGATGTTAAATTATTAAATTTAGTTTTCTTTGGCGTTTTTTGGAAATATCTGTATTTCAACTTTGGCATAACTGTGGGATTTAACAAATCATATAGAACATTAAAATGTTCTACTGATAAGCCAGTGAAATATATATATTTTACAGCATCATTGCTTAATAAATTATAATTTTGTATTCAATTATTGACAAATTTAGTTTCATTTCTCGATGTCTCTACAGCACCAAATAACTTTCTTACATAATAATTGTTGACTGTTTGGGTACTACTTTCCTTATTAATCTTTATATCTGTTTGTGTGGAGTTGTTCTGCTTATTATCTATTTTTATATGTGTTTTTATTAATATAAACTTGTGTCTCTTTATTAGTAGACAGCTTTATTAAAGTTGCTGTACTTGTTTTTCCAAAATAAGTTTGATTATGTTTGTCCACTTTACAAACATAGGTTTGCGTCATTTTATTATTATTTTGTACATAATTAAACTTCCTTTTTTATCACATTACTAATTCATATTCAATTTATATTAATCATATTATTTCAACTTCCGTGTTCAGTCTCAGACATGTTCATGTTCCTTTTCAAACAATGGTTGTTGTGATCACGTGGGACCAAATATGGATCTCGTGATAAATGTCAAACTTAGAGCTAAATGTTGCTCACTACATAACTAATTATTAAATGGTTTTTTACACACTAGATGGCGACCAAAATATTTGAATTGTATAAGTCCCCATAGGAATGTTCTGAATCGAACTTATATGTGTACGTATGGGAAAGGGTACAAAGTTCTGGCATTTAATAGTTCGTCTAAATAAGCTGTTAAACAAGCGCACAAGAGGAAGATTCAGTTAATCTGTGATAGTTACTAGTGATAGAGTATTAAGTAACTGTGGTAGATAAATTGTGGTAGGGTATTGATTTAAAATATGTGAGAGTTACAAAGTATTGAGATATTTATATACTTAGTGATAAGAATTTAGATAGAATTTGTGATAATAGAAGAATTTATTATTCTTACAATGTATTTATTTAGTATCTGTGATAGTTACACGAAAAAAAAAAATGGCATAGAAAAATAATCCGGTTATCAAAGAGGAAACGGGTCCAAACCGTGATCCGACAGGATAACACAAAAATGGCCGCCAATGTAACCATTCACACCACGTACAAACCAGAAGGGTTTAGAATATGAAGGGCAAGGGATAATTTTAAGCAGAATTACAAAAAAATGGCAAAAGTAACAAAATTGAGTGTGTTCGATGACACAGGGAACTGGAGCCTTAAAGGTTAACTAGGCTCGGGAAAGTTAAACAGAGATTACAAAAAAATAATCTCTACTACTATAGTAGGGTAAAAATCAATAAATATTGTTAAACGAAATGATAAAGTTAAAGGCCAAAAAATAAAAAATAAAAATATTGGAGCCGCTGAGAAGAATCCAGTAATCGACGTAAGAGAGTAAAAGTAACAACAAAATTTAAAAATAAAACCCTGAAAATATTATATTTTACTAAATAAAGTTCCCACAATAACTAAAACCAAACAGTGTTTCACAGTTCGAATCCGCCTCGGACAGGTCCAGAAGCCTTTAGCTACACGTGGCCTTCAATAAAAGTTTACAACAACCAATAAAACATAATAAAAATACAAAAAAAAAGAATTTGAGTAACTCACCAATTGCTACAGTGGTTAGATATCAGAAAAACAAAATAAAAATTTAGACTACCTACTGCTAATCTTATGACTCACTGAACACTCCTCAGGTTCGACCTCCCTACTCGACACCACTCCGCAAGTCCTCTAGCAAGACCTCTCTGCAAGTCTCCGTGCAAGGCCCCCTGAATCCTAAGCGACCCACTTCTTATACGCAAAGCTAAGCAGTCGTAGGTAAAATATGCGTACTTATTATATAAAAATCTATTACCAGCAACAATAAATTCAAAATAAAATTTAGAAGATGCTACATACAATAATAGGAACTGAAATAAATTAAAATAGAACCATAAAATATTTGAATTTAAATAAATTATCAACTTAATATTTCAAATAACAATTGCAAGGTGTCGCGCACTGAAAAAATGAACAGCTATAGCGTTTGAAAATCAAACAGTTCTCAAAATGATGGGCCGACAAGTTTTTATTTATTTTAACTTTTAGAATTTCTTGTACAGAAACCGTGACAGTGACGTGGCAAATTGTCACATAGTATATTAAAAACAAATTAAGTAAATAAACGCAAAGTTTAATTTTAAAAATCACCATCAAATATAAAAAAAAACTTTGAGCATTATTTTTGTTATGTAGAATATAATATAAATAATAAATTTATACACAGATGCCGGTAAATGATGAAATATTTGTACCATGTGGGCGTTTACCATGCATCACCTTACGTGCACTCATTGCTGGTGTGGAGAGTGCGCTACAGTGGTCAATTTTGTGCCATTAAAATTCGATGTAATTTTTGGCATTGGTCGGCATCAGTTTATGCTGCCGAAACGTTTCGTATTAAATTAAAATATAGAACATAAACTAAAAAGTTGTATAATTTTAAATGTATTATGAGTTCTGATTTTTTTAAATAATGTGTTATAGTATCTGTGGTCTTTTCAAGACCCCTATGAGAGCTCATGCAGTGAGATTTTAAATTTTTTTTGTAATTAGAGAAAAAAAAATTGTAGGTCACAGGATATATTTGGAAAATAAATCTTACTTGTAACAAGGTAGTAATTAGAGTAAAATTACTACACTATAAATAACGCGGCTACAAAAGAATCCGTGCAATGGAAAAACCTGATCAACACTTTCATCTGGCAGTGCACAAAGGCGTGAGTATCACACGGATTCTACAGAGGGCTTGTTGGGGATCCGAGCCCATGAGAATCAGAATCAGACCCGCAGCTGCGATGCGCGACCCGCTTCATAAATTAATTTGCATCAATCTACTTTCTGGGAATTGGGAACGAGAACGAGACCTAGTGATGAACGCTAAGGGATGTTTCAGGTTCGATGGTTACGATCCTTGCAATCATGCGAGGTGGAGGTATCATATGAGATTTAAAGGGATGCTAAATAATAGCTATAACCTTATCAGTTTAATATTAATAGCTGTCTGAATGCCTCTTGGTAATACGTCTTCTGCTGGGTTATAGAGGTATTTTGGCAAATAGGCGCGCGGGGCACTGAGTGTTCCGGTTGCTCAAAATATTGTGTAATTTTTTACCTTTTGTCACCTCTAAGGAAGGTATTGTCTTTGGTCAAAAAATTTGGTTGTGAGTTTTTAACGAATAAGCACGTTTTAGGGACTCTAGAATACATATATACGATGATATCTGTATATATGTATGTATGTATGTGTGGTATAGCGCGCGCATGTGTGTGTGCGTTTGTGTGTGTGTGTGACGATTCTTTCGGATCCGTTAACTCCAACACTTTTCTTGAAAAACCGCTGTTAAATATCATTTTTTCACATTTAATGTTATTATAAATATTAAAGAATATTTTATTCTTTATATAATTTGATTGCATTTTATGCTACATAATCAATAAATATTAAATAATTATAAAGAAATTAAATTAAATTTCATAAAGCAGTCAGCTATGCTATGACCATAGAAACAGCTAGGTACTATTTACATTAAGAAAATTCTGATTGATAAATATCAATGTTTACGTTTGTTGTTTACAAGCGCAAACATTTGCAATTCGCATTACCTGTTTCTTAAATATGATTGTTTTTGCAACTACACACGTTAGTGACAAATGTACAAAAAAGAAGATGTTAATGTCAGTTTATGGTTTTTTCCTCATAAAACAATTTTATCTGTTACTATAGTTGCCATTAAATGCGTAAAGACTGGAGATTTCTACAGTGTTGCTAATTCAGTGGCTATGTTGAAAATGCTAAATTATGACCTAGCGGCAACATCAGCATCAGTCCATACTTATTTGACGGCGACTATAATAAATTATTGTGTTTTATTAATGTCATGGATACCAAGTACATTATGTAGTGTATAATGCCCAAGTTGTTGCTACTTTCTGATTCGTATTTCGTAGAATATTTAAAAATTATAGTAAGACATACAAAGTTGAAGGCACCACGGGAGTTTTAATAATACGCTCTTGGTCGACGTCGACTGCCGATCTCAAGCGTTATCATTCTTATAACTTCCTTGACACGTTAATTATTGTTATTGTGTAACCTTATATTACAATTATTATATTATGTTATAAGAAATAGTGCGTTCAGTTAAGGGTTAAGTAAAAAATTAGACAATAACTGAATTAATGTCATGAGCTTAAATTCTAATCCCTAGTAGTGGTGGAAATCCAGTCCGGTTAAATTCGTTTCCCTTTCCAAAATTATTCGAATACCTGGTTATTTAAACAGAAACTAACCGTCAATGTTAATTTTCAGCGTTTTTTATATGAAATATATTCAGAAATAAATGAATTTTTATTAGGCAAAACTCCTCAAGTCTATGTATAATGTATGAAGTATATACTAGTAATATCCAAAAGTCACTTTAACAAAACATTGTTTGACAAAAGTATAGAAAATTATTCTTTATTTAAAAGAAAGTTTATGCAAAAGCTTTTTTTTGTGAAAATATTAATATAAAAAAGATTCTATACTTTTCTTAAACATGTTTCAACATTATAGATTTAATAAAAATTTCTAGATTTCGTGATAAAACAAGATTTTGTATCTGACATAAAGTTTTAAGATAGTTGTCACTCGAGTGTACCTATCCAAAACTTGTTCTAAGTGCAAAAAAAAAAATTAAGCTAATGCAGTTTATATTTGCAATAACTTATATTTTTTCACATTATATTAAATACACAGGTTGCATCAAAATTGTTAAAAGCTAATATCAAACCCTATAACACATGAATTTTCTTTATTTTTCCGTAGAAAAGTTTTTTTTATTATCTGTACCACTCGCACTAACACATACACAAGTGGCGTATTTCAATACAGGTACTCACACTAAAGTATGAATGTTGAAGAATAACTGTGGCAACGTCGCTCCTAGACATTTATTGGTACATTTGGGTATAAAAGTCATAAGATATTTTGAGATATAATACTAATTCTAAACTACAAATGGAAACTGCAAAACAAATTAATATATTTCTTTCCTAAAATTATAAAAGTAGTATTATACAGTTTAAACTTTTCATGTTATTCACATAAAATACACATTTAAAAAATATTTGCTTTGAATGTACGTCTGAAATTCCTTTAACTAAAGATCACCTCTTATTCGCTAATACCAAAGCGGGCGTTGTTAACTGATATTCCATCTGGAACAAGTGTTGTCAAGTATAATTCTACCTATTTATCGTATCTTCAGATTATAATTTTCTAGAGGCAATAAAATTAAATCTGGGTGGTAAATAATTTTCAATTTTTTTAATAAAATCCGTTAATTAGTTTTCTATAAACATACTAGTTTTTCGATTAAATTTCGGTATGGATATAAAAGTTATAATTTAAAATGTATTTATTTTGCCATTTCCTATTCTTCACGTGTTTAAAAGGTCAAATTTAATTGCAAATATCTCAGGTACCGCGTGGTCAATTGTTTTAAAACTTGGAGAGCAGGTAGATTATACTTCAGTTGAGATGTACTTTAAATTTCAATTAATTCTGGGTAAAATGGTTTCACGATATAACTACCTTAAAATAATTGGTTTTGTCATATTTGTATTACATTTTAATTTCATTTCAAAATGTCAAAAGAAATGTACGAACAAATTTCAAATAAACACATACTTCACACATAAATATATGTATTTAAACAATTTGCTGTTAAATTATAATAAAAAAATAATATAAATATTTATTTCATAAAAATGTTTGGGAACCGTTGGTAGGAGTATATAGATTGATGTTCAACTTAATTTATTGTAGTCAATTTGATACAGAACGTTTCGGGTGAGTACCCACCCATCATCAGAAATTAAATTTACCTTGACGTTACATTGTTCATTTAAGTTAAATTTGAAAAAATATTTTACAATAATCGCCATTTAAATGGCTTAACAAAATTTTTGTACATTTGGACAAGCACCCATTGTGAGTCAATCGCCAAAAGACCACAGCCTTATTTTAATTCATATCATAGTTTTTATGTATTACCTATACTCGTTCTGCTATATTTATTTTGAAAAAATAATTCAATAATTTGACACTAAAATTTGGGATATTTCTATATTTGAGAAAATTAAACTTATAAAAGACCTTCAATAATTATATTTTTTACTTTGTTAACCGGATTCGACATTATTTCACAAAGCGCTGCGGTAGTTCCATCTTATGCAATATGACAACTGTGTACACCAACCAGCACCATTGTTACTAAATCATTTTTTACAAGCTTGATTTCTGTCTTATATCATATTTAGTTTTTCACTGTTATTGGTCGTTCGATTACACATTTTGCAAATACTTGTCGCAAATTATATATAAATGTATTGACTATAGCTAACCATGTTTATAAAAATGATGTTTCAACTTAATACAATTTATAACCTTCAAACAAAACACATGAGAGGAGTTAACAATCAGCATTCGATATCAAAATGGTGGCAGAAGAAGGATATTTTAGTTCCACATAAGCGGCGTTTCGTTAACTAATTTTGCGAATACCATAAATTTCCTTCATCTGTTCCACTATCTAAATCTGAAGATCGATTCTGGTTATTGACACCAGATTCGAACGAGAACTTGTTTTTCTACCTATTCAAGGCATTTAGGTAACCGAATAGTTCATGAACCAGGAACTTTTTTTTCATATATTGACAACTTGTAAGATCTTTTGACCGTGTGTCTACAAGGTGTTATATTTTAGTGGACCCAACAAATATCTCGCTTATTTATTAAGTTAGTAATTTCTTTCATATAACATGATTTATACAGCAACATGTAAGCTACTTGATGACGGATGTACACTCATGATACGACTTCCGGTTTATTAGTAATTAATATCAACTTTGAAATTTCAAATGGAACATACTATATTATTTTACAAATTTGAAAAGTACATCAAATTTTCTTTACAATCATGTAAAATAATCCATATGTTACATTATTAAAAAGTAAAATGGCGGGCACTTTTTTATACACCTAGTCGAAAAGAGAATAGTGAGCCATGACTGTGGCTTGAAGTAAAACAATCAACTAAAACAATTGTAACTATTATTATTAAACGAAATAATATTTTTTTGTCATAATAATACAGAAAATAAAAATAAGGAACACTTAATAACAACAAAATGATTTTACAACAAATATTCAAAATGACTCCCAGCCTCTTCAACACATTTTTCACAACGTTTTGAAACAGAATAAGTAGCCCTTTCTATTTGGTCTGCAGATAAAGATTCAATTGCCGCTTCAATTTTATTCTTCAGTTCGTTTAATACACATCTAGCATATCAACTTTTTCTGAGTTAGATAAATTCATTTTATAATAAATTAATTAGGTACTACAATGAAACTTGCTAATAATAAAGGTTAGAACAATTATTACTGAGTATTTACAGGTTGACATTTACCGTGTTACAATTGTTTTAGTTAATTGTTTTATTTCAAGCCATAGTCATGGCTCACTATTCTCTTTTCGACAAGGTGTATAAAAAAGTGCCCGCCATTTTACTTTTTAATAAAGTAACATATGGATTATTTTACATGATTGTAAAGCAAATTTGATATACTTTTCAAATTTGTAAAAAAATTTAGTATGTTCCATTTGAAATTTCAAAGTTGATATTAATTACTAATAAACCCGAAGTGGTATCATGAATGTACATCCGTCATCTAGTAGCTTACATGTTGCTGTATAAATCATGTTATATGAAAGAAATGACTAACTTGATAAATAAGCGAGATATTTGCTGGTTCCATTAATATATAACACCCTGTATAGTCTCTAGAGTGTCTTGTCGCGAATCTTGGAACCCAGCTTCGATCCCGACCAACGCCAAAATTATTTAGAATTTTGAATGGTACAAAAGGGACTTATGTGGTACACTCTCCACGCCAGCAATGAGTGCCCGTAAGGTGATAGCTGGTAAACGCCCGCACGGTTCAAACACGTTATCATAATTACAGATATCTTTGTGTATAATGTGTATAAAGCATATTGGCCCATCCAGTAATACTTTGAAGAATCTCTATATTAATATTCGGGACCTTTGCTTACGAGAAAAATGATATAGGAACGTATTTTCGCACAAATAGATATGTATATTTGCTAACATCCCTCTCGTGTCGATGTCGTTTCCAATCCAAATCACAGAGACATAGGTGGAATTCCAAGCAAATAAAAAATATAGTAACGAGCGATTTACATCTGAAAGCAATATAAATTCAATACGAGTAGAACGAAAGCGATCCGCGATTGAATACCTGCAATGGCAACAGATCACACTGAATTGCGGAAAATACACGTGTTACTCTAAACCGACGTGGTTTTCAGTGTGTTAGGATTAAATTGTTTCCAATTCATGTAAAATTGCAGAGGTTGAGATACAATAAAATTACGATTGAAGTGATTCGATAATGAATTTCTATTCCAATGAATAATAATCAAAGGGAGTATTTACTATAATGAGTATTGACGAATATGAAGCTCAATATTGTAATATGAAGTTATTAACTAATAATGTCGCACTATAATGTTCTGTGAAGTGTATTATAAGTGCTACTATATGCACTCTATATTAATGTGCTATATTAGTGGATATTAAACACTACAATATTATATACTTATAACAGAATAAATGCATCTATTAATTAATTCATTAACAACAATTTGTGAATTCACCATAGTAACGCTGTCAACATGTTCCACTTAAATATTAAGCTCGGATTAAACAAAAAAATGCAAATCGAAATTTTGACAGCAATGTTTCATGACTCATATTGTCAATTTAAGGAACATTTAAAATTTAAAAGTCAGCGGTGCAAGCGGACATTAGGCGTTTTTACCTTCCGTCACAAGTAAGAAGGTATGGTTTTTACTTGTCTCACTCCGGACACATATCAAGAAATCAAAATTGCATGTACACCAACCTTTGAGAACCGCACATATGAAGAATTAAAAATTAAACTTATAGATCTCTATTCAATTAAACGCACGAGATTCCACGCACTGACATCATTTTGGAAATGTACCCGAGAAAAGGGACAATCAATGGAGTCGTATTCTAACAAATTAAAGGAACTAATAAAAAATTGCGGATATTCCGGGGAATTTCTCGAACGACAGTTGAGAGACAGATTTGCAACCGGACTTAATCACGTACAACTTGAAATAGACTTGAAACAGAAGTGGCCAGATCTACGCGAGACAACTGAGACAGGACAAAAAGAAGTGACATTTGCACAAATTTTCGCAATAGCTCAAGCTCGAGAACTGGCCGAAAAAGACACTTCCAACACTGACTATGTAAAACGCATTAAAAAGATGAAATTCCACAGTAAAAAGCAAACGAAAATAATTGGACCAGAACAATGTAAACGGTGCGGTAGTGGAAAATGTACCAAGAAAAAATGTCGTGCTAAAAAGACCATATGTGAATACTGTGGTATAGCAGGCCATATTGGAAAATACTGCATAAAAACAGGTCATGCATTCGTTAGTAAAAAGACAAACAAAGAAACGAAGAAATTACAAAAAATAGAAGACAGCACTGACAGTGACAGTAATAGTGACAATGACAGTAGCAACAAAACTGATACTGACAGTACTTTTTCAGATGACATCAATGACAGTGACAATGAAATAAGAAATGTAAAATCCAAAATGAAGAGTAAACAAATAGACGTCAGAATTAATGGCGTAAAATGTACTATGGATTGGGACCCTGGCTCTGTATACTCTATAATCAACGAGACTATGTGGAAGAAAATTGGTTCACCCTTACTTACAAAAGCACCAAAATTAAAAGCATATGGCGATCATACATTAAAATCAAAAGGAGTATCTAAAGTTAACGTTTACTTACGCGGAATCGAGAGAAAATTGCCAGTTGTTATTATAAAAGGAGCCAATCCATTTTTATTCGGATTACAATGGAGTGAAAGCTTTAACATGGAATTTCCTGCTCATGTCTATTCCATCAAGACAGATGAACTCAAAAATATATTACAAGAAAATTCTGAACTCTTCGTCGATGAATTGGGAAGAATTAATGGATATCAAGTAAAAATACACCTAAAAACCGACGCAATACCGAAACATTTACCACCACGTCCTATTAAATTCGGAATAAAAAAGAGTGTCGAGACAGAACTGGAAAGATTGTGTCAAAAAGGTATAATATCGCAGATTGATCCTAATGAGACTCCAATTGAATGGGCAACACCAACTGTCAATGTAATTAAATCAAATGGAGAAATTCGCATCTGCGGCGATTACCGCGCAACTATAAATTCAGCAATAATTACACATACGCATCCTGTACCACTTTTTGACCAACTACGAAAACAACTGGCTAATGGTAAGAAATTTTCAAAAATTGACCTGAAAGATGCATACCTTCAATTCGAGGTTGCACCTGAATCAAGAAAATTACTTACTATATCAACTCACAAAGGTTATTTCCAGTACAATAGGATGCCTTTTGGCATTGCAACAGCACCTGCTATCTTTCAAATTTTTTTAGAAAAATTACTGGACGGTGTTCCAAACGTCGCAGTTTTTTTTGATGATATAGCCCTAACAGGAAGGAACGATATCGAACATTTTCAAACACTTAAGACTGTGCTAATAAAATTAAAAACAGCAGGTCTAAAAGTAAATAAGAAGAAATGTGCATTTCTACAACCTTCTATAGAATACTTAGGTCACACATTCGACGAATTTGGTGTTCACCCAACTAAATCTAAAGTTGATGCTATTTTAAAAGCTACTGAACCGACGAACGTAAAAGAATTAAGATCTTTTTTAGGATTAATAAATTATTATGAAAGATTTGTTCCTCATCTTCATGGATTATGTGCCGATTTATACACATTGACCAGTAAAAATCATAAATGGAAATGGACAGAATACGAAAAAGAATTATTTGAAGAAACCAAACGTCAAATCATTAATACTAAACCACTTATAGCCTTCGATGAGACAAAACCATTATTTTTAGCTTGCGACGCTTCAGAAAAAGGAGTAGGTGCTGTTCTATTCCATAAAATCAATGAAAATGAACATCCAATAGCTTTTGCTTCTAGAAAGCTTAAATCTGCGGAAGTTAAATACTCCGTCATTGATCGAGAGACATTAGCTATTGTTTTTGGAATCACAAAATTTGACCAATTTATTAGAGGAACAAATTTTACATTAATAACTGATCACAAGCCATTAATACATTTATTGGGAACGCAAAGAAATTTACCAAAATTAGTAAACAACCGATTGACAAGATGGGCTCTATTGGTAGGAAGTTACAATTATGAAATCAAATATAGAAAAGGTAAAAACAATATCTTTGCAGACTGCTTATCTAGGATGCCCAATCCAGATGAGCCTGTATCTAGAAGAGAAAGGAAAGTACATAAAATCAGTTCTGGAATGCAACACATTAAATTAAATGATCTATCTCTACAGGAAAAAAATATTAGGAAGTATACAAAAGATGATCCAGATTTAAGAAAAGTACTTCAATTAATTAAAATTGGATGGAACAGTGCTGAAATCCAAAACTGTAACATTAAAAATTACTACCGAAAACGTAACGAACTATCTGTAGAAAACAAGATTATAATGTGGCAAGGAAGATTAGTAATGCCTAACTGCCTACGTAAGCCTACCTTAGATTACCTTCACAGGGGACACCCGGGAATAGCAGCTATGAAAGCACTCTCACGGTTCTACGTTTGGTGGCCATCCATGGATGAAGACATTGATCAGTATGTAAAAAAATGTAAGAAATGTCAAGAATCACGTCCTAACAATCCCGAATTACCAGTATATTCATGGTCCATACCTGATAATATATGGGAACGAATTCATATAGACTTCGCTGGACGGTTTGAGCAAAAATATTGGTTAGTTCTTTCAGACGCTTTATCAAAATGGATAGAAATTAAACCAGTAAATAAAATCAACACTAAAACGTTATGTGAAACTTTAGAAGAAATATTTTGCACATTTGGTTTCCCAAAAGTAATAGTTTCCGATAATGGTCCACAATTTACTGCTTCTGAGTTCAAGAAATATTGTGATGATAGAGGTATTCATCATATTACAACATCACCATATCATCCTCGTACAAATGGGCTCGCAGAACGTCTTGTTAGAACTTTTAAATCTAGAATGTTAGCTAGCGGAGATGATATTTTGAGTCAAAAACAGAAGTTGTTAAATTTCCTTTTTTGCTATCGGAATACACCTCATACAACCACGGGAAAATCACCTGCCCAAATGATGTTTGGACGTCAATTATCCTGTCTTCTAGATAATATACGACCCAACAAGAAGAGGGAGTTACAGTTTCAACAAATTAGAGAAAATATATTATGTAAAGATGATAAAACACCAAATTTCTGCACCAATGATGATGTGTATATACGCACGAGATTAGAAAAATCATGGAAACCTGCTACAATACTTAAAAGAACCAACAAATATTCATATGTTGTAAAGGATAGCGACGGTGTAGAGAGAAGACGTCATACCGACCAAATACGGCCAAGAATTACTCCAGATACAGATAATACATCAATAGGAATTGAGCAACCTTCAAAAAATTCAAACCAAGATGAACCCATTGGAATTACCGAACATTCAGCGAAGAATATAGAACGTGCAAAAGAAGTTACCTCAGATCATGGCCTCCGTCGTAGTACCAGAATCAGAAGACCACCTCAGCGCTACATGGATGATTTAGCGAAGGGGGGACGAATGTAGAGTTTATTCTCATGTATTACCATAGTTTTATATACTATATGTTTTTCCATAGTTACACTGACACATTCAGCAGTGACATGTATTGACATCAAGAAAGAAATATAAACTTGTGATACAAAACGTACCTTTATTAATAATACATAATAGGTTTTTGGTCAAAAAATTCAATACAGTTCTTAGTGTATGCGCACGTTTTAGAATCCCCAGAATACAATTTTACGTTGATATCTGCATATACCTATGTATATGCGATTTTTTTTTTGTATATAACTCCAATGCTACAGTAATTCCTATTTATTTATTTTTAATTCCACATTTTTACATCTATTTGAAAAACTGTTTAGATTTTGGTTGAAATTCGTCTACCAGAAGTAACAGTAACAGACTTTTTACCTTCCGTCACCTTTAGGTAAGGAAAGTATTGTCTTTGGTCAAAAGATTAGATGGTGAGTTTTTAATTAATAAGCACGTTTCGGGGTGACTAGAATATGATTTTACTATTTTTACGATGATGTCTGTATGTGTGTGCGCGAGTGTGTGTGTATGTGACGATCGTTTCGGATCGCATAGCTCCAATATCACGATTCCAAAAATTCTATATTTTTTTCGTATTCCTCGAGTTTAGATACATAGGCAGACGTGATTAGATTTTGGTTATAATTGGTCAAGCGGAAGTACGCTCATTTGCAACTTTTAACAGTTTTTCTTAAAAAAAACGGAGTTAAACATCATTTATTGACAAGTAATATTATTGTAAATTTTAAAGAATATTTTATTCTCTGTATGATTTGATTGCATTTTATACTTCATATTCAATGAATATAGAGTTAAAAAATTATTAAGAAATTAAATTTCATAAAGCAGCCAGCTATGCTATAACCATGGAAACGCTACTATATGTTAAAAAAATCTGATTTACAAATGACAGTATCAACTGCAATTATTTTACTGGAAATATAGAATCTTTCTGCATGGAATTTGTGTAAAATGCATAGACCTGACGGAGGGTAATGTACTGGAAATAAAGAATATTTTGCAAACTTTCTGTATAGAATTTGTACAAAATACATAGAGCTGACGGAAAGTAATGTGCTGGCTACATCAGATTTTTAGCGTCCGTCACCTTTAGGTAAGGAAGGTATTGTCTTTGGTCAAAAAATTCAATAATGAGTTTTTAGTGAATAAGTACGTTTTAGGGTCCATATAATATGATTTTATTATTTTTACGATGATGTCTGTATGTATGTGTGTCTCTCTCTATCTGTGTGTGTGTGTGTGTGTGTGTGTGTGTGTGTGTGTGTGTGTGTGTGACGAAAGTTTCAATACCACGATTCCAAAAATTATTTTTTTTCGTATTCCTCAAGTTTACATCCAGAAGAAGAGGTGATTAGATTTTGGTTATAATTGGTCAACCGAGAGTACCCTCATTTAAAAAAATTAAAGTTAAATATCATTTATTGACTTTTAACGTTATTATAACTTATATATAGAAAAAAAAAGTATTTTTTTTTATAAATATAGACGAATATTTTATTCTTTATACGGTTTAATAATTGCATAGTTGGCTTTAAATTAATGGCCATTACTTGTATCTGTAAATCTGTATCTAATGAACATAATCGCAACGAAAGCTGCTCTGATGTATACTAGTATACTTCTATATTAGAATAAATATAAAAAATACATATACGTTCAAATTTTGATACTGTTTACTTCTTCAAGATAGAAATTTGAATAATTGAAATATAATAAATAAAATGTTTTGAAACCATGGCAACATAGCAATTTATCTACATGCAGTTGATGAAATTGCTGCTGCTCTTGCATTAGTTGCTGTAAGTATTGAACTAGCAAGTTAGTCTGCCGCTGATGTAAGTGATCTTGCTGCGGAAGCAAGTGTGTCTGTCACTAATGTAAAAGATAGTGTTGTGCAGGCAAGTGTGTCTGCTTGTTGATACAATTGATATTGATCCTTGGATGGTGCAAGAGCTACACGTACACATTCACTGAATTATAGTTGATGATACTAATTCCGCACATTTAACTGTAAGTTGTTGAATTTGAAAAATAGTAAAAAAAATATTGATTTCTTTTGATTTTTTATTCAGATTATCGTTTACACACTGGGGGCTCCAATTAAATATAAAAAATACACACTTTAGAATTTTGATACTGTTTTTCAAGATAAAAAATTGAAATATAATAATTAAATGTTAAATGTTTTGTTACCAGTGAAATGTAGTAGTCAATCTACTTGATATAAAATGGTCAACGCAAACTGCTACATACACGTAATTTTACATTAATCAACAAAAATAGATTTGTTTTTGTCAGTTTTCTTATAGATTTATAGATTTTAAAATTTGATATATGGCATTTAATTTAAGTAAAAAATAAAGTACTTTATCCTCTCATGATGTTAAAGTATTACTTCATTCACATCTTCCGGATAAAGTGCTACTTAATCTACTATTTTGAGTAGACAATGACAATAACAGACTTTAAAATCTGCTATAGGAAAAGTATTACATTTTATAATTTATTCTGCAAGTAAATTTGAACTTTTCATTTCTCGATTATTACGTTGGTTGTAACTATCTAAATTAAAATCAACAAGTATGAAATAACACTTCACGTTTAATACGATATTTCTCACCTCAAATGTCACAAGTATTCGTTTTCCAAGAAATTGTGAATTTCTTCACATAAACTATCTGCCTTTCATTTCTAAACTATTTTAATTTGTTCTTTGGGTACGAGCCAAGAAGAGAACTTATTTTCAAAATAACATGAAAGAAATAAAAAGTGCAATTAATCCAAACGTGTCAGACCAATGTTTCAAGAGGGTTGGAATTTTTTTCTTCCTTTCTCGAATCTTGAAAATTATGGGTTATCCAAATTGCTCCCATGCAGCAGTTTTCCAGGTTCATATATTTAAATTAATATAGTTGGTAACATGTCTTTTTTAAATATATAAATATATCATCATGACATATTACTCATTGCTGGGTGTGCCACACAGATATCAAAAATGACACATTCGCACCGTGCGGGCGTTAAAGAGACGTCACAACAGTGGCCACTTTTGAGCCATTTAAAATTCGAAATAATTTTGGCACTGTTTTCCGTCTCTGGAAGAGCTTAATGTTGCCGTTACCCAAGCTATTCGACAGATGAACAGAGATGGTGTCTTGGATGGAATACTAAACCTTTCCAGACGTTGGGACTTGGCCATTGAGAAGGGAAACTATATTGACGGATTGTAAAGAGATAGTGTAATAAAAATAAACAAATGAATAAACTAATAATTGTGTGCAATATTTATGACATGACCTCGTATAAATGAGAAACGCTATCAATAAAAACATATTCAGAATATAGAAAATGAATACCTAAAAGCATTGCAATTAAAACATTTCACATCCATGTTTTTATGCGCCCTTCAATACTATCTCCTTTAATTAATTAACAGGGATTATATTTTTGTAACAGTCAAATATTGATCTGATTTATGGAATATTTGTTTAACAATTATTTTGATATATCTATCAATATATTAATACAACAAGATAACAAAAAATTGTTAATACGACTTCAAACTGTTTTGTTTTCCTGAAAATAATTCCACTTCATGGAACTTGATATATTACTAATTGAAAGGTCGGAAAAATAATACATTAGAATCCATATTATGTATTTACAGTTTTCTATTTACATATCAATCAATGAAGTACATAAAAGCTATTCTATTATTTTACTCCTCCATTTTACGCTTGTTTAGTTATACTTCGTTTGTTTGTTTCAGTACATTTTGGTATGATCAGTTTTCGTAACCAACAATAGGTTACATTTTTATTTAGGTTACGCTCAATATTTACAGAATAAATTCAGCCATTTGGCTTATTGATCAGAATATAGATGTTCACATTTTTTTCTTGTTTTCATAAATGTTCGATTCCAGCGAATTGTTTATTACAGTAACTCAAGGTTTTATTTAATATTCAATAGGTTTAATGAAATGTAAACAATGGCAAATATATTTTTCTTCAATTAGAAAGTATCAGACAATGTAAAACAAAATTAAATTATTTAATAAACAAGTTTTATAATTTATAAAACATAACAAAATGTATAAAAACCAATATCTTTAACGGGATTATATTAAAAGTAACTTTATTTTCTCTTATTATATTATTTTCTATTCTAATACAGAAAAGAAACGAAAAATAATCCTCTATTATCCATCCATTCCATCTCGTTATTCAACTTTATGTATTCCACATTATAGTAGGTACCTACTTTAAATCTAAACATATTTGAGCCATTTTGTCAACAAAAAGTATTTTGCACGAAAGAATAACGATAGTTTCGATTTTTATATATGTACATACATAAATACATGCTGAACATTTTCGACCCTGATATACAGAACAGAGGTATCAGACAAAATATTTAATTAATTTGTTAACCGACAAAGGTTTTTACCTTCCGTCACCTTTAGGTAAGGAAGGTATTGTATTTGGTCAAAAAATTCAATGATGAGTTTTTAGTGAATAAGCATGTTTTAGGGTTCCTATAATACGATTTATCATTTTTACGATGATGTTTGTATGTATGTATGTATGTATGTATGTATGTGTGTGTGTCTGTGTGTGTGTGGCACAAAAGTTTCGGATCGCATAACGTCAATACCACGATTCCAAAAATTATATTTTTTTCGTATTCCTCAAGTTTACATCCAGAAGAACAAGTGATTAGATTTTAGTTATAATTGGTCAACCGGAAGTAGCCTTATTTCAAGATTTTAACAGTTAAATATGATTTATTGACATTTAACGTTATTATACCTTAGAGAATATATTATTCTCTATACGACTTGATTGCATTTTATACTTCATATTCAATAGATATACAGTTAAAGAATTATAAAGATATGAAATTTCATAAATCAGCCAGCTATGCTAACCATGGAAACTGCTAATATATTCAGATAATTCAAATTGACAGATGTCAGTATTAATGAAAAGTAAATGAATGTGGCAGAGATGAGAATGTTGAAGTAGATGTTGGGGAAGACACGGAAAGATACGGTAAGGAATGAAGAATAAGGGAAATAACTCTAGTGTTACGAATTTCTAGAAAGATACAAGAGAGACGATTACATTGGTTTGAACATGTCATGAGGAGAGATGAAAAATATATTGGAAGAATGAATAGCTTAGTAATAGAAGATTGGAGAAATTGAGGAAGACCAAAGATAAAATGAAGGACTGTATTGCCGAAGACTTGACAGCAAAGGAACTGAATGAGAACAACACGCAAAACAGAAATGAGTGGAAGCAGAAAATAAAAAATAGCGACCTCTAATGAATGAGAAAAGCTAGAGAAGAAGAAAATTTCTGTCAAGTACAATTTGCATAGTTTGTTTATGAAATAATTTTACTGGAAATTTAGAATCTTTTGCATGAAAATTTATGTATGGAATTTATACAAAATACACAGGATTGACGGAAGATATTGTGCTGGCCACAAATTTTAGTGACATGTTAAAGAGTAAAGTATTATGTTAATAATACATTAATTCCTTAATGGAGTGCCTGCTTTTAGGTATGGAAGCGAATGTTGAGCATGGACGGGAAAGCATATAAAGAGATTGATTGCCGTACAAATGAGGTATTTACGTGGTGTGTGGGTATGTAAGATGGAATCGCGTGAGGAATAATTTGGTGTATGTTCGATATTTTGAGGATAGTCCTGTAACTATAATAAATAATAAACTGTTATACAGGGTGGGGCAGAAAAACCTATCCGATTTCAAAACGTTATAAAATTAAAACCACTCAACTTGTCAAAAAATTTTTTTATTAACATATCGCAAATTTTATGCCATTTTTAAATTTAAGTTTTGAAAAGCACATCACTCAAATGTCGTCCTTGGGAGCGGATACACTGATTTAGGCGCTCGCGGTAGCTTTCCATGACTTTCACCGTCATTTCCACAGGAATTTCTTCAATTGCCCGAGCAATTTCCCTTCGTAAAGCAAGAAGGGTCCTTGGTCGATGCTGGTAAACCTTCGATTTGAGGTAACCCCAAAGGAAGAAGTCACATGGAGTGAGATCCGGTGAGCGCGGCGGCCAGCCAAGATCACCTCTCAGGGAAATGAGGCGACCGGGAAACAGTTCCCTGAGAATGTCCATTGATCGTCGCGATGTGTGGGCGGTTGCCCCATCCTGTTGAAACCACACATTTTCCACGCCATTTTCTTCCATTTTGGGTCTAAGAAAATTTTCCAGCATGAAACAATAGCGCTCGCTGTTGACCGTTACGGTTTGCCCATTTTCTTCAAAAAAGTAAGGCCCCCAGACGCCTAGGCGGGAAAGAGCACACCACACAGTCACTTTTGGGCTATGGAGGGGTTCCTGATGGATTTCTCGAGGATTTTCGTCACTCCAATATCGAAAATTCTGCCTGTTAACGGCACCACAAAGGTGAAAATGGGCTTCGTCCGTGAAGAGCACAACATCGTCGTTTGGGAGTTCTCGGAGATCGCGACACAGGTTCGTACGGGTTTCAAAATCCCTTTCACTTAATTCCTGTGCAACAACCATTTTGTAGGGATGCATTTTGAGGTCCCGGTGCAAAATGCGCCGAATACTGCGGTTGGAAATCGCCAAAGCGAGCGAATGTTTTCGCGCCGAACGACGCGGGGAACGTTCAATCGCGGCTCTCACATTGGCCACGTTTTCAGGTCCTGTTGCTGTCCTGGGACGTCCAGGCGACTTCTTTTTCAATGCTGAACTCGTCTGTCTAAAATTTGACACCCACACTTTAATCGTAGCGTGATGTGGAACAGGATCATGACGCCCGAGTCCGAAATGAATTCGAAAAGCACGTTGTGTAGCAATTATCGAACCGCCGCATTCGATAAACCGCTCAATAACAAAAGCACGATGTTCACCAGACCAAGGCATGTTGACTACTGACAAATGGCATAAAACCGGCTTTCTAACGGTTTTTACCCCACTACTCTACCTGCTCCCTCTTTTGAGAAAAAGGGATTTGAAATCGGATAGGTTTTTCTGCCCCACGCTGTATTTGGCATGATGAATAACGATGGTTGATGGCGAAGCGACGTGTTGGGTTAAGTATTTACACTTTCATTCGCATATTACATCTCTATGAAACAGTATCGACTCTGCAAGAAATGCGATATAAAGGGCAAAGAAAAAAAGACTCGTATATATCACTTATTTTTGTTTTAACTTGTATCATATATAACATCAAGATAATTTTATCACTATAATTAGATTTAATGCAACTTCAACAATAAGTTGTTATAGAATTTGGAAAATTTGTTTCCCCCAACCAATTTTGCCTGACTTAGAAGAAAACGGAAATTTTAACTAAAATGTCTATGTACGCAATTGCAACATTCATCGTACGAATATTTTTTGAGACGCAAATGTTCATGTAAAATATTACGCACATTTTCAGAAATAATGTCTATTGTAGCACGCCACTGGGTCTGGCCCGTGTGCGAACGCCGGCACTGGTCGAGCGGTCTAGAAACAAGAGCGATGTTGTAATCGCCAGCGGGAAAAAGCCATGCGCGTCTAGACTAGTTTATTTACATCTGGTGGTCTGATCCTTTGTATAAATACCGTCGGGAGGACAGCCGAGAGGACAGTCTGTTATATAGAAGCAACGAACAATTAACAGTGAGTGATAAATAAACAGTCTACGAGTTGTGAACATAAATAAATGTAGTTATATAAATAAATATAGTGATATAAATATGGTTTAAATAAATCATCTTAGTGTTTAAGTATTTAATAAATATAATTAGTCTTAAATTAGTGTTTATAATCACTTAATCATACCAATTTTTGGTGTTAAAAGGTACTGACTTCTACTTGATATCATCGTAGATTTTTAAATGAAATAATACCTAGTAAATATTTTTATAATTACTGAAATCAAAAATTGACCTAACGGCCATTCGTATTAACGGGAGAATTTTGTATTAACTCGTGAACAGAGACAAGTCACAAGTCGTTATATTGATCAGATAGGGATAATTTCCGAACCGAAAATTCTCTTGCTAATATGAATAGACTGTAGTTTGAATTTTTCAAATTTATAAATGAATTATTGATTTGCTAGGACATTTATACCTTCTTTTTTAGGAAATATTAACGTTCATCTTATGTACCTATCATTTGCTTTTGACTGACAAAGGCATTTAACTTATCATGCTAGTTCCAGAATGTTATGGGGTAGAGGACATAGTGATGACACTGCATGTATGATGCAGCTTAGACAGTGTGGGTTTAACGTATGGACAATTTAAAAAAAATCTGATGTGGCCAGCATATTACCTACCGTCAATCCTGTGTATTATGCCTATTATGTACAAATTCCATACATAATTATACATATATATATATATATATATATATATATATATATATATATATATATATATATATATATATATATATATATATATATTCTAAATCTAAATTATCACGGCTAATTTAACAATAACGCATCATATATCTTGATTATTCATTATTATTAAATGTTCAGCTCGCTTCTTCTTAGAATTTTTGTAATCTAATATTTTGATGTATGCCTAAGTGTCTGGTCGCGAATCTGGGCACCTGGGTTCGATCCGACCGACGCCAAAAATTACTTCGAATTTTAATGGCACAAAATTGACCCCTGAGGTTCACTCTCCACGCCAGAATTGAGTGACCGAGAGGTGACGCCTGGTAAGCGCCCGCACGGTACAATTATTTCATCATTATCGAAATCTGTATGCAGAAGCAGATTGGCACACCCAGTAATAAGTAATATGTCGTGATAATATATTTATTTTATTTATTATAAACGGAAGAAAAATCACTATCGGATTCCACTACTAAAAATCCATTTTGTCATTTAAAATTTTTGTAATACCGTCATAACTAAAAAACAAATGAAAGTCGAAAGGTGAATCGCACATGTTAAAGTGGATTTTTAAAAACTAAAGCCGACGTGTTTCAGCGTTTTAAAAAAACCGGTTGAGTACGTTTTTTTTTAATATTCCATACTTTAATCCCACACTGTACATCGCCGACACCAATACGAGTATGCCTAAAAATATTTGGGAGTTATAGCATATGACACCGTGTCTACTCATGTGTGATAACCTTTGCATAATTTTCTTTACATTTCATAAGTCTACCGCATATTACGTATACATAGATCATATATATTAAAAGTCCAAAAGTCGTGAAACGAATGAAGTACCGTTAAATAGTCAGTAATTTAGACTTAGAATTTTTTATTACTTCCCTTTCATTACCTTCGTGTTTCAATATTCAATACCGACATTAATTACCGTTCCTACGTGGTATTCACATCATACGACATACTTAATGACAACATCATAACATAACGTGGGAAATATGGCGCCATTATAATTTAGCAAATGATAAGTGAAACACAGTTTGGCACTAACGATAGTGGAGAGAGTAGACCACAGAGCTTTCTGAACAGTTCGACACGTATCGTTCGGGGCCACTTACCCTTCCCGCCATTAGCGAACCAGGAACCGGAACTTCGTTTTAACAGTTCCATCCAAGCGGAGGTTCAAGAGGTCCACGACTAAGAATTTCGGTAAGGTGGCGACATCTTAGAATTAATTGGAGGAGAACTAATTGGAAATAGGTTTGTAGTAATTCGCTACAATATATTGTCAAAGCTTTGTTTTTACCCAAAATTGAAATAATTATTCTGATTTTTCCAAATTTCATTATAACCATATATAAAACATTAAGCTTTGCTCATAATTTTTTTTTCTTCAAACGTCATAAAAGTAGCATCTTTTGTGAGTTGATTCACAAGGTAGAAATAAATTAAATAAATATCGAAACTATACAGAATCAACGAATAAGAAGTAACTTGTATAAAAGAAGCCTGTAATATCACCCTCAATGTCATTATAACACACTAGGTAACCTAAGAATAAAGTTACTAAATACCATCAATTAGCTGTCAAATTTAAATAAATAACCTATGAATTGAAATATAGACACAGTTTACTTTTGAGGAAATAACATATTACAGAATAACAGACTTACAGATTAAAATTACAGGGACGGTAATGAACATAAGAATACTTAGAATTAAACTGATAAGAAAAGTTTATATTGTTTTGCAGTGATTCCTGGATATATCTTTTAGCCACAATGTTAGATTTCCATCCAATTGAACAACATCAGGGGGCGTACATTATAATACTTCAAATTTCGACATAATTCCACACAAGGAGGATATAAAATTGCACAGTTTTTATTTAAACGTCAAAAAGTGAAAATTTTCCCTTCAATGTTTATAACAAAAAGTGAACAAATAAGTATCCATAACTACAGGGCAATTGAAATCACAAACGTAATTTACCTAGAATGTACGTCAGTAGTAGATATTTTCTTTAAATATCTACGTTTGAAGAAAAAATATAATGTGTCATTCGGAGTAAAAGTGTCTTTGTGTACCTCGCGTGCATTTGTCCGACTCGCTCATCTTGCAAACTTAACACGCACGCCACACAAAGTATCACTTTTACTCCTAATAACACAATATACTATTATTTCAAAATCATATACCTAAATACAGTTTAATTTTTAAAGATCTGATCAAGGTTATATTCGAATTGTATAAATTAAGATTTTAGCTCCACCCATTCTATTAAATTCAGTAGTGGCGTTTACAGTAAAATTTTTGAAAGATGTCCGATCAAGGGCACCTGTATCACGAAAGAATTAACAAATAGGCATACATTTATCTCTTTCTTTTGCAAAGGCTGTAAGAGTGTGTGATAAGGATGGATATAACACGCTTGTCTTTCAAAAATTCATATTGTTTCGACTAAGTTAGGACATTCCATTTATAAACGATGCTCGTTGTTGATAATACTTTCGCTGTAACGTAAGTTTATTTATTAATACAGATAAATTACCTGGATTCATAGCCGTACGTATAACGTTATATTCTGTCAGAGTCACTGACACTGACATTGTGTCAGTATCTTATTTTTAACATATTTGGTTTTACATTTGCTTATAAACTTACTAGTTGACTTATTTTTGAATTTTGAATGTTTTTCCTGTAATATATATTTTTATAATAATAAAATAACAGTAGTATCCTACGTACCCTCATAAAAACTAAGCAAACGACACTACTGAATTTGTCATGATGGGCGGAGCAAAAATCTGAATTCATACAATTCGTAGACAACCTTGATCGGACATCTTTCAAAAATTTTACTGTACTTAGTTTTTATTGGGATACATAATACTATTGTTATTTTATTATTATAAAAATATATGTTACAGTATAAGCATTCAAAATTCAATAATAATTCAAGTAGTAAGTTTATTACCAAATGTGAAACCATATATGAAACAAAGTCAGCGTCAGTAACACCGACTTATAATAACCCTACAAATAAAGTTAACGTTAATGTTAATATATCAGAAATAAATGAACTTATGTTACAGCCACAGTATTCTCAACTATAGTTTGACTCACGAAAGATGACTATTCAAGGTCATTTGTTCGAAGAAAGAATACACAGTAGTTTATATAGCAGTAACTTAGCAACATTTCATGGTAGAAAGAGAAAGATTTTTTAACTTATGTCTATGTAATTTATGTTCTGTGACAGGCTATACGTCAATGAGGACTTTACTTTCTAACACACTACAAATAATAATAACGTATGTCGTAGAGTTACAGATATCTAATTATTTATTACACTGCTCTCTGTGCTAAAGTTGTATCCAGTGACGTTGACATTTAAATCAAATTATTATTCCTTGGTTTATGTCAAGTCTACATTTTTGTATTTTGTAAAAACACAGATGAAGAAAATAAATCTTTCAAAAAGGCATTATTTAAAAAGAAACATAATTTTCAAATAAATTACATTTATTTTTTTCATTTAAAATGTATCCATAAATGTTTCATGTTGCACGCCTATGTATATGAAATGCAGTGAATTTATCTGCAAGTAATATTATATCAGACGGCTTACAAATGACCATGAATAATCATCTTCATGAACCAAACTATATTAATTAAATTTTGTTGCAGAAATTTACGCATTAGCACTATATATTAAAGTTACGTATAGCAACAACTTCTATACCTACACTACATAATGTACCTGGTATCCATGACATTAATAAACAATAATGTACTAGTAATTCATAAAAAAATAAACTATACAATATGTGTACGTATGCATTTTTTTGTCACTTAAATCCCTTTGAATATAAATACATCAATTATTATTATTACTGTTAAAAAAATCATTCTTCAGCTGTATGTATTTAGACATAGGCTTATGGTTATAGACGATTATACAAAATAGCTCTCGATAACTATTGTAACATTGAAAAAAACTAAGGCACTTGCAGCCTTTGAAGAATGTAAAGTTGACTGAATTATGAAAAGTAAATTGGTGAATATTCAATGAGTGTGAATGTATTTTCCGGTTCCGGCCCTACTAGCTCATTGATTAAGCACGGGCTCTTGATCAGAAAATCCCGGGAGAGGTCGCATAGGGGTCAACATGGCCCCATGTAAATTTAGGCCTGAATTATTTACCTAAGTACATCACTAATCATTGCGGTCATGTTCCCAATAGATGGATATAAGCTCATACTATACAATAGGTACCGACAAAAATATGGCTACACCTGTAAATTTGTAAAAATCAATTAACTAAAATTGTTTCTCTCATTTAATTCAAAATGAATGTTACAAAACACGATGATCTTCTACAGCGCTAGGAATTAGTGAACAATAAAAATTCCTACCCCAGAAGAAAACTATGGTTATAGTTGTAGTCGAAACGTTAGCGTAACTAATAATTTTTGAACAAGATTGCTAGTCCGATTATTTCCGCATCCTACATTATTGGACGGATTGAATTTCTAAACAAGTAACAGCATATTTTCTTTAAAAAATCGGTTGTGGCCAGCACAATACCTCTCGCCATTTTCATTTTATGTTGCATAGGGCGCGAGCAGTCATGTGACGTTGGCCTTGGCAAACAGATTTGGAGGCCCGTGTTAGAATGACATCTAGTAATAATGTACATAGGTGTCATAATTTTTCATTTAAAACATCATGATTTTGCAAATCCATGTGGATTATTTTCCTCGACAAGTATATTCCATACTATTGATGACAAATAAACATCAGAATATTTTGAAATTTTGAATAAAAAATTATGACAATTGTGACATCTATGTAAATAACTACTAGCCGTCATTCTGACACGAATCCTCATATCTGCGTGCCAAGGCCAACAAAGTCACATGATTGCTCGCGCCCTATAAGTAACGAGCTTAACATTTCTTGTACACACAAATAATTGAAATTGTATCTCTTCTTTCGTTCTATGAGGAATTTTGTCCTACTCTTCTAATATGTTTAAAATTCTTCAAATTCATTGACAGTATTAGCGGTATTTCTTAAGGATATATGTAATATTAACATACTTATAATTTAAATACATATTTAATTAGTAATACAATACTATATATTAAATGTACTCGTACCCCCCAGAAAAATCTGATTTTTGACACTGAAATTTATCTGTCAACTATAAACATTTAAATATCTCAACTGGTTTTTAATCAACGAGATTATTTTTTTTGCAACAGATTATTCAATATTATTATATACTATATCTCCAAACCTATACGAGATATAATAAAAAAATTAAATGTGTCAGATTTCCAAGTAAATTTTTCAAAAAATAGTATTTAGAAGATTTTTTTTCAAGAATCTGCTACTTCCGGTTGTCAAATTGTTACCAAAACCTTTTCAGATCTTCCCATGAATGTCTGATTGGAAAATACATAGTTAAACAAATATTAAGTCTTATAGTTTTTTAGTAATCGTCTTTCCAACATCCCACATACACACATACACACACACACACATCTACAGACACACACACACACACACACACAGACATCATCGTAAAATTTTTCATTCAAAATTTCATGATTTTCTTATTTCATGTGGTTTATTTATTATCAAGGGTGTGGAATTCAGTTGCCGAGAAAAGAAATCAAAAAATACCAAAAAATGAAATTTTGAATGAAAAATTTTGACGTGAGGATGACCCGCAAAACAGAAATGAATGGAAGAAGAAAATAAAAAATAGCGACCCCTAACGAATGGGAAAAGCTAACGAAGAAGAAGTCAGTGTCAAGTGCTATTTGCATGAAATAATATTACTGGAAATTTAGAATCTTTTGCAAGAAAATTTATGTATGGAATTTGTACATAATACACAGGATTGACGGAAGGTATTGTGCTGGCCACATCAGATTTTTTCCTCCTATTGCAATTTCAATTATTATAAATTATAAATGTTTATTTACGTTCCGTCTTTTTCTTTTTCCGTTTTTCGGATTGATTTTTGTATTTCTTTACTTAATTATTATTATTATTTAATTGTATTGTAAATTGGTTAGGTGGAAGATCAACCTTGGCTGAATCTCGCCATTGTGTTTCTTGTTCAATAAAGGTGTAACAGAAATAAGTACATTAAATATAACCAGTTAGAACTCGTCCGAACAATATTTCTTAATAACTTATTTTCGAAATCTTAATTTTATTTAGCATTTTTACCGGGGAGCGGGGTATGAATTAACAAGTAAGTAGTTTAGGTATTTTCATAATAATATCCAGTAGCAATAACAATGAAACAATTGTTTTTGACAAATATGAGTTGTCAACTTTTTCAAATAAATTTTGACAAATAAATCGATTAATAATTATTATAAAGGTAATAAACAGTAAAAATGCCTGCCTTTACGTATAGCGAGTATACAGACATGTGCTGGCCTATAGTGAAGCTCAGGAAAGTGCTGCCCGAACCCAGCGAATTTATTTGGAACGTTTTCCGAATCGCCATCTTCCAAACGTTCGCACCTTTGTACATGTTGTTCTGCATCCTCATCTCCGAGATCATGCGTCCTAAGCCTGCTGCTCAAGATCGTGGTAGAACACGCCCTGATCACATAGAGAATTTAGAAGAGGATGTTTTGGATAGTATTGAGGCTCAACCAGGGTCTAGTATTCGAAGAATAGCGCTACAACACAAAGTATCACATATGACAATTTGGAGGATATTGAAAGAACAACAGTTACATCATTTCGTCGATGTCTTCAATATTAACAATAACGGTGGACATTTTAAACATTTATTGTGATTTAATTTAAGCCTGCATCACTTTTAATCAACTTTATGCATTTTCTTGTTCCGTCAGTTGTAGAGTTGTTCTTGGTCGACTGCATCCTAAAAAAATCCTACCATTTTTGGGTTTTCCAACCTGTTGTAACATAAAAATTTGACGTATGATTTTTGTTACTTTAGTCGAGGTATACTATTCTCTCTTATCTTTCGAGATAAGTTTCATCATCTGGCATATCTGTCAATCTATTCACCAGTTTCTAATCTTTCTTTTGTGTTGATATTCATTCATTCTTTCATATTCATTTACAGTCACGACGGAAACAGCTATTTGTAGACGCACGCGTAGAATAGTCCCATTTTGAATTTTGGCATTATGCAACGCGCTATACTTTTCTGAAATGCAGGTGGAAAATTAGTTTATTCAACGAAACAATTTTAACTCTATATCTAGAAGGTTTAGAAGGGAAAGTTATTAAGAAATATTGTTGCACTCGACGAGTTCTATCACTGGTTAAATTTAATGTACTGATTTCTGCTACACCTGTATATTTAAGAATATCTTATTACAACAATAAAATAAAAAGCAAGTAGACGCAATGAAACTATAGTTCATTGTGTTGTATGATAAACGAAGTCTAGGGAATTTGTAATAAAACAGTTCTTAATAATTGTAAAGTGTCTGGAAAGTTTCATTTGAAGTTATTGCAATTAACTTTAGACACAGCGATAATCTCGAAAAACGGCATGAATATATTAATGTATTAGACACTGTCTTTGCTTTTTGCTTTGGTTCTATTGATATAGAATTGTTGAACCTTATTCACATCGCGTTTTTAGAACTAGGTTTTGGAGAGAAGTTCTGCAGTAATAATTTAATTCGACAATTATTTTAATAATTATAATTTAATATTTTTAATTTTGGACCAAAAGGTAGAAAGACAAATGATGTTGATAATTAAAAATTTCCTCAAATGAGCTCAAAATTATTGATCATGGCCTTTGTAAAATGGTAAAAAAGTAATTTTTGTACTCGTGTATTGAAATGTGTTGTTTCGCGTCAAGTATCACAGCAGAGCCATGAAACAAAAACAGATTGAGCAGTGCTCAACCTGTCGCCCTATAGTTATCATGTTTTTGTTTCATGGCTCTGCTGTGATTCTTGACAAAATTTGGGCTTTAACTACTAATGTTTCAAGTAGTTATTCAAAATTTAATTTAATAATATTAAAGAGCATTTTCTAAATGTAACATTTAAATTAAATTTTTCTCTTCTTTTTGTGCTAATGGTGGACAAATTGTAATCCGAAACGTCCACCTTGTAATAATAAAGTGACTTATATTTATGGTCAACTTTTATTGGAACCTACGGCCTTCTACCTATTTCAAACTACAAGTTTCGTTCCCAAAATCTTAAATTAAACTATATTTATAATAAAAAAGTATAGTTTCTCAAACACTCGTTCTCCTAATAAAAATAAGAGAAAATGGTGAAATATTGATTGAAATTTAATTTTAAAATAATGAATTTAGTGCATTTGGTTCACAATGTTGGCAATAATTTCTGCTCGGCGAGAGTCGATAAAACAGCACTCGGGAAGTCGGTAACACATAACCAACAAATGTAATGTAAATTGTAACAAAACAAAAAGAAATTTAATAAGTTTATTAAGTTTAAATTTTCTATATACTTGGTAAGTAATAAACAGTTATTTAAACACCATGATTAACACTACGTTATATAAAAATAAACATTAAAATAATAGGAATTTAAATTTTACACATCAATCTAAAATTAGTTACAAAGCAGTGTATATGTATATTATGTAATAAAGTTTTAATAAATAAAATTATTTGTACAAAAATTACTAATTATTAGTTTCATACTGTTCGTACAAAAAATATTGTACAAACCGCGTGCGTGGACTTAATTCCCAGAATCGTTCTATGGCAGCGCTCGCAAGCTTGCGCCAGCAAACACTAATTCGGGACCCAAGCGTTCTCGCACATGGTATGTAAATAAGTATTTCAGTGTCCCGTGGAATATAAAACAAATCTCATATTTTCAATGTAGTTAAGTATGATTATTTCAGAGTTCTTAAAATTTTACACATTTTTCTCATTTATTAACTAAGCATCTTCGTTCAAAATATCGAACTCAACTCGAGTATATTTATCTAAAACTTTATTTTATTCAACAAACATCTTCAATAGTTTCAAGTTTAAGGTCCGCAAAGTTTCTCAAATAAACGAGGGCATAAATGATTGGAATATATCGTCCATGTTACACCACGATCTCTTAAATGAGGGTTTGAGCCTTAATATAAATTGGAGGAATCTTGTTGAAGTATAATATTTGAAAATTTCACCACAACTGATGCCAGGAATATGGTATTTCAAAATACATATGCATATATTTACAATAATTATTAAGTAATATTCAATACGTAAATAAATATGTTATTGTATGTATATTTATCATAGGCAAATACATATTATATATTTACTCATTGCTGTAAATAACTACGAATTGATTGCCTAACTCAGTTATGCTATCGACTGTAGTTTTTATTTCCAATCCGGCAGGATCGTCACACACACACACACACATACGCGCGCACTCGCGCGCACACACACACTCTCACATTTAGATATCATTGTTGACATTATAAAATCATATTCTAGAGAATCTAAAATGTGCTTATTCGTTAAAATCTCAATACCGAATTTTTTGACCAAAGACAATACCTTCCTTACCTGTAAGTGGCAGAAGGTAAAAATAATGTATGATATTTGAAGGTTTGGATCACTTCTTTCTCACAATATAAAAATGTGACTTTTGACACTTCTAGTTTTATATTCTTTTAATGCACGAATAATTTTAAAAATTAGTCAATAAATGTCATATCTTCAGACAAACTCCCACCCACCCATTAAAAATTTAATAAAAATTCCTTCTCGATAATGTACCTGTAAGGATTCGTTTTTAATTTATTTTGTCAAGCAGACATTCTGTCAGATGATTTATGAATTTAATTTGGAACTTAGCAACAAAATAATTCAACTTTTTTAATAAGTAACAAAAATTTTATCGTATCCCTAAAAATTTGTGGGAAACAAAACCTTCGTAAATTAACATTTTAATCTGTACGAACATAAAAGGATTTGCTTCTATAACAAACACGCGTAAGAGAAAATCGATAATGAAATAAAAATCAGAACAGAATAACGATTTGCGCAGGGATATACATAATTTATACTTGTACACCAAACGTTAACGGGTAATACAATTTGGAATAATAATTATTCTACGAGGGTCATTTCATAAATAATTCACAGGTTGGCAACACTGTGAATTGGAATGCAACAACAGTGACATTTACGTCAGTTGTAGTAGAAGATTGGGGAAGAGCGTTTCAAACCGGTGTAATTTGTTTTTCACAAACATCAGCTAGAAATGGAGCCTGCACGTGTCTTGGGTATTGTGACTGTTGAAGATCAGAGGTCATAAATTAAACTCAAAATTTTACGTGGCAAAAACCCAACAGAAATACACAGTACTTTATGTGAAGTTTGCGGTGACTTATGCCTAGTGCACACGGAGAAACTTAGTAAAGTTTCCTGAAATTTGTTTCCCGAAGAAGAAGTTTTGGAGAAACTTTTGCATCTACGTACCATGTGTTCACACGAGAAAAATAAAAGTTTCCTCAAAACTGGATTTTTTCTGTAAATCTATAAGCTCTTGGAGAATTATTTTTTCGAAAGAGAACAAGAAGTACACAAAATTACACGTAGGAATTAAATTTAACTAAAATTAAATGGAAAAATAAACTAAACTATATGTCCTTATAATTAAGAATTCTAACAAAACTAAATTTAAGAAGTGAACTAAACTACATAATATTTCTGAATAAGCTGCACTGAAATAAACCAATTTTTATAAACAAGAATTATTGTAATCGACGGCAAAAATCAAAGTTTTTGTGATCCTAACCTCTTTTTCTTTACAAATGTCATAATAGATGAGAAGTTAGGTGTATGTCCAAAAGTTTCCACAAAACCTCTCGAGTTTTAACGGCGCCGTTAACTTTCGGGCAACTTTTCATACTTCTCATTGGGCTAATCGTTGAAATCACAGTCCTTGGTCATATTGAACGGCCGAAGATGTAAAAATCTAGTTGAAGAGTATAAAAAGGCATGTCAAAATTTAGACTTACCAGTTCATCGGGATGTAATTGAATTTAAAAGATTGAAATCCAGAAATCCTCCAATAAAAACGGCTGAACATTTGGTTAATCAAAACTTCAACGGGTCAGATGCGTGGCGTATTGAATGGCAAAATCAAACTGATTCTACTGGGTATTCAATATTAAATACACAGAAACGTCCGGATGGCTTTGAACTACCACGAAAAATTTGGGTCTCATTAAACAGGGTTAGAACTGGGCATGGTAGGTGTGGATCTTCATTTTACAAATGGGGTTTGCGATCAGATCCAAAATGTGATTATGGCGTTAAACAACAAACAATCAACCACTTTGCAAATGAATGTCTACTTCGAGCATTCCAGGGAACAATGGAAGACTTCTTTCAAGTCACTACAGAAGCTATCGTATGGTTGAACAAGCTTGACTTGGACCTATAATAAATATTTATTTCAATATTTTTATTATGTATTTATATTTGTGTATGTAACGCCATAAGCTAATAATAACGAGTGGAGTGGTCCAAATTCCCCACGTCCAAAATAGAGCTCAATCAAAAATCAAACAAATGATGATCATTGCTTATGATTACAAAGGAGTCATCAGGACAGACAGAGTTCCATGTGGAACAAGTGTCACAACAGTTTATTATCGGGCCTTCATTCAAATACTGCGCAGAAAATTGCACAAAAACCGACCTCAATTGCTCGAGGCTGAACCACTCATTCTCCATGTCAATACTCGCCCCCACATCGGGAATGTCGTAACCGAAAAACTGTGTGAATACGGTTGGAAAGTGTTACCTCATTCTCCCTAAAGTCCGCACATGAATCCAGCAGACTTCGACCTATTCCCAAAGCTGAAACAGCCTATGCGTAAATATAGCTTTCCGTCTCTGGAAGACGGTAGCATGAAGATGCTACCGTTGCCGAAGCCATTCGACACATGAACAGAGATGGTGTCTTGGATGGAATAATAAAGCTTCCCAGATGTTGGGACTGATCATTGAGAAGCAGGGAGATTATATTGAAATGAATAAACTAACAATTGTGTGCAATATTTATGAAATAACCCTCGTATTGCATTTTTTTTTCACTGCGTATTGTTTGAAAACAAAATAAAATATTGGATTTTAAATGAGAAATAAAAAAATATGAACGTTTAAAATTACTCGAAATCTCAGTCAAACAGCATTTATTCTTATAACAACAACGATTCGGTGCACACTTACACCTTCTTCAGGGTAGTAAGATGTTACATATCATTTACACAAAATACATTCATACTAAACATTCAGTTTTTCACTTCGTATAAAATATATAAAGAGCACATACCCATTCATTTGCTCTCAAAATTGACAACAGAATATCAAGTTGCGTTTTTGTTAAATAATTCACTTCAAATAAACTGCACTTATTTTTGAGAATATCGAAAAATTATTTTTATACAACCACTTCAGAAAATAATAGATATAGCGGCAGTCACTTACTTAAGAAATTTGAAAATATGGTACACTAGCATGATATGAATATCGTAATAGCACGATACAGTTATATCGCAATGATGAGACCAAATCAACAAAGCCAGGCATCTTTGTTTTGTTTGTTGCTATGGTTGATTATTTGAAGAAAAAAAATAGGTATTGCCATTTGAAATAAAATTCTTGAAAATACCTATGAGTTGAAATAAATTGAGATTATTTTAATAAATTTACCTATGAGTTATATTTTATAGTCGTCTAGCGTTCATGTGTTTACAATATTTCGATAGTCGTTATGAAATATACTATTTTGTAATAAAATAATTACATATATTCATTTATATTATCCATTATCTTTTGACGTATACATTGTAAGATACCCTATGTACTTCAAATATCCTCAATTACAGTAGGTAGTGTTTGTGAATCTATTATCCTATGAACACATAACGAAATTTACGGTAACGTCATTGTTACGTCATGCGCCAGGCGATACAGCCAGAATCCCAGCATGAGTTGTAAAAATTACACATATGTAAATTTTTCGATGCGACATTTTTCGTTTTAACGGAACGTTAACAGGCAATTTAACCAGAGATGAAAATACTAAGCCTGAATCATTAAAATTCAATTCCATGCATAGTTTTAAACTTTTAATTGCTCCACGCATATGAGAGGTTTTTACCTATTAGGTCATTTTTCAACAAATTAGAATCATTACAGGACACCGAATGCTGTGCAAAATATAAAAGCTTCAATTTGTAACATAAATGTAATCTACAAATGAGGAATGCAATCAGTAGTCAGTGGCGTAGGAAGAAGCGATAGTGCTCGTGTGCAAATATATATATATATATATATATATATATATATATATATATATATATATATATATATATATATATATATATATATATATAGTATATTGAAGCTGTTAGTAGAATCTAAATGTTTCTAAATATTTTCGATCCTACATTTTCGATCCTACATTAAAAAATCTGATGTGGCCAATACCTTCCGTCAATCCTGTGTATTATGTACAAATCTCATAGGGCACAAGCAGTCACGTGACTTTGCTGACCTTAGCAATCAGATATGGGGCCCGTATCAGAATGACAACTATTAATTATGCCCATAACTGACAAATGTCATAATTTTTCAATTAAATTTCTATTTTTGCCATTGTATAATTTTTTCTCAACTGACTTCCACACTCTTGATAACAAATAAACCACATGAAAATCTGAATGAAAAATTATGACATTTGTCAGTTATGGATATAATTAATAGATGTTATTTTGACACGGGCCCCCATATCTGCTTGCCAATGTGAGCAAAGTCACCCTATACATAAATTTTCTTGTAAAATATCGTATATTTCCAGTAAAATTATTTCATACACAAACTATGCCCATTGCACTTGACACTGACATCTTCTTTTTCTTCTTCTTTAGCTTTTCCCATTCGTTAGGGGTCGATATTTTTTATTTTCTTCTTCCACTCATTTCTGTTTTGCGTGTCGTCCTCATTCAGTTCCTTTTCTCTCAAGTCTTCTGCAATACATACAGTCCTTCCATCTTATCTTTAAACCTATTTCGTAGTTTTTAACGGTTTTTCGGGGTATAAATACGGGCCCAGAGAGTTTGTGCTCTCTGCCAAGTTAGATTTAGCTGTTGGTGTGTGCCGACAGCTATGGTCCTCTGAGCCCTGAGCTAGTGAGTAAGATTTTTTACTCTGTCCGTTTGCCTTCATCGTTTAGCTTTGGTGTGCCATTGTTGCCCGTTCGTACCGAGTCCCGGCAACCTTGGTGTGTGTCATTGTTGCCCGGTCGGACCGCATTGCCCTCATCTTATTATTTTTTTTTTACCAACGTGGCCCGTTTATTGTCTACCATTTACCAGAGCGGGACCAGCTTGCAAATACTGCCTGTTCTATGGTAGGATATAATTTGTTTCTGCATTTCTATTTTTTTATGTTTTGTTATCACTATCTGTAAATATGTTTTATTCTCATCTTAATAAAAATATTAAAAATTATTATGATTTCTTTTTGTGGAAAATAAAACCGAACTCTTATCTCCATTGAGCTATCCAAATCCTTTTGGCGTTTGAGCAATAATTTTAGCGGCGCTGGTAGAGCGTCCTACACCGTAAACCATCTCTCCTAGTGCTGTATTTCCGACTGACCGATTGGCGCCCGAGCAAACCGTTCTACAGCACAGAGATAAGCGAAGAACGTCGTTCTACGCTACAATTTCGCATCTGAGCAAAATAGCGTCACAACTTGTAGAAGTTTTTGGGTGTTATTCATTTTTAAAAGGAGAAGAAAAAAAGTACTAGTATTAAGTAATGTATATATTAATGATATTTACAATTATTTCTAAGTCAATCGTCATTCCTTTTACGGAATATAAATTTATTTGAAATAATTGTAGTCTATTTTCGTACCATACGTTGGCTACTGAGAATGACCATATTGTGTTGACTTCTTCTTTCTTTTTTTTTTAAAATAAATAACAACTAATAATTTCCACAAGTTATATTTCTTTTTATAAGGTTTTTTTCAGGTTGATGACGTGAATCTTCTACCTAATCATTTTCACCATAGTGGCGTTGTATAATATACTATTAAAATTAGTTATATTTTGATAATTTGACAATAAATTTGTATTTTTTTTAGTACCGGACCTCATTCCAGTCCCATATTATGTTCCATTTAAAAGTAGACTAATAAGAGGCAGGGAGTTGATATAGTTCAGTAAGTAGACAAATATTACAGTAATCTGTCAGTAAAATATTTTTTACGACGAGCTATATTACACAAAATATTCAATATAATGTGATTTTTGTTCTAGATATTTACTCTTCTGTATCTTCCAAAATAATTTCTTACTCATTTTATATTTCCTTTGCAAAATAAATAATTCCCTATTTCTTTCATTTCTCCAACTTTGCATTTTAAAAGCGACTCTTCACATCTTCATTTTAATCGTCACACATTTCTCATTCTCATTCTGAAAGAGTACAGCTTTTTAAGTGTGTCGCCCTTATTTTCCTGCGCAGGAAGTTGAGGGCGTTAAGTGATTTATACCGTGCTAAGTGGCTTTGTCCCTGGACAGCAGGTCCTTCGCGGGATCTGTGCTGTGACGAGTCCTCGCTCGGAAACAGCTAAATTTATAGCGGAAGTGTATGCTGAGTTATTTATTCCTGCGTTTTGCACAGTTTAAACATTAATATTTCACGCAGGATATGAAGAAGGTTGTGATATTATTTTTTAATTCTGCTGGACTGGGAGTAAACAAAGATTATCCGGATGTTTAAATGTAAAATTTTGTTTTTGTTTTATAATATAAATTTTTCATCAGAATTCATAAAGTAGCACAGCCGTGTAAATCGCAAAAACAATAGACTGGAATGTCGTTTGTTAAACTGCAAAAAATGTCAGGACCGTTGATTTTTTAATGTGGTTTATGGACAAGAAATAATGGACTCATTTGTTATACAAATTCTTTTTTGTAAAAAATCAATTTACTAAAAGTAATTTATTATTCATATTATTTCCTACTATATTTCGTTAAATATGAATGAATTTTAGGTTTTTTATGGACATGATTTCTATCCTCTCATTGGTCAACAAACGCAAATCGAATTCACAAAAAATTATCAGCTGTCTATTATTTTAAATCAAAGTTAACCGAGTTACTGTCCAAATTTCTGTTATTGTTGTTATAAACAAATCCAAAGGTACTTTTCACTATGGAAATGATCCACTTCATACTTTTCACTATTTGATATTCTGTGAATCGGAAGTCGATAAAAATAGTTATTTATGTATCAAGGCACTGAAGTTCTATTTTTTATCACGAACGTGACGACTAGGGCCGAGGAAGATAAACCATATGAGTGTCTGGTCGCGAATTTGGGAACCCGGGTTCGATCCCGACCGACACCAAAAATTACTTCGAATTTTATTGGTACTAAATTGACACCTGTGGTACATTCCTTACGCTAGCATGGAGTGCCCGTGAGGTGACGCCTGCACGATACAAATATTTCATCATTACCGATATCTGTGTAAAAAAACAGATTGGCACACCTAGCAATGGCTAATATGCCGTGATGATATATTTACTTGTTTATTTGAAATCGAAAAATTGTGAAAATGAAAAGAATATTTATTTTTATAAGTTGTGTTTACTGACAGTCTGACAATCAATGTTGGTAATCTCGTAAAGAGCACTCAAAATTTGTTTTATCTCAAACTTATTCATCGGAATTATTTAGTTCGGTCTTCTTGCACATTTTTACCTCTCGCTAGGAGAGGTATTGAAACCATGCTAAAAATCGCATTTCCAGATTTTATTGAATAAGCACGTTTTAAGGTCCTTAGAATTCTATAATAACATTTTTACGATGATGTCTGTGTGTGTGTGTGTACGTGTGTGGATGTGTGTGTGTGTGTATGTGTGTAAGGTAGTTGGAGGTACTATTTCTCAAATTCTATTAGATTAAAGACCTGAATAACTACGGATTCCTCAATCTAACAGTAATGGGAAGAGATGAATAGATGACTAATTACAAAAATGTTAAAAAGTCAATAGATTTCCGATAAAAATATGCAAAAAAATAATTCGATCATAATATTTTAATACAAGATATAAATTGCATAAGTTAAAACATTTATAAGGGATAAAAAGCGTTATGTTTAGTCATATTCATTAACTTGAAAGCATCTCGTATGATAATAACCTACGCTATATCAACACACTTTTGGTTGGTGTTGGTAGTACTTGTACCCTGTTTGAGTACGCCTAAGGCAAATGAAGTACATGGTTTTTATAAAATGAAATAAACTTACATTAATTTCTAATTTGCTTTAAATCTTAACTACTAGCAAATTCAGGCACTAAACAATTCTGTAATAAATTAGACAATTTATCGGTGGTCGGGTAGATTATCAAAGTATCCACATTATTACAATTATTATATTGTTATTTATTATGTACCATTTACCTATGTAAATTATAAAGCGGAAACAAATGGTAATTTTCAAAATCATTTTGGAACATAGTTTTACAAAATCTACTAGGTATATATTATCCAACAGCCCTTACAGAACAAAATATTCAAGAACGTTATGTACTTATCTCATAACATTTTTATGCTAGTAAAATTAGAGACCATTTCTTTACAACATTGCGTATTCATTGTGACTTACCGGATCCCTCCGACGACTTCCTCGAAGACTCAGGCGCTTCTTCCAGTCCCTACGCTGGGATTCGGCGCTTAGCGAGCGCAGCATTGGCGCTTGCATGACTAGAGGAGTCTAGTAAAGTCCACTGAACACTATCGAAACTTAGCCACTAGCCTGCCCCGTGCAGCAACCGGTGGGGGTCTTCAACGTCCATCGCGAAAACTGAAAAAAGAAAAAAATAGTTACTGATTTAGTGTTCATTTTTTTAAAGGTTTTGGAGAGATGGTCTTCATGTACAAAGTACAAACACTTAAAAGTAAGATACAGAGCATTTATTCTCTTACACAACCGACGTTTCGGTACACTCTCGCACCTTCGTCTACAATCATTCAAAAAACAATAACATGGACATTACCAAATTACAAGTAAGATCTTACAAAATAGTACATATTTTCATTGTAAGTACACAAAAAACATTTGTTTTTTACCATCAGTTTTTTAACATCGTACAAAAATTCATAAATAGCACATACACATCAGTTTGCTCTCAAATTCGAATAAAATAAAATTATCATCATGGCATATAACCCATTGGTGTGCTAGTCTATGGGCTTATCAATAAAGCCGTGTTCCTTCGGACTGTAATTCGCAATCTAAATGATCAAAGTGATCATGATTAAAAAAGTTTTTTTTTTCATTTCCTATTCGTTATCCCCACTTTCTCAATTTGTGATCACTAGACAACTTTCCCCTTTCCCTTCTGAATCATCCTTTTTGAGTGATCACACGGATTCATTTCAGAGCAAATTAAAAATGGCTGACAACAATAGGTTTTCGAGTGTAGAAATTTTCAATGTGGGGTTTGGTGCATCAAAGGAAATATGATTTTCCTATAAAAGCAAATAATGACCCAACATATTTTTGAACACAAAGATAATATGTAACATAAAAGATTTGTTTTCAGTAAACATACTTCACATTCCATATCAAGAATATTTTTTCTTGCTTCTATATGATCCATTTTTAATGCTGACAATAACACTTGACAGTAGATTATTTATAAAATAAAACATGGAGGTAAAAATAACAAGAAGGTAGCAAGTGGCAGTAAAAGTGAAGCCATTTCCTTCACTCCATAGCGCCTAACTATCAAACAACAAATCCATCTTGTTTAGGTTACGTTTAGGTGTTCACTAGATAAATCCGAAAATATTCGTAGAAATAATTTTATATTTGTTTCCCGATTATAAAACATATTTCATATAAATACTGAACGGAGATATTTATTTTATTATTTTGTTGTTCATAATAAACCTATATCAGCTAAATTGTTCGTTTTTCATGGGATTTAGAATAATATAATATTATTATTAATATAATTTGTGCATCTCAATGCATGTATTGTTTTAAATTAGAATATTTGTTTAATACACCTGCCTTTTCAATATTTTACAAAATTTAATTAACTAAATTGATGTATATAAAAACAATTTCATATTATATTTCAATAAATAATATAATTACAACACATTTCTTTTAGTATTTTAGTTTTATAAAAACTTATTTGGACGAACAATGCAATTTTATTTGAAAATTGCCACGCTTATCCCTTCTCTAGGTTGAATCTGCAGTGGTGTTCGTCCGTCCCCACTAGGCTTCATTCCTCTGATCCTAAGTTTAACCTCATGCACCCTCCGTTCTAATCATACCTCCATGAAATAAAATAAGTTATTTTGCATAGGTCTGCATATGACATTTGACGCTAGGTGGTGTTTATATTATTCAAATTGTTTTCTTGATATAATTTTTAAATCATGATTAAAAGGATTAAATTAAACTAATTAGGATTAACAAAATCACAATCACAGCCCGAAGGAACACGGTTCAAGAAAGGACTGTACGAGGGCTGTCTTTTAAGATTTGCATATAGAGCTGTAATGAAACAGTAAATAGCGAAATATTCTCCACGAAAGATCAATGCTCTTTTGCATGCGCTCGAAATAATTTTGGAAACAGTTATTCCACTCGTTTGTTGGTACAGTCAAAATGACGTTTTTGACAGCATCAACTGCTTCTTCTGGCGACTGAAACTTTTCACCACGCAGTCCGTTCTTGATTTTCGGAAAGGTAATGAAATCTTTGGGACTTAGATCGGGACTGTACGGAGGATGGTCTAACAATTCGACGTTTTGTTGCGTTAAAAATTCAATTGTCTTGTGAGCTGTGTGCAAACTTGCATTGTCTTGGTGGAGGATGGTTCGGGTTTGGTTTTTTGAAGCTCACTTCCGGCAAACAAATGGTTGTATACCAATCAGCTGTAACAGTTCTTTGATTTTGCAGAGGAATTGTTACTACATGACCTGCTTTTGAGACAAATGTCGCGACCATCTTTTTGGACAAACTTCGAGAACGGGTGACTTTTGTTGGTTTTTCTTCACCTTGGAACACTCAAACAGGCGACTGGCGTTTATTTTCGGGTTCATAGGAGTAAATCCATGATTCATCACCACTGACGATGCTGTACACGTTTTTAGAGTTTCTGCGTTAAAGCGGTCTAGAGTTTTTTGACACCAATTATTGACCCTACCTTCTTTCTGTTCTTCGGTCAACAGATGTGGTATCCAATGGGACACTATTTTTTTTACCGCCAATTCTTCATGCACAATTTTTTGATTTGAGGTCTTTGAAATCCCCAATGATGCCTTAATCCGATATGTCACATGCCGATCTTCCTTGATGAACTTGCGCCTAGCACCTGTCCTTGGATCGTCGCTAAGACTCATCTGTCCACGTTTGAATTCTCCATACCAACGAGAAATTTTCGACTGATGTGGTGCTTCATTGCCGAAAACAGAAACTAACTCGGCAAGGTATTCTTGTTGAGATAAGTCTTCGAAAGTTGTAAAAAATTATTGCGCGAAATTTTTTTCGGTTTAGTTCCATTGTTCGAATAACTTGTCAACTTTGAAAATTCACTGTATCTACAACAATATACGTATCGCACTGATACTTTGGATTTAGGTTAATTAAAGATGGAGGTTAAGTTTTAATAGTGACATTTCATAAGCACCGCCTACTATGTCCCTGTATGCGAAACTTAAAAGAAAGCCTTCGTATTTAATGCATTATTCATTTGGAGTGGATAAGGTGCATTACGCAACATAATGCAAGGAAAATCTTATATAAAAATACCTCTACAGGGAAATCGAATAAAGTCTCCGGGTAATATCACTAATGGCTGGAGTCCATCGTGCTTACCTCCTACATTCGGTCGCATTAGCCCGTAATAGCATTATTCCCCTCTACAAAGTACTAACACTGATTCAAAATTAAATTGCTGCACAAGAAGTTCAGACAGAGCTAGCGGTCATTCTCCGTATTATTAATTCAGAATACATACACGCCATTCGAAATTAATACAATGCTTCGTTAAAATAATTAGGAAACTTAGTCTAGTGGAAAGGATAATCCCAGATATGTGTTTTTGTTGCTGTATTGTTTCGAGTTGCTAATGTTTTTTGTTAAGGTAAAATGATTGATAATGAGAAATCTTCTCTAACTTTATCCCGGGATATTAAAGTTGTCAAGTCCAAATAGGTTTGTTTTTGTTTGTTGCTTTGTAGCTTAAGTTTCACTAATTCCATTAAGAAGTAATCTGTAATGTTTTCCAAATATCAAATGACGCACTTATTAATGAAATTTGATGTTCGTAGTTTATCTCCACCAGATATTCTTATAGTAAGTACTTTGCCGTTTTTGGAATATGTTGTCAATTAAGATATCTACATAATCACCTGAATTCTGCATGAAAGTTGCAAAGTCTTAGTAACGTTGCTAAAAATTGTAACGAATAGAAAAAAATATAAACCCTGTCATTTTAATATTTTATTCAGTGTTTGAAATTATTATTGCTTATTTACTATAGTAATATTGCTAAAACTTAGCAATTTTCTTACAGAATTAGGGCGAATGTCAATAAAAACAAAACTAATCGTCAACAACACGGCAGACATATTTAATCATTGAAGCGATGATAGACTGATTGGAGATTGTAGGGTTTGAAAATAATCAGACAACCATTTGTGTTTCAGATATTTATTCTCTTACCGGCGTTTCAACTATACAATAGTCTTCTTCAGGGCTAGGCACTGAAGTTCTATGTTCTATATTATAGTAAAGAACTTCACTGGGACTAAAAATGGTCAGTGGTTTTATACACTTTAATACAGGAGTTCACAATTTTTAAGACCCATTCATTTTTAGACAATCAAGTTTGTGTGCGGACCACATGTTTAAGACAAGAATGTTTACGAGAAGGACATAATTTTTCTGCCTAAAATATATACAGTAGAATCCCGGTTAACCGAATTGAAGGGGGCGCAGCCGTTTCGGATAACTATTTTTTCGGTTAACCCATTAACATCTAAAAAAAGCCTACATATGTACTAAAATGGGTGTGTAGGAGAAATGAATTATTTTGAAACAATGTAGTTTACATAATATACATAATGTAGTTAGTTTTTAGATACAGTACAGTACGTACATAAGTTTTCAACTTCTTTGATAGCAGCTAATTTATCCGCAATAGAAATCACAACACGCTTCCGCTTAGATGCCATCTCACAACAATACGTAACGACACACACAAAAAAACCTACGTTCCACTCTACTATTCATTTGCGAGCCCCGTGCGAGCTCCTCGTCGCTACAGCCCGCCTGTGGAGGAGCCGAACAGTAAGTGGGGCTACATAATCATTCGTGGAACTGATAATTATACGTGGAATTGTTTCGGTTAACCCGGGTTTCGGTTGACCCGAGTTCGGTTAACCGGGGTTCTACTGTTTTTAAAAAATTACATTATGTTATTAAAATATTTTACTTCAAATACGCGATATGTATGAGAGTATGACTATTTAATGCAGTCATTGCAGTGCATATCAAGTTCCGACATACATAGAACACAACAAATATACGAAAAATAACGACTGCTGGCCGAAAATTGCGAAAATAACTGTAGCAGCACAATGAATCTGACATGTAGACAATTTTTTCTTTGTATAAATAGTTATTCTAAATTTTTATGCATTTTTTTACCTTCCGTCATCTTTAAGTAAGGAAGGTATTGTCTTTGATCAAAAAAATCGGTGGTGAGTTTTCAATGAATAAGCACGTTTTTGGGTACCTACAATACTATTTTACTATTTTTACGATGATGTCTGTATGCGTGTGTGTGTGTGTGTGTGTGTGTGTGTATGCGTGTGTGTGCATATGTGTATGACTATAATTTCGGCCGCGATATCTCCAATACTGAAATTCCAAAAATTACAATTTTTACATATTCCTCTTCCTTACATTCATAATGCAGACTTGATTTTGGTTATAATTGGTCCACCGGAAGTACTATCAATTGCAACTTTTAACAGTTTTTCTTCAAAAAACGCAGTTAAATATCATTTATTGACTATTTATATTTTAATTTATATATGGGGTCTCGTGGCCGTGTACCATAAATTAGCCAGCTACGCTAACCATGGAATCTGCTAATATATTCAGATAATTCAAATTGACAGATGTCAGTATCAATGAAAATTAAATGAATTTGTCAGACTAGTATATTGAGATGGATGTTGTGGAAGACACGAAAAGATAAAGTAAGGAATGATAGGTAAGGGAAATGGCTTGAATGATAAAGTTTCTAGAAAGATACAAGAGAGACGATTACATTGGTTTGAACATGTCATGAGTAAAGATGAAGAACATATTGGAAGACGAATTAATAGCTTAATAATAGAAAGTAGAAGAAACTGAGGAAGACCAAATATAAGATGGAAGGACTGTATTGCGGAAGACTTGGGAGAAAAAGAACTGAATGAGGACGACACGCAAAACATAAATGTGTGAAAGAAGAAAATAAAAACAGCGACCTCTAACGAATGAGAAAAGCTAAAGAAGAAGAAGATGTCAGTGTCAAGTGCAATTTTCATAGTTTGTTTATGAGATAATTTTACTGGAAATATAGAATATTTTGTAAGAAAATTTATGTATAGAATTTGTACATAATACATAGGATAGACGGAAGGTAATGTGCTCGTCACATTAGATTTTTTTTATAGTAATATTAATTTTTCGCTACAAGCCTCAAAATAAACTTTCGCGGGCTATACTTTAGGAAGCCCTGCTTTAAAAAAATCCGTGTCAAATGAACACTAACATTGGTTTTAGATCCACACGCTGTATGCAATTTAGCGGTTAATAGATAATCTTCATATCTGGAGCCATCGTCTAAGAACACACATAAACATAAATCTTTTAAGACTTAAAATATTAGTTTGCACACATCCATTCACTACAATATTATGACAAGCAACTATGTATGTATCTACATCGTGTCATATATACAACCACGCGAATTTAAATGTGTTTCAATAGGTATCAAGCAAAAAAAACTGGGATATAAAACACAGCACAGTATCTTTTAATAATAATTTAAATGTTTATTTTGCCAACTTGATGATTTTACATTATTCGCGTTCAGCTGGGATAGCGTCAACCTAGCAAAAATCAGCGCTACTTGTTAGCGCTAGTCGCTAGATGCATACTGAACCACTGAACGGTACTCTCTTATTAAACTTAGCGCGAAAGCGCTGTTTAAAGTGAGAATGTAACTGACAGTTCTATATGTATAGTATTGAAAGCTCGCAGACTTCATTTTGAAATGGAAATTATTAGTTGAACATGTTCCAAAAGTAAATATTATTAACCAAGAAAGTGACGTTCGTTGCAACCAAACATGACGCGTGCAGATGCCCATTAGTTCGCTAGATCTTTTAGCGAAATATTTCTCGCTAGGTTTATCTTGTGAACCGTTCAATTATTTTGCTAGTCTAGCGCTAACCCGGCTGAACGCGAGCATTAATATTGTTTAAATATTTATTATAACTGTATGGTGTAATATTTTTTTTTAAATTACACTAAATAATTTCTTATATTGTGTCAGCTCGTACTAGGTGAAACTTCGAATTCATTTTTAGAGGGTTGAAATACCGTGTAATTTTCTTAGCCCTATACTAAATAGCTTAACAATTTTATAAATAAAATTATTAAATATTTAATACTTTTAATTTTTAGTGTTAATTTTTACACTAATATATTTCACCACAGCAACTACTACATTTATTAGAGTGTTTGTTAATTTCAACTGTTCAGTGACCAATTCCTAGCCCTTAAGAAATCTATTATATAATCAAAACATGAGCTAAATATTTTCAAACCCTACAGAAATATTAAGATCGTTAAAAAATCAAAGGTAATCCGTAATTTCTCATAAATAAAAATCTGTTGTGGCCAGCACAATACCTCTCACCACTTACGTTTTTGGTTACATGAGTACAGGGGCGAGCAGTCATTGTGACAAGCAGATATGAGGGCCCGTTCCAGAATAACAATTAGTAATTATGTACATAGATGTCAAATGTTAAAATCTTTTCATTAAAAATTTCAAGATTTTCTAAATTCACATACTTAATTTGTCACCAGAAGTGTGGAATTTACTTGTCGAGGAAAATAAACAACATGGAATTGGAAAATCACTAAATTTAGAATGAGAAATTATGATATTTGACATCTATGTACATAATAACAAAGTCACATGACTGCGCGCGCCCTACTGTATTTAACATTTCTTGTATACCTACACTCTACACTAAAAATTCTACTTACATCTATTCTTTATATTTAGATTTTTTAATTTTAAATTCATTCTATGAAGAAATTTTGTCCTCTTCTAATTTTTCGAAATGGTTTCAATTCATTGTCAGGATTGACAGTATTTTTGAAGGGTGTATGTAATATACCTATAATTTTATATATTTAACTATTAATACAATAAAAAATAATATAATGTATATACTTCCCAGAAAAAGTCTTCAGTAATGTGTCTGGATTTTTGGCACTGACATTTATCTGTCAGTTACAAACATTTTAATTTTGAATTGGTTTCCATGACTTTATTTTGGCTGTGAGACTTATTACAATAGATTATTATATACTGTGACGTGCGCCCCTATGAGACTAGTACACGAGCTCCGCCACTGAAAGAATGTACCAGAGCGATGACGTAATCCCGGAATTTCCTAGATGTTGAAATCCCCGGCGACGCGCCGGCTAGAGGTTAACTACGCCGTGACCCAATTCTTTTGTATACAAGTCATTGTCGTTTCAGAGGGTTCTAGAATGAAATGGGCTGTATAAATACCGGCCGAAAGAAAGCGGAGGGACAGTCTGATATATATAAGCAACGAGCGACGAACTTGGTGATATAAATATACAGTTTACCAGTTGTTAACGTAAATAAATGTAGTTATATAAATAAGTGTAGTGATATAAATATTGTATAGATAAATAATCGTAGTGTTTAAGCATTTAATAATATTCTAAGTGTTTATAATTATTTAATCATAGTGTTAGTTGTTTTTATTATCTTTTAATATTTAATCCTTAATTATTTATCGTTTAATAAACGTATTCTTTTAGTTAATATTTGTCTGTGTTTTACACTTCACCCATATAAATAAAAACGTTACAATACACTGAGAAAAATTACTGGTTTCTAGCACATAAATATGCATAATTAAAAGGTATTTCATTCATCCAATTATTGCATCCTTGTAACAAATACAATTTAATCTTCAATATGAAATGTATTTTATTCATTCAGTTATATTATTTATTTGACCGTGATTTATTTCACTTAAATTTAATTAAATTTTTTCAAATAAACTAATATATTTATGTTTACCATTTTAAATTGAGATTTTCATTAAATAAATTTATAATTTTCTCAAATATTTATTTATTTCTACAAATATGTAATTTGTTTTTGAATTAACTTCGTAATATATATTTGTGTAAACTACATATTTATTACAGTAAAAAAATAGTTTTTATTGTATGAATCTACATTTGTCACAAATAAATATTATTTGTGGTAAAATAATAGTTCCATTGAGCGATATAATATAGGTACATGGTATATGTATGTGCAAATGCTTCACAGTACTTATATTATTACAGTGATCCTAATAACCTAAAAAATTATTTGTAATATAGTGCGATTGAAAAAGTAATTCAAAGTAGGCTGAGATTATAGAAATGAAAGTACGCCTGAATATTTTTGACAAAGTCTCGTATCAAACTAACACTAAATTAAATAATTTTAAACTAAAACATAGGCCTACTTTGACATTTTTTCAAATGTACTGTATAATACAAGTAGTACAGAGTGTGTATTTATACTTTTATAATGTTTTTTTATATGTACATTAATATTCTAAAGGATGTAATTTGTGAGTTAATAAAAACACGGTGTACAAAAATATTAAATACCTATACTGGTCTTTATTTAATCATTTTCCTTCAATTTGAATCATCTTAGAGTGGAGAGGTTATGAGAGGTAGGTATATAAATTTGATTCAAATAAATTATTATATATCCAATAGTAATGAAATAAATGTAGCATAATTAAAATAATTCTTAATATAATTAAATGCATAGTTCTCATGAAATAGAGGACATAATTGATCTCAATATATATATATATATATATATATATATATATATATATATATATATATGTATATATTTGAGATAAATAAATGTTTCAAATAAATTATTATATTGAGACAATTGTAGATATATTTGGATCAATTCAAGCTTAGGATTTATTTGTAACAAATAAATTTACAATTCACGTAATTATATCTTTTTCTCAGTGTAACTTATATTTCTTTATCTCTATATCTATAAAAGATATAATAGAATGTTTATATGTATTTACTCTTCTTTAATATTAGCAAGAATAAAATTTTTCAAAAAATAAGATTTAGAAGAATTTTTTTAGGAATCCGCTACTTCCGGTTGTCCAATTATTACCAAAACCTTTTAAGCTCTTCCCAGTAATGTCCGATTGAGAAATACGTAGTTAAATAAATATTAAATATTATAGTTTTTGAGAAATCGTCCTTCCAACGTCTCACGCATATACATACACACACACATATACACAGACACACATACCCACACACATCATCAGAAAAATATTAAAATCGGATTGTAGGGACGTGCTTAATCATTAAAATCTGGATAAGCGATTTTTAGCATGAATCCAATACCTCTCTTAGCGAGAGGTAAAAAACGGAAGAATGCCATGAACTCCACTATTTTGACAAAATATAGTTAGTATCCATGAGTACTAATTTGCTTTTTTAGTTTTAAAATATATTACAGAATCAATTATAGGACTATGTAAGCGGTACAGAGAAACAACAAAAAATTGGACACATGATTAATGCTTTTATTTTGCAGCGCAAATTTAGGCTTCCTAAAAATAATATGGATAAAAGGTATAGTTTCCGGTAACATAACAAAAAAGAAAATGGATAAAAACGTCGTAAATCTAATTTTTGTTGAAAATAAATCACATCTTCGAGTTTTGTTGTGCTAACTCTAATTGAAGATTTATCCGTAGAAGCGTTATCGTAGCACTAATGATAATTCTATACTTATTTTTACCTTCTAGTTCATTTAATTTAAAGTATTAAGAAGTTCATTGAATTCAAATTATACTTCCAAATTATTCTGCGATAATTTAATTTTAAAATACTCAGCATAAATTCATAAAGTGTTTCCGTTTTGAGGTGATAAATTATTCCCACATTTGGTGAAGTTTAAACCCATATTATTTAATTATGTACATACATCTCGCATAATGAATGTATGTTACATAGTTTCTCAGTGCATCTCTTGCAACAAAATCTGAAAATCCTCTTTTGAGCCTGATATATTATGTAGTGTAACATAAACGACCTACGTTAAATCCATCTTAATTAATATTTATAACTGTTTTATTACTCCAGAGATTTGTTTTACAATTTTACCTAGCAGGTATGTGGAAATTTTATTTTGCTTTTGTGACAGACTCAATTTAAAATGTAAATATTTGTGACATATTATAAGCGAAGAATAGCGCTGCGTACATTAATGAAAAATTAAACATTCTCTTTGTATTTTTTTAATCATGCTGAACCACATTGTTAGAAGAATTATTTATAAAGTTCTTAGTAACGTACGTTAAGAGAAATTACAATTTAGTTTTATAAACAAATGTTTACATTGTGCTTTTCAAATTTTTCCGGCTTCATGAATATGTAATATTTTCAAAAAACGATTGACAATTTAATAATTTTTTCCATTTTTTACCTCTCGCTAAGAGAGGTATTGGATTCATGCTAAAAATCGCATATCCAGATTTTATTGAATAAGCACGTTTTAAGGTCCCTACAATCCGATTTTAACATTTTTACGATGATGTCTGTGTGTGTGTGTGTGGATGTGTGTGTGTGTATGTGTGTGTGTGTGTGTGGGATGTTGGAAGGACGGTTACTCAAAAACTATAAGACTTTAAATTTGTTTAACTACGTATTTCCCAATCGGACATTCATGGGAAGATCTGAAAAGGTTTTGGTAACAATTGGACAACCGGAAGTAGAAGATTCTTGAAAAAAAATCTTCTAAATAATATTTTTTGAAAATTTTTCTTGGTAATATTAAAGAAAATTAAATTCTCTATCTGATACATTTAAATATTTTATAATATATTCTATAGATTTAGAGATAAAAGAAATATAATATATAAAATAATGTTATAATAAATTTTACAGCCGAAAGATTGGCCATGGAAAATAGTTGAAAATTTAAATTATTTGTGACAGATAAATGTCAGTGTCAGAAATAATGAGTAATGAAAGAAAAATGTACTTGGAGAATCCCTTAATTCTTGATCTGTGACTATTATGGAGATGACAAGTCTAGGTTGATGAAGGACTTAAATTTGTTTCAAACATTATGCGACAATGTGCACCAGCACTGTAGACTAGAGTAACTTTGAATTGCGAAAAAGCTATCAAATTCTTCTCAAGTAATCGGAGTGAAATCTATCCGTCACTTTATTAAAGGGAATTAGTGTTATTTAGATATAACAAGTATGAAAAAATAAAATGTAAAAGAAGATATGTAAGAATAGATGCACAATCCAGATATATACATATTAGACCGCCCAAAATTAATGTTTTTAGTAGAAGAATACGAAGAGAAAGTAAACAAGGTTGTTCGAATTGAAAATTGCTGTTACCAGCCTAATATTTATATATGGTAAACTCTACTTTGTAATTTATTGTAACATAATTTATGGTAAAATATCTTTATGTTGAGACATGTTATTATTGAATAATAAAGAAATTTAAATGTCATAGATTTATATGAATATATTATTTGTATTTATAAAAATATTCTTTGCTTTATGCATACAGCCAGGTAAAATATACGGCGAGAGGTTATGTGCTGGCCACATCAGATTTTTTCAGCTTGTGTTCAAATATAGATTCTCCTTTCATTCAGCATAGGAAGCCTACTTTATACAGAATGTTAATGAATACGTATTACAAATTTATAGAGTATGTAGGGGATGCAAAATAGATTTTTACTAATAAACTCATATCGGAAAAAATCACCATTTTCGAGCTACAGACTCTTAAAGAGTAATTATGTACCATAATTTTAGTTGGTTGTGACATATCTAGTGTTGCCACCTTTTAAAAATTGGAATGGAGAAAATTATAAACACAAACTTACAATAAACAATTATTATATTGGAGATGGAAATAGGTAGTAACTGTGTTTCGGACTAGCAGTCAATAATAAAATTTATTCACGCCGACGTTTCGACTATACCATAGTTTTCTTCAGGGCTAGAATTGTCGGTTGAAAAAACATTTACACATGTGGATACGAAAAACATACATTAACAGGCGGACATTTAAAATTATAAATACATAAATAGTTAAAACCATACATCACAGAGTGAAAATCGTCAAAATATAAAAACTTATGACGGATATGTATGATATGAATGGATGTAACAAAGAAAAATAAAATTTTGAACAATGTAACTATTACACATTTCCTAAACTTAAAAGATAAGGACTAACTTTGGTTATTTATGTATTTTTATATTTTGACGATTTTCACTCTGTGATCTACGGTTTTAACTATTTATTTATTTATAATTTTAAATGTCCGCCTGTTAATGTATGTTTTTCGTATCCACATGTGTAAATGTTTTTTCGACCGACAATTCTAGCCCTGAAGAAAACTATGGTATAGTCGAAACGTCGGCGTGAATAAATTTTATTATTGACTGCTAGTCCGAAACACTGTTACTATCTGTTTCCATCTCCATCCCAAATACAGTCGAATAACGTTTTTGAATTATTATATTACTAATACGTATAACGATTAAGTACTCGCTTCTCGCACAAAATTAAGAAATAAAAAAAATTAAAATATTTCATCACGGCATATTACCCATTGCCGGGTGTGCCAATCTGCTTTGTACACAGATATCGGTAATGATGGAATATTTGTACCGTGCGGGCGCTTACCCGGCGTCACCTCACAGGCACTCATAGCTGGCGCGGAAAGTGCACCACTGGGGTCAATTTTGTGCCATTAAAATTCGATGTAATTTTTGGCGTCGGTCGGGATCGAACCCGGGTCCCCAGATTCGTGACCAGACACTCTGACACACGCCACGAGACCGCATAGAAATAAAATATAGTAAAATTGTGCGCATAACGGCTTAATTGGATCTTGCATCGTAACTTAAATAAATAAATATTTCATGACGGCATATTACCCATTGCTGGGTGTGCCAATCTGCTTTGTACAGATATCGGTAATGATGGAATATTTGTACCGTGCGGGCGCTTACCAGGCGTCACCTCACGGGCACCCATAGCTGGCGTGGAGAGTGCACCACAGGGGTCAATTTTGTGCCATTAAAATTCGATGTAATTTTTGGCGTCGGTCGGGATCGAACTCGGGTCCCCAAATTCGCGACCAGACACTCAGGCACACGGCCACGCGACCCCAGAATCGGCGATATTTATTTGTCGATACACCGATACATTTCGAATTTCGAATTTTCTACAAACCACGTAAAGTTACTACGATGCGCTAGAATTCCTATCATTTCGTTTCATTCGACCAACCCTGCAGCATCTGATCCATGATTCTCACAAAGAAGTTGAGAGATACCTGAAAGCCAATATTGCAAGAGAAGCAGACTCGTTGATTTTCTGGTGCTATGAATTTCTTTACGCAAATTTGAAAAAAGTAGCGCAAAAGAATTGCAGCGGGTCTCATTCAGGCAAGCTTGCGAAATCGCTTGTCTCCGCACAATTTGAGGACGATAAAATATTTTCAATTTAATTTTATTTACTAACTTTTTGAAAGGTTTGAGCAAAATTTGTGTTTCTTAGTCATTTTGATTTCACAAGTAAATATATATGCATTCACCATGTCTTTGTTTTATTAACCTTCTTAAAATTTATTTGTTCGTATTGGTATTATTACCGCCGATAAATTATATGTTAGAGAGGACATTTTCATCGCAAAAGAGAACAGAGGACAATATTGAGTAAAGGAGGACAGGTGACAATCTATCACTTCAGTTATTATTTACTACGTTTATATATAGTCTTGAAAATGCTTTCAGTTTTCAATCACAATTACACGAAACTGTTTACATGTAGTTTTCAAAATAAGTTTACAGATTGATTTAAAAACAGTTTTGGCAAATGCGCATTTAGCTGATATGAATTACTGATCCTCTTCTCTGCAAATACTTTGTTTTGCCATTATTCCAATTATTTTTTAGATTTCATACCACTACGCACTAAAACTACACAAATGTCGGCTTATTTGAAGATTAGTAACACAAAGCGGCAGAAAAGATATGATCTGTACGCATGCACAATAATGAAACTGACTTTCAAGTGTTTACATGAGCGGTTTTGAAACTAGTTTTCAAGTCAAACCCATGTAAACTCAATTTTGTTTATTTTAACGTTTAGCAATTTTTGAATTGAATTGCAAACGCATTATTAATGAGGATATTGTTCGCGATTACGCTAACATGGTATTAATGCCGAGTGTACAGCAACACAAGAAAAAGAAATTCAATCAAAACCTGGCGTTATTGGCCGAATGTATCAAACTATGCTCCGAAGGTGCAATACTCGCATTGAAAGTGGTGGTCATCATTTTGCGCAATAAATATAATATGTATTCCAAAAATGAATAATAGTATATTATTTAAGAAACATATCATAACATAATAAATATAAATTTTAACTCTAACCTAACTTGTAAATAACTATTGGCAAAATGTCAAATTATATCAAATGTTTATTGAAACTGTCAATGTTACCAACCTTAGTATTTTAATATTTCTTTCAATAATGTGTGTACAGCAACACAAGAAAAAGAAATTCAATCAAAACCTGGCGTTATTGGCCGAATGTATCAAACTATGCTCCGAAGGTGCAATACTCGCATTGAAAGTGGTGGTCATCATTTTGCGCAATAAATATAATATGTATTCCAAAAATGAATAATAGTATATTATTTAAGAAACATATCATAACATAATAAATATAAATTTTAACTCTAACCTAACTTGTAAATAACTATTGGCAAAATGTCAAATTATATCAAATGTTAATTGAAACTGTCAATGTTACCAACCTTAGTATTTTAATATTTCTTTCAATAATACATACGTACATCTATAAAATCACGCATGTCCCACTGAAAGTTAATGCGAAATAGAAAAAAATAGTATGAAAAACACGTATTACAATGTCCATTTGTAATACTCGTACTTTGCGTAATTCGTCTAAAGCTCGATTACGCAAACTACTGTTATTACAGTAAGAATCATTGTAATACTTTTCTTTCAATTTCAATTTCTTTACAGAAATTTATGAAACTATCAATAATGCAATACAATAGAAAAAGTCCTACCGTGGAATATGAATATTTTATATTCCACTAGTGTAATTGAGTAGCATGTTGAATATAGAGTTGATTGTATAATGTATTTCTAAATCAATAGTTGTATATTTCATTTCACGTAAGAAAATAGTAGATGGCGCTTAAGGGCCGACCCTTTTCTATGCATTGAATAAATAATTTAAATTCGTGAAACCAAACTTTGTCAATAATAAATATATTTATATCTAAAAATATGCAATGTCTGAATATTAAAAATTACAACAAAACATGATTAAACATCACTTAATTATATAAATTTTATTTGATAACTAGAGTTGCATTTTGACCAATCAAAGGGCATAATTTATATCCCTATCTAAACCATCGCTATTTTATTACATTAATCAAAGTATACATAGAATTATTTGCAAAATAAACAAAATTAATAACTGAAGTGATTTGTAACAGCCAACTTAAAGTAAGATAGACAATTGCTGTTTCACGAGCCTGTAGATTGGAAACAGTGCGTTTTCGGATATGAATTTATTAGTAACAGTTAGTCGTTTTTACAACCCCTACATATCCTATAAATTTGTAACACGTATTCATTAACACCCTGTATATATTTTTGCTTTGATCAGTTTAGTATGATTATTGTAGCAACAGCAACCAAAAATATTATTGTTCGATTAATCATATTCTTTTTTATGTATTAATAAAAACAATTTCATTAGAACAAAAATTAATTTTGTTCATCAGTTTGAAACAAATGAACATAGATAAGTTGCAAAACTAAAAAAATCTCTTTTCAATGGTGTACGGTATTACTTTTACATCATAATTCAAAATCCAACAAGAACAAATATTATAATACATTAATTCATACGTCAAAGGGTCATAAGTGTTTAACATGTGTATTTATACATATTTAATTTTTCTTGCAGACTAGCACAACCAACAATGGGTAATATGCCGCAATGGAATATTTTAAATATATATTTTTATTTTTTAATGATCCTATCTTTTAATTTCATTTTGCTTCATGGAGCATCCAACGGGCAATTTTCTTTCTTTAGTTTAGAATGAAATTTTGTTTTCATTATAAAATCTTCCATCTCTCGGCGTATTCATTACAGAGAACATAATATGTTCATAACGACGTTCTTGACTCTCTACTCTAATAACTCTTTGACACCATGCAAGACACGTACGTAAAACAAGCCGAAGCCATTAAAATTTCAAGAGACGAGATGCAAAAGCCCGGTAATCGGATGAGAAGGAAATTTTCAGTATTTTCCTCAGATGAAATTGAATTTTTCCCGTATGTACGCCTTTTGACCGACCTAGAGGAACGCCTCTGGTGTATAGACAACAGTTCCTTTGTGAACCTGCTTTGATTGCTTACGAATGTCGTGATATTAAAATCCTTAGCTTAGCTTGTAATATTGAAAGTAAAATAATAAGACATTCGTATAAATTTAATATCTCTAGAAACTGACATTTAGTATTTCACGTGGAATTATATTTGAATTTACTTCAATCTTAATAAAATTATATGTGCTGAAAAAATAAAAAAGATTTCTCGATGAATTTTTTTTGTTATCTGAAAATTAAATATACGAACATCCACGGTATTTGCAGTAGAATTTTAATATTTTACGTTGAATAAATTTAGAAAATTTACATTTTAGAAGTGACTATGACTATCAATCTCTTTTTTCGCTCTTCATTTCATCATTCATGTTAAAAACATAAATTTAATTTTCATAAATTTCCTAGTATAATCATTAGTTTTTACCTTCCGCTAACCCTGGCAAGGGAGGTATATGGATCATGCTGAAAATCGCATATCGAGATTTGGTAAATGACCACGTTTTAGGTCCCTAGAATCTGATTTTAACATTTTGACGATGAAGTCTGTGGGCGTGTATATGTGTGTATGGTGTGAATGGAGATCCTCCGGGCGCTCTACAGATTTGCGAAATTAGTATAACTTTCTGCAAATAAATTGCATGCTAGTAATGCATTTTACTGGGTGTTGCATCAATAAATAAAATCAGTTTTTTTTAAATCTGCTGCCATTATTATTTTCATTACCTTTGTAATAAACAAAGGTAATGAAAATTACCTTAATTGTAATAATGAATAACAATGAAATACGAAAATGACAGATAATTTTCTTTTGATTTAATGATTAAATGTTTACACAACCAACTTAAAAAAATTAAAATAGAATTGAGATAATAACTTTGAATTAATTTTTATCAAATTTTTAACTAAGTACCTAGTAATTACGCGAAATAAAAAAAATAACGAAATTTGGAACATTTCGAAAAAATATATAATACGTAACAATGACATACAAAAATGACAGAAAATTTTCTATGTTTGCTTGGCCTACTTAAAAAAAATAAAATACTAACTTTGAATTAATTTTTATCAAATTTTTCGCAATGTAAGGGTATAATATTATTATATCATTGAATTCAGAAGAAAATTCTCTATTTAGTTAGTTAATAAAAAATATATAATGCCATTTAAAAAAATGTAATATTGATCCATAAGTTGAGTACCACTGACTTTAAAATAATAATGGTTATGTCAAAATGTGTCCGCCTCTATGCTTTACAAAATATCTTGATCACTTTTTTGTGTAACTCTTCATATTCACGAATAAATGGCACTGTTCCATTATCTTGATACATCCTGTATATAAGCAACAAGCAATGAACTTGGTGATATAAATATACAGTTTACCAGTTGTTAACATAAATAAATGTAGTTATATAAATAAGTGTAGTGATATTAATATTGTATAGATAAATAATCGTAGTGTTTAAGCATTTAATAATATTCTTAGTGTTTATAATTATTTAATCATAGTGTTAGTTGTTTTTATTATCTTTTAATATTTAATCCTTAATTATTTTTCGTTTAATAAACGTATTCTTTTAATTAATAATATCTCTCTTATTTTTTTACACTTCACCCATACAAATAAAAACGTTACAATATGTTACATTATTAAAAAGTAAAATAGCGGGCACTTTTTTATACACCTAGTCTAAAAGAGATAGCGAGCCATGACTATGGCTTGAAATAAAACAATTAACTAAAACAATTGTAACTATTATTATTAAACGAAATATATATATATATATATATATATATATATATATATATATATATATATAGGGTGTATCAAGATAATGGAACAGTGCCATTTATTCGTGAATATGAAAAGTTACACAAAAAAGTGATTAAGATATTTTGTAAAGAATAAAGGGGGACACATTTTGGGATAACTATTATTATTTTAGAGCCAGTGATACTCAACGTATGGACCAATGTTATATTTTTTAAAATGGCATCATATATTTTTTATTAACTCATTGAATAAAGAATTTTCTTCTGAATTCAACGATATAATAATATCATACCCTTACATTGCGAAAAAATTGATAAAAATTAATTCAAAGTTAATATTTTAATTTTTTTTAAGTAGGCTAAGCAAACATTCAAGTATTAAAATAAAAGAAAATTATCTGTCATTTTTGTATGTCATTGTTACGTATTGTATTATTTTTTCGCGTAATTACTATTTAGTTTTGCGTAATTAGAACAAATTTCTGTAAATAAATTGCATACTAGGAATGCATTTTGATGGATCTGGCATCAATATATAAAATCAGTATTTGCTGAATCATTATTAAATTAATTATTACAAAGTTAACGAAAATTATCTTAATTATAATAACGGATAACAGTAAAATACGAAAATGACAGATAACTTTCTTTTGTTTTAATGATTAAATGTTTGCACAACCTACTAAAAAAAATTAAAATAGAAATGAGATACTAACTTTGAATTAATTTTTATGAAATTTTTGGCAATGTAAGGGTATAATATTATTATATCGTTGAAGTCAGAAGAAAATTCTTTATTCAATGAATTAATAAAAAATATATAATGCCATTTAAAAAAATGTAACATTTAGCCATAAGTTGAGTACCACTGGCTTTAAAATAATAATAGATATACCAAAATGTGTCCCCCTCTATGCCTTACAAAATATCATAATCACATTTTATGTAACTTTTCATATACATGAATAAAATGCACTGTTCCATTATCTTGATACACCTGTATATATACGTATATCACACGGAAAAAAATTGTGCTGAGAAATTTACTATAACGTTGTATTAACTTTTTTGTTAAATTTATTACAACAATTGTACAAAAAAAATATATTTATATTAAATTTAACTATTTTAAATTTTATATATTACCAAAAAATTGTAATACCTACCATGTAGTAAAATTTAATAAGAAAGTATAGTTAATTACATTTATTTTAGTAAAATTTCAAACAATTGGAGCTAAAATTTTCAATTACAAAATTGGTTAAAATTATTCACATGTGTTGTAAAAACTTCTAAAATAAAATTAATAAATTAAATTAATGTAGTACAAATTACTATAAGTGAAGAATATTATATTCTATTAAATATTAAATTTTACTACAATTTGTAGAACGTTTTACTACAACCATAAGTTACGATTTGCCGCCTTGCGCAGTACGCAATGGCAAGTACGTATCTCGCGTCATGTACTCATTTTTCTTAATATTTTTATTAATATTATCATAATATGGATTATTTTCTTTTAGTTTATCAATAATATCAGTAGTAAGAATTTATTATATTTTCTTTAAACTTTAATTTTTACTTTATAATTTAAACAGCAGCGGTGATAAATGATTTGTACCCTTTACCATATACATAGTCAGAAAGCAACACTGGGTTTACTGTGTGAAATAAGGACAAATAATAGTAATTCCGTAAGTAATGTAACATTAACTTATTTATAATGTATTATTAATTTTGTTAATATTTTATAGACTGTTCAAAAATTAATAACATCCACTGATGAAAGGAGGATAATAGCAGCAAGCTACGGAAGAAATAAAATATTTTTAAGATCTGAATTATCAGAATTGATTATAAGAAATGAATTGAAGGACAATGAAAATAGAAGGTTGTTAACTCGGTTGTTAAGGTACAAGATGAAATTACAAAATATTAATATGTACATGCATTATATTGGTTATTCGTACGTTTCGTTGCGTTATTGTTAAATACTTTTTGTGTATACACAATAATTTGTTTTGTATTAATAAAATTATATATATTTTATTATAACCTAACTTAAATTTTACTACAAATAAAATTAAATACTGAAAGAAAAGTATAAAAATTGTTACAACAGAATAAAATTATCTACTACAATAATAATTAAATTTTAATTTGACTGCAATATTTAATGTATGTTATTGTAGTAATAACTACTACAAAAAAAATTAATATAATAATTTTAAGATTTTTACTACAATAAATAGCTATCCCTATTTGTACTACAAATTGTAGTTAAAGACTTTACAATTGTTATAAAAATACCTACATTTTTTTTTCTGTGCATGGATTAATTTATAAAATAATCTATAATTTAAATCCCGCGGAGCCTAAGCTTTAAACACAACTCCATGGTCACACAGTTCAGTTCAAATGCGTGTAACTGACAGATGACACTAATAAGAGTAACGTTTTCAAAAGAAAATTGTAAATAGAACAATAGTTATATGGAAGGGAACGTAATATAGTTTCCAGCATAAGTAAATATGTAGGCATGTATTTAAATTAATAAAAATTAAATGGTTGGAGATATTGTGTAGGCCACATCAAATTTTTTATTACACAAATGTTACAGTAAAGTAGCCGAAAAAAATACTACAAATATGCACCTTTTCATATTGAACCTATAAATATCATATTTAATTAAATTTAGCGAATTGTCAAATTAAGATCACATGCTCCATTGGTAGATTTAAGCTTGAATTTCATTATATTATTTTCTCATATACTCGTACTAGATTTTTCGTTTGATTTTCATCCGAGTTTATTTAAATTTTTATGATATTTAGTCGTCCAATGTCGATTAACTCCGTTTATTTTCGTGTATGTATTCTGTGTTTCCGTAAATGACAAATTAACAAACAAAAATATATAAACATAACCATGAATGACATTTTTTTACTTCTCTCCAGGAGAGGTATTGGATTCAAGCTAAGAATCGCGTATCCAGATTTTAGAGAATAAGCACGGTTTTAGGTCCATAGATTTCGGTTATAACATTTTTACGATGATTTCCGTGTATGTGTGTGGATGTGTGTGTATGTATAGATGTTGTAAGAACGGTTTCACAAATACTACAAGACTTAAGACATGTTTAACTACGGATTCCTAAATCTAAAAATAATAGAAAAAGCTGGTAAGGTTTTGGTATCAGTTGGAAAACCAGAACTGGCAGTTTCTAATAAAAAAATTCTAAATATTTTTTTTCGAAAATTTATGTTATTACAAATAATAAAGATCATTAAATTTTCTATCTGACACGTTAATTTTTATATTATATCCCCTATAGATTTAGAGTTAATATAGAATAATCTGTTGTAATAAATCTCGCTGCCCAATGCCCAAAAAACTAGTTGAGATATTTAAATGTTTATAATTGACAGATAAATAAAAAATGTCAGTGTCAAAAATCAGCAGTTTTACTGACATAACTGAAAGATTTTTTCTGCGAGGTACGAGCACATTTAATATAACTTATTGTATTATTAATTAAACATGTATTTAAAATTATAGGTATGTTAATATTACATATACCCAAGAAATACGGCTAATACCGTACAGTAGGAAAAAATTCCTCATTGAACAAAAGAATAGATAAAAATTAAATTATTTGTGTATTACAAGGAATGTTAAATTCGTAATTTATGTAATATAAAATGGAAATGGCGAGAGGTATTGTCCTAGCCACAACAGATTTTTTACCTTTCTAGTCAAGTTGTTAATTGTTGGTGACACTGTTTGCCATATTGTACGCATGTCTACTTTGAATCTATCAAACTCGGACGGAAAAATAGGACAAGACAAACCATATATTTTTGAACTAGAATCTAGTACGAAAATCGAACGACACTCGAATGAAAATGTCTGATTTTCATTATATTAAAAAATAAAAAAATGATATTTTCGTAACAAGTTATAAACAATACCAAATACCATGCGAGTGTAAATTGACGCACGTCGCGTAGCGGAGTGCAAGTCAATACACACATCATCATATCTGCTTGCCAAGACCAACAAAGTCACATGACTACTCGCACCCTGTAAATAACGAATTTAACATTTCTTGTACATACAAATTATTAAAATTGTATCTCTTCTTTCGTTCTATGAGGAATTTTGTCCTACTCTTCTAATATGTTCAAAAAAATGCAAATTCATTGACAGTATTAGCGGTATTTTTTAAGGATATATGTAATATGAACATACCTATAACTTAAATACATATTTAATTAATAATATATATATATATATATTAAATGTATTCGTACCTCCCAGAAAAATCTGATTTTTGAAACTGACATTTTGCATTTATCTGTCAATTTGAATATCTCAACTGTTTTTTAGGCAACGAGATTTATTACAACATTATTCTATATTATTATATACTATATCCCCAAACCTATACGAGATATAATAAAAAAATTAATTCTGTCACATTGAGAATTAAATTTACTTTAATATAAACAAGAAAAATTTTCAGAAAATAATATTTAGAAGATTTTTTTTAAGAATCTGCTACTTCCGGTTGTCCAATTGTTACCAAAACCTTTTCAGCTCTTCCCATTAATGTCCGATTGGGAAATACGTATAGTTAAACAAATATTACGTCGTATAGTTTTTGAATAATCGTCCTTCCAACATCCCACACACATACACACATGCACACATACACACATACACACACACACACACACATACATACATCCACAAATCGGATTGTAGGGACCTTAAAAAGTGCTTAATCATTAAAATCTGGATATGCGATTTTTAGCATGAATCCAATACCTCTCTTAGCGAGAGGTAAAATTATATCATTACCCATTGCTGGGTGTGCCAATTTGCTTTATACACAGATTTCGGTAATAATGATTATACTTATTATTATTATTATTATTATTATTATTATTATTATTATTATTATTATTATTATTATTATTATTATTATTATTATTATTATTATTATTATTATTATTATTATTATTATTATTATTATTATTATTATTATTATTATTATTATTATTATTATTATTATTATTATTATTATTATTATTATTATTATTATTATTATTATTATTATTATTATTATTATTATTATTATTATTATTATTATTATTATTATTATTATTATTATTATTATTATTATTATTATTATTATTATTATTATTATTATCCTTTATTTCACAGATACAGGTTATAGGTACAATATATACACAAACATTTGTATTTTTCGGGTGTAATCTCAGTAGTATGCGCCCACTTCCTGTTCCGGGATTTACACTCCTTCCAGCTGCTTACCAAGCAGCTCAGGTAAGGGTGTTAAGTAATTGTTTTTCTTATTATATGTGCAGTACCGTATATTGCAGTTTTTTGAATTTCCAGTGCGTCATGTTTACCAGGGATTTTTTCTATAGTTTTTTTAAATTCTGCATCCACAAATCCTGTCCCTCCTACGATTATTGGAATTATAAATGTTTTTGTCTTCCACATTCTACTAATTTCAATACTTAAATCTTTATACTTTAGCAGCTTCTCAGAAAATTTTGATATTATATTTTCGTCTGCTGGAACTGAAACATCCAAAAGATAGGTAATTTTTTCTGTTTTTATTTTTATTATTATTATTATTATTATTATTATTATTATTATTATTATTATTATTATTATTATTATTATTATTATTATTATTATTATTATTATTATTATTATTGTTATTATTATTATTATTAATTATACTAGAAATTCTCAAACGAAAAGCAAACTTAAATCTAGACAAAAATAATACAGTGTAATTCAAGCTTTATAATTGCACCAGTATTGCAAATATATAAAGCACTGACAAAAGAAATTTCATGAAAGAAAGCACCTGATTTTGATTTACAATAACATGAACGTAAAGATTTGTTGGCAGTCACAAGCTTTACAAAACGTGCATCAAACAGCTACAAAAAGTACAATAGATAAAAGCTAAATAATGGTTCTCGTTTCGTTATTATTGTTTAAACTTCAAACAGCAAAACTCCTATAGAGTGAACTGCCTTGAAACCGACTTGCTAACTTTGGTATTTTAATACTCATTCGGTGTGCAATTTTCCGAGATAAAACAAGAAGCGTTTCTCCGGGTCTCTGGCTGGAAACAAATTTATTGTTTGTTGGAAAGATATTCGTAATGAAAAATACACAGTCGGCTTGTTAATGAATTTTAACTTATCAAACTGTGCATTTAAATTAGTTCAAATAGCGTAAATTGTTTGAAAGACTGTAAACCTAAAATAAGCATACAATCATCAATCATTTTTAAAAAATCTGTTGTGGCCAGCACAATACGTCTCGCCACTTCCTTTTTTTGGTTACATAAGTATAGGGCGCGAACAGTAATGTTACATTTTTGGGCTTTACAAGCAGATGTGTGGGCCCGTTTCACAATGATAATTAGTAATTATGTACATAGATGTCAAATGTTAGAATTTTTCATTAAAAATTTTAAGATTTTCTAAATTTACGTCAATTTATCACCAGGAGTTTAAAATTTACTTGTATGCCTTAGATATTTAACATTTAATTCTGCTCCACATGGAATTGGAAAATCACTAAATTTAGGATGAGAAATTTATACATAATTACTAGCTATCATTCTGACATGGGCCTCCATATCTGCTTGTCAAGGCCAACAAAATCATATGACTGCTCGCTCCCTATTGTATTTAACATTTCTTGTATACCTACACTCTACACCAAAAATTCTACTTACGCATATATCTATTCCATATATATTTAGATTGTTTAATTTTAAATTCATTTTTGATGAAGAAATTTTGTCCTCTTCTAATTTTTCGAAATGTTTCCAATTCTATTAATACATTAAGAAATAATATAATGTATGTACTTCCCAGAAAAACTCTTCAGTAATGTCTTCGGATTTCTGACACTGACATTTATCTGTCAGTTACAAAAAAATTAAATTTTCAACTATTTTCCATGGCCATTCTTTCGGCTGTAAAATTTATTATAACAGATTATTTTACATATTATATTTCTTTTATCTCTAAATCTATAGAATATATTATAAAATATTTAAATGTATCAGAAAGAAAATTTATTTTTCTTTAATATTATCAAGAAAAAATTTCAAAAAATATTATTTAGAAGATTTTTTTTCAAAAATCTTCTACTTCCGGTTGTTCAATTGTTACCAAAACCTTTTCAGATCTTCCCATGAATGTCCGATTGGGAAATACGTAGTTAAACAAATTTAAAGTCTTATAGTTTTTGAGTAATCGTCCTTCCAACATCCTACATACATACACACACACATACATCCACACACACACACACACACACACACACACACAGACATCATCGTAAAAATGTTAAAATCGGATTGTAGGGACCTTAAAACGTGCTTATTCAATAAAATCTGGATATGCGATTTTTAGCATGAATCCAATACCTCTCTTAGCGAGAGGTAAAAAGGTAAACATAATTTATATTAATTGTTGTCTTCTACTTTTATTACATATCCCTGTTATCCGTAGCGGGGCGTGGGGTTTCCTTTTTTCAAGGTTAATATTTAATTCATTCTTTACACTTCTTTCTATCTTGCCATATTTTTCATTTCTTTCAATTTTATAGCTCTTTTATTCCCAAGTTCTGCTTTACTTCCTTTTCATGTTTTCCTCGGTCTTCTTTCCTTTTGGGACATTGGAAGGACGATTTCTCAAAAACTATAATACTTAATATCTGTTTAACTACGTATTTCTCAATCGGATATTACTGGGAAGAACTGAAAAGGTTTTGGTAATAATTGGAAAACCGGAAGTAGCAGATTCCTAAAAAAATATTCTAAATTATTATTTTTTGATAACTTATGTTCTTGCTAGTAAAAGAAGAGTAAATTCTCTATCTGATACATATAAATATTTTATTATATCTTTTATGATTTAGAGATAAAGAAATATAAGGTATATAATAATCCAATAATAAACCAACTGAAATATTAAAATGTTTGTAACTGTCAGATAAATGTCAGTGTCAAAAATCGAGAGACATTACTGAAGATTTTTTCTGGGAAATATTAATAGTTAAATATTTTTAAAATTATAGATATATATTATATTATACCCTTCAAAAATACTGTCAATTCCGACAATGAATTGGAAACATTTCGAAAAATTAGAAGAGGACAAAATTTCTTCATAGAATGAATTTGAAATTAAAAAATCTAAATATATAGAATAGATTAGAAGTAGAATTTTTGGTGTAGAGTGTAGGTTACAAGAAATGTTAAATACAATAGGGCGCGACTGCGACTAGTCATGTGACTTTGTTAGCCTTGTACATAGATGTCAAATATCATAATTTTTTATTCTAAATTTAGTGATTTTACAATTCCATGTGGTTTATTTTCCTCGACAAGTAAATTCCACACTCTTGGTAAGAAATTAACTACGTGAATTTAGAAAATCTTGAAATTTTTAATGAAAAATTCTGATATTTGACAACTACGAGTATGTACATAATTACTAATTGTTATTTTGATACGGGCCCCATATCTGCTTGTCAAGGCCAACAATGTCACATGTATTGTGCTGGCCACAACAGATTTTTTTTGTTAATACTTCCAGGTTCTATTGCCTTTTATTACTACGCATTTCCTCTTTATGTGTTCATACTTCTGTGGTGTGTTTTATCCTGGTTTCGATATCTAGTTCTTGGTTTGTGATCATCCTTATTCTAGATTCGCTAGCGTGTGTGGTTATATAAATAGAAACCCTTTTACCATAAGGTATGGGGTGTACGGATATATTTAATCGTGTACAAATTTCGCCCATTCTTCTTATTCCTTGCCATCTTCCTAGCGTCTTGAATAGTTGTATTTTTCTTCTGAAAGATCCTCAGTATTACCTTATCCCAGTTGTCTTTGGGTCTTCCTCGGTCTCTTTTTTCTACCACGTTCGTCCTCTATATTTTTCTCACCGGTCTATCTTCGTTCATTCTGATCATGTGACCACGCTAGCTCTCTCTCCTCGATGAAGTTCAATGCATATGTTGTTCACTAATCATTTTATTTCTGATTCTATCACGTAGTATACTCCTAGTACTCTTCTTAAATATTTCATTTCAAGTGATGGAATTTTATTCGCAACCGTATGTTAAAATGGATCTTTATATTGACTTACATATATACTGCTATCTTCGTTTTAATGTTAATCTCCTTCTTTCCTATGAAGCTGTTCTTTATTGTATGGAAGACTTTTGCTGTTTTCTAATTTCTGACTTTTATGTCAGCCTCTTGTAATCCATTATTCTCAATTTGGACTCCTACATATTGGAACTTGTTTACTTGCTCTATTTTTTGTGAATTTATCATCAAATGAATTGTTTCAAGCTCTCTTGGTACCGTCATGACCTTAATATTTATACTAAATTGCATTTTCTTTTCACTGCTTGCCAAAATTACTACGTACTCGTATATTTATTTTTGTTTTCTTATTTATTTCTTCTTTTTTCTGTTTTATTCTTCAATTTTCCAATGTGCTCCATGTATTGTTTTATATTTTGTTACCAGTTATCAACAGTTAGTAATATTTTATACAAAAATTATTCACGGTAAAAATGTGAGTTTCTTAAAAGACATTAACATTATTCCCTATAAATGCGTCCAAATTTCTTCAAAATTCGTTAAGCGATTTAAACTGTAAAATCACTTTAATTTTCGGCGATCGTCGTGATGTATTGAAATAACTATAAATACTAGTGGTGGGATCCGGATCCGGATAGTTTCGGTTCCGGATCCAAAATTATCCGGATATCCGGATAATTGAATATTGAACTATCCGGATCTCGGATCCAAATCTCAGTATCAGATTTTGGATCCGGATCTAAGTATCGGATTTTGGATCCGGATCTGAGTATGGGATTTTGGATCCGGATCTGAGTATCGGATTTTGGATCCGGATCTCAGTATCGGATTTTGGATCCGAATCTGGGTATTGGAGTTTGGATCCGAATCTGAGTATCGGATCTTGAATCCGGATCCGAATATCGAATCTTGGAAACGGATTTGAGTATCGGATCTTAGATTCGAATATGAGTATGAGATATGGAATTCCAGTATCCGAATCGGCTCTCGGATTCGAATATTCTCAGTATTGAACCTTACTTTTCAGTATTTTAGCATCGGGTCTCATCGAAACCAAATAAATCTGATGATAGTCCACAATACATTTTTGTTTGATGTAGTTAATTAATAGTTGGCAGATATAAATTTCTGTTGGACAACTTTTAGCATCCGCTAAGAAGGAAATTCTTCGATTCCACAGAATTATAAGTAACAAAAATAACCCTTTTATGTGAAACACGTGCACGATAGGTATTTCGCTACCTGCAACGAACCTATGGCCATTGTTTCTCAAATTTCTTATTTCTTTACATTTGCACATATTACCTAGTTATTTTAAAGGGGTATTATAAAATGTATTACTGTTTGTGTACTGGTGTTTACAGACCGCGGTAAAGATAAACAGGCCCACTTTAACGGTTTGAATTTGAACACAATTCCAGATGTTAGACTTCACATTCAAAATGAAGAATCGGATCCAAAATTAAAATTTGAATCCGGATCTGCAAACAAAACATCGAATTCGGATCTGGATCCGTAAACAAAATTTCGAATCCGGATCCAAATTCGAATTAAATTTTCGGATATCCGCTTCAATATCCGAACGTCGGATATCCGAGGATCCGGATATTTTGAAATCCTGGTTCTCGGATCCAAGTTTTGTCGGATCCTCACAGCACTAATAAATACCTAGTAAATGTATCCCATACATATTGTCGTAGAGAGTGCACCTCCTTCTATAAAGAATTAATTTTTTTAACATAATATTTTGTAAATCCCAATAAAGAATACTGTTTTCAACAAATTCCATGAGCTTGTAAGTGTTAAGACATAAACTTGTAAGTCTAAAGTTTTACAAGTAAAATAGACGAAGTCAAGCTATGTTTTTTACAGTTCATTATCGTCTGTTGTACGTCTGCTTTCACGTGTCAAAGCGTTGCTCTTTGATGCATTCAAATTCTGAATTCGTTCAACTTGTCTTTGCTTCCTATTGCTATTGTAACTAAAGTTTAAAGGTGTATCAAAGAAACTCTCATGCTTGCAGAACTACATTTGAAACGACAAGTGGCAAAATTGTGGCAGTCAAGCTACACTTTTACGACGGTTATAATGTCATAGATATATACTGAGTTTACAGCATGTTTTGGAACCGTTTTCAAAATGTTTTTGGATTTGAAAACGTTATGTATACAGTGATAAAACGGTTTTGAGTTATCTCAAACCAAAACTAAAATGCATGGGTTTGACTTAAAAACTAGTTTCAAAACTACTGTGTGTAAACACTTAGAATTCAGTTTCGATATTGCGCATGCGTACTTTGCATAACGTTACTACCGCTTTGTGTTACTAGCCTACAAATAAACTGCCAGTCGTGTAGTTTTAGTGCGTAGTGGTACGAAGTAAAAATAATAATTAGAATAATGAGAAAACTAAGTTTAGAGTGGAGAGGATCTGTCACTTATATCAGCCAAACGCGCATGCGACGAAACTATTTTCAAATCAATCGTAACCCTTTTTTTGAAAATTGCATATAAACAGTTTCGCGTAATTTTGACTGAAAACTAAAGCCGATTTCATAACTGCTTATAAACGTAGTAATAGAAATGTATACTCAATTTTCAAGGTATTATTGTACCATTCATTATTAAATCATTATAAATGTTTCAGATTTTCCACCTAAAGGAAAATTAAATATATAATTAAAATAATTAACAGAATTAAAACACCTAACCTCATACGAAGAAATTGTAGCCCAGATGAGCATTTGACATTATTTTGTTTCTTTGCTTTTTAACAAAGTCAATCGCCTATATACTATATATATATATATATATATATATATATATATATATATATATATATATATATATATATATAATTAGAACGTTTTAATAGAAAACTTGAATAAAAAAAAAATATATCACGGCATATTATCCATTGCTTTGTGTGCCAATCTGCTTTATACAGAAGTCTGCCGTAACCGGGCCACCATTGCTAACTTTCCTATTTGAAGAGATAGAAAGACGATTAAATGACAAAGTTGGGAGATATTATACGATAAATTTAACGGTAAAAATGCAAAACAATTGAACATCAAATACGCTACTAATTCAACAAAATAACATTTTTTTAAATGAAATTCCATATTGAAAGTGATACCATTTAAAAGACTTTTTTTATCTGAATATAAAAGTTCATTATCACTATGCCTCTAAAATTAAAAACAGAGTTATTTCAAGTTGAATTTTAAATATTATATTTCTTATTTTAATACAAATATGACATTGTTGCTATGGAAACAACAAAAATAAATAACGAAATTAATTATTAACTCACACTGATCAAAGAACAAATAAATAATTGCTAATAAAAATGTTTGGTTTGATTGAGTGAAACAAAAAAAAATATGCAAAATGTTGATCATTTCATCTAATTCATCATTAGAATATTTTTCCATATTGTTTTTGTTGTTTCCATAGCAACAATGTCATATTAAAATAAGAAATATAAATAAATAAATATTTCATCACGGCATATTACCCATTGCTGGGTGTGCCAATCTGCTTTGTACAGATATCGGTAATGATGGAATATTTGTACCGTGCGGGCGCTTTCCAGGCGTCACCTCACGGGCACCCATAGCTAGCGTGGAGAGTGCACCACAGGGGTCAATTTTGTGCCATTAAAATTCGATGTCATGACCCGGGTCCCCAGATTCGCGACCAGACACTCAGGCACACGGAATAAATATAATATATACATTTCAACTTGAAATAACTCTTTTATTTTTAATTTTAAAGGTATAATGATAATAAACTTTTACATTCAGATAAAAAAATTGGTATCACTTTCAATATAGCATTCCATTAAAAAAATATGTTATTTTGTTGAATAAGTCGCGTATTTGATATTCAATTGTTATGCATTTTTCACTGTTCAATCTCTTCAAATAAGAAAGTTAGCAATGGTGGTCCGCTTACGACAGACACCCTGTACACAGATATCGATAATAATGAAATATTTGTACCGTGAGGACGCTTACCAAACGTCACTTCACAGGCACTCATTGCTGGCGTGGCAAGTGCACCAGAATACTTGAACACTTAAATATTTTCTCTGAAATATATTATGAGTAATCTAATACTGAGATGCAACTAACATTGCTTATAGTTGCTTTGAAATACTAATTATTCTCGAAACTCGTACATGACAACGCCTCTGTATAATTTAGACTCTCATTTCCTTTTAAAGCATGTCTTAATTGTTTGTTGTACACGAATACTTGACTACGAACACGAAAATGTTATAGTTGTTTAAATTATTAAAGCAGAAAGTTAATTCAACGAGTTATGCCATGTATATTATTAAAGTATACTTACATAAAGTTTTTATCAATATTTATAAAGAAATATTGAATATATTCATTCCATAAATGGACTATTTTAATGTTCTATGAAAAAATATGCGGATTTTTCATACTTAAACTATAACTATAACTCCTATGTCTGGGGTGCCCCAAGGATCAGTCCTAGGTCCTTTTCTTTTTATTATGTATTTATTATATTCATAAATGACCTTAGTAATGTATTATAGGGTGATCACTTGTTTTCTGCTGATGACTTGAAGATTTATTCCAACGTTAATAAAATAGAGGCTTGCAACAAAGTTCAAAATCAACTAGACGAAGTAAATATATGGTGCAATCCTCACGAATTAAAACTTAATATCAGCAAATTTAAAGTGATGACTTATTATAGAAGTAGAAATCCATTACTATTTCAATATATAGTTAACAATAGTGTCTTAGAGCGCACTAATAAAATTATAGACCAAGGTATTTACTTCGATCCAAAGCTTTTTATTTGCATTTGACATTAGTAGGGACCTCTGAAATATTTTCAGTATAAAATCATCATTTCCCTTCATTTCGGAGTTATTCAGTGTGAAGTCCAAGAAACCGAAGTAAATTTCATCCAACACCCAATGCTAGTTGTCCTCAGAAAGTTGCGCCTTATGAAAAAACACGGCCGTCTTTATTTAATTTAAGTTCATAACTTTGTTCCATATGAAACAGTTAATTATTAAGTATTACAAAAATTTAATTAAAGGCATTTTTATTACAAAAAAATCTGGTGTGACCAATACAATACCTCCCGCCATTAATTTTTTATTAATTTAAATACATATACCTATGGGGTCTCGTGGCCGCATGACTGAGTGTCTCGTCGCGAATCCCTACAAACATCAAATATTTCAAATTTTAAATAGCACAAAATTGACCCCTGTAATGCACTCTCCACGCCAGAAATAAGTGAGGCGACGCTTGGTAAAGGCCTGCATGATACAAATATGTCATCATCATTACCAAAATCTGTGTACAAAGCAGATTAGTACACCCAGCAATGGGTAATATGCCGTGCAGATATATTTATTATTTTTATTTATTTAAATACATACGTGTATATTTACTAATGCTGGAAAATATGTATATTAAGTTCCTTTACATATATCTATTGTTATATTTACAATTTTCTTTTTAAAATGTTACTATTATTAATTTGAAATGATTATTTTTTTGACAGTGGCATTTATCTGTAAGTTACACTATTTGAAATATGAACTGTGTAACTAAGAAATTGTGTTTATCTTTAAAACAGACTCCGGTATTTATAAAATTGATTATTTTATTAATTTATATATAAAATATGTAGAAAAATTATTAACGCCTACCTGTAGAAAATTCAATAATCTTTAATTTTAATAATAACATAATCGCGAAAAAATGACATTTAAAGGTATTTTTGGAAGAAAAACTATTTTGAGCTTATAGTAAAGTGCGATTTCCAGTTATCCGATTTACACCAAAATCTAATGGCTTCTTTCCATATTAGAGTAAGTACGAAATACAAGGTTTCAAAAATCTGCGGTTCATAGTATTTGAGCTAGAATGACCAGAAGATCCACACTTACACAGATACACATACACACAACCATAGGCATCATTGTGAAAAATGAAAATGTTAAAATCGGATTCTATGGACCTTGAAACGTGGTTATTTATCAAAATCTCGATATGCGATTTTTAGCATGATCTCTATACCTGCCTTACCAAAAGTAGCGGGAGGTTAAAAAAAGGTTGAAATTTGTGTCAAAACTTATGAGACATACGTTACATCTTTGAAAATTAATTATAGAATTATCATTTAAGGAACTGTAACTCAAGAAGAAATAAAACTCTGATTACAAAATTTGGGTTTTTAGTCATATATTTAGTCATTTATTTATGTATACCGAAGTGGCAGTCCTGGCTCACCATGTATAAAGTGAACTTTTAATGAGTTTTTTCAAATTTGATCAGAACCTAATGGACTTTTTCGTACAGGGTAAAATAACGGCCACCCTGCCATACGATTGAAATAATATGTCACATTTGAATTATACCACACCCACACGGTAAATTATTGAAAGACCCAAAGCTGGTACTTCTCACATAACATTCAAATACCTCCTATTTCTATGGACGTGTTTCCAACGTTTAGCGGTGGATTATTATAGTTAACCGAGCTTTAATTGAGGTAATTAATCAATACTAGTTGAAGGGAAAGGTCCTGGGAACGTGACCGTTTTTGCGACACTATGTCACGTTGTTTCGCACGTGTCTGCGATGTTTTGACGAAACGAGGTTTAATAATAGATGTTTATGGAGAATTGGTATTGATTTGGGATAAAGGGTTATTTCCATCATGTGATTGAGTTACGTTGTGGATTAGGGTTACATGTTTATTTTATCTGCTGTGAAAATCCGTCAATGAGGGATTAAACAATTTATCTCGTGGTTCCACACTTCATTACTGGTTCATGTTAATGTTGAAAGGCAATAAAATACTGTTTTGATTGATAACTAACAAAGGAAAATTAGAATCATCGGGCAATAAAAACTGTTTTTACCTCCCTTGATAAGGGAGGTATAGGAATCGTGCTAAAAATCGCATATCGTGATTTTGGTAAATGACCACGTTTTAAGGTCCCTAGAATCCATTTTAAACATTTTCACGATGATGTATGTGTATATGTATGTGTGTGTGTGGATCCTCTTTACGCTCTAACACAAATATTATCGTTCAGAAAATTTTAAAACCTTGTATTTCTACCTTGCTCTTATATGGAAATATCCCATTAGATTTTGGAGTAAATCAGATAATCGAAAATGGATGGCATACTGGAAGCTCAAATTTGTTTTTCTTCGAAAAATAACTAAATGTTATTTTATCGAGATACATGTTATATAAAAATTAAAGATCATTAAATTTTCTACAGGTTTGCATTAATACTTTTTCTATATATTTTACGGATAAATTTATAAAACTATCAATAATTTTAATCCCGGAGCCTACGTTTTAAACACAACTTATTTACATGGTTACGCAATTCAGATCTCAAATGTTTGTAACTGACAGATATATGTCACTGTCAACGAACTAATAATTTCAAATAATAATGTTAACGTTTTTAAAATATAAAAATGTATTTAGGCTTTTAGGTTCACATATTTAATTGAGAATATAATTCCTTAGTCACGTGACATGTTTTCCGCCAATCAACATTCAGAATCTCCCTAGCTACAATATTATCACAGCGATGATAAAAAACAAAGAAATAAACACCGTATTTATAGTCGTTACTAAGGGATTTGTTTTCTTTATTTATGACATTGACAGTTAATTTTGAGTATAAAAATAAATAATAACAATAATTCAAACTCTGAAATATTAAATAAAACTCGTAAGTACCATGTTTTAATACAATATGTATATGTATCAAAAGTTAGGTTAGGTTAGATTGCAAAAATTCATTATATTCTCTCATTAAATATAAGCTCGTGATATGATTAATAATCGAAGATATTGCTCGTGAAACCGAAGCAGCACATTTCAACTCGTCCTTCGGACTCGTGAAATCTGCAGCTCGGTTTCACTCGAGAATATCATCGATGATAATCATATCACTTGTTATATCACGTATGAAAATGAAGTCTGTATAATTGGACGTTTCGGGTGTAAAACCCACCCATCATCAGAAAATACAAATTCGTAAAAAAATTACATTGTGAAATAAATATTTTGAAACATAATTACAAAAGTCGTCTTTTATGATACTACATAAAACAGCACCATTTTGCGGCGACTAAATGGAACAATAATTATATGGAAAAGAACTTAATACAGTTGCTGGAAACTGTATTAAGTGCTGGAATAAGTAAATATGTAAAAATATAGGTAAGGTAATAAAAACATATATCATCACTGCATATTACCCATTGATGGGTGAGTCAACCTGCTTTGTAGGCAGATGTCGGTAATAATGATGACATATTTGTTCCGTACAGGCGTTTACCAGGCGTCACTTCACGCGAATCTTGGGAACGGGTTCGGTTCCGACCGACGCCAAATATTTTAGAACTTGAAATGGCACAAAATTGATCCCTGTGGTGCACTCTCCACGCCAGTAATGAATATAGGTAAGTATACATAAATAAATAAAATAAATTTATCGTTACAGCATATTACGCATTGCTGGGTCTGCCAATCTGGTTTGTACACAGATTTCGGTAACGATGATGACATATTTGTACCGTACGAGCGTTTACCAGGTGTCACCTTACAAGCACTTATTGCTGGCGTGAAGAATGCACCACAGGGGTCATTTTTGTGCCATTTAAAATTCGAAATATTTGGTGTCGATCGGGATCGAACCCGGTATTTAAATTTAATTTAATTTTACGTATTTACATGAATAAGAATTTAATTAAACGGGAGGTATTGTGTTGGCCACATCAGATTTTTAGTTTAACATTTTCGTATTTGTTTAATATTGTTTTATTATTATGTCAAATATCTAGCCGTGATATGCATTAGCATGATGCGTTGTTAGTGTAGTTTATATTTCTTAAAAATTTGAACAGCTACCTAACTTTTAATAAAAATTGAAGTGCAAAAATGAATTATATGAAAAAGATAAACTTTAAATTATTTATTATACTGCACTAGATCTAGATGACTTCCAGGTCTTTCTGAATATCTTCAGAATTGTTTCGATATCTGGAGTAAAATATCTATTTAGTAATTGAAAAGAAGATAACCCAATGTGAAGAGGTATGAGTAGAAAACATAGTCTTCCTTCACGATTATTTATTAAAATGGCGGCTTTCAATTATTATATTCACAGAACTATTTATTGATTTATAATGCAGAGCCTCTAATTTCGGCCTTCAATGCTTCGGTGGTCGCGGGCTTGTTGGCATAAACCTGTGACTTCAGATAACTCCACAGCCAGAAGTCCAAAGGTGTTAAATCACAAGAACGTGGTGGCCAATTCTGGTCACAAAACCGGGAAATGACACGACCAGGAGCAAACTCGTGCAAAACAGTCAATGTTTCACGGGCGGCATGACATGTGGCACCATTGTTCTATCGTGTAATGCTCCATGCTCCATGTGTACTAACTACCACCTGTCAACTTTCAATCTGTCACGTGATAATCACGTGTCATTATGACTGTCAAACATGGCGGCCAATACATATCTTGCGCTCTAATTGAAACACCTTTATAATAGGTCTATTCTGTAAAACATTCGCTTAACGTATTGTTATCATAACGAAATCGTTATTATGAAAATCGTTTAATCTACTTAACAATAATCGTTATTTTCGTAGCCGTAACACATTTTAAAAAATAATAACTTTATTTCCTAAAATCAAGTTATAATGTTAAATGAAATATCTAAAATAATTCACATCACTCACAAAACTTCTAGGTTAGATCAGTTCTGGTGGGAGTCCGCTGTCAACCTGTCAGCTGTCAGACTGCTTCTTCTTCTTGTTGTGCGCTATGCTAGAACTACCACTACCATCTGTAGACAAATTGGGAAGCTTGCGCTAGGCGCTAGGAATAAAAACTTATTTTAATATTACCTTGTAAAAAACTATAATACGATGGGATTTTCAGATCACTATTCAACGTAATAGTAATTTTATTTTGATATAAATAAAAATACTGACTTATTGACAAAACCTTTATGTAACGAATGATTTTTCCAATCGTTAAAAAATAACGATATCGTTATCCTTTTATCGTTATGTAAAATTAAATTATTGTTTACAGAATACCACTTTAACGATTATCATTATAATAACGATATAACAATGCATAATGTCATAACAAATGTTTACAGAATAAGCCCATTAAACAATTTTCGTTATTATTTCAACGTTATAACGTTTTAATGATTCGTTATGTCATAACAATGCTTATAGAATAGCCCTGTAAGAGCATCCGTATTTCTTTCAAACCGTTAAACTTGAAATCAGAAAAAAGATAAAATCGATATTTAACATAAATCATGTGTTTATAAATTATAATGTGATTTTGGCAAAGCTTATGTATGCCAAACTGGCATAACTTTTAAAAACGATTACAAGAACATCTTAACTGCATTAAATTTAATAATAACCTTTTTTCCAGTTTTGCTGAACACATTTTAAATACTTCTTATTCGTTTGACAAAAAATATTTCGAAATTCTTCATATTTTAAACAAAAGCCCCAACTTCAATTACCTTGAACAAATTGAAATTTTAAAATTAAAAATCAGTAGAGACATCTCTCAATGAAAATAGCAACAAAATCCTACCACCACTACTGCAACTGCTTCTGTCCTACAAATAATATTATATTCAAATTTTGGAGGTTTAGTCTGTTCTTGACTCTTGACGCCTTCATATGTGATCCATTAACTATTTTGAGATGGAGGTTGTTCTGCATGACTCTAAATTTAAATTTACTTTTGTTTATTGTAAGTAGTTTTTATAATTGTAAATTATTTTTAATGTTGCAATAATAATTGTAATGTATATTGTATTATCCTTTGTAGGCCGGTATCTGATGATGGACCTATTAAGGTTCGAAACTAGTAGTACTTCTTATCAATAAATAAACGTAAAAGAAGACTATTTTATTCTTTTCTTTATATATCTATTTAGTGTTGAATACACTACCGTCAATATATACTTTCTTATCTTAATCTTCTTTATTCTTGTATGATGTGACAATACAAACCTCATCCCAGTTTGGTACCGTAACTGTCTTTTGTGATAGTACAACTTAATTTGTAGTTTTGTGAGACCCATGGCTACCACACACTATCAGGATATGAATTATCACCCCTCTTTAAATTATGAGATTTTACTAGTATTTGCAAATTTCGGGTATAAATAGCCGTACAGCGTCTAGATAAATGAGTTCTTCCGAGACGAGCTCAGCATCTGGACTCCTTGGTCGATAACTACTCCTGAGTCTGACTTGTCAACGAGTCCTCAGTTGAGAGTTAGCAGCAACGTGCCTAGCCGCCGATTTTCTAAGTCGAATTTGATGAGTGTGTTTCGCCATTCACCGAGACAAACCGCCTTATGTATCTCCGATACTTATCGTAGGGGAGTCCGGTCGTACTTCATTTTTCATTAGATATTGTCATTTGTTTTACTTACCGCTGTCAAATCCTATGCCCACTGCTGTATCATAGGAGCACAATTTCCTAGTAGATTCATCGCAGTTCCCTCACAGTTTCAGAATGGGTTTTCATTCTTTATTTATTCATTTATTTATCTATTTTATATTTACACAATTTGAGCTTAATAAACTAGTTAGTTAAGATCAACAAGTGCTTTTCTAAGAAAAATTTTGGTTTCAATCGGATAACCGGAAATGGCAGTTTACTTGAAGCTCAAAATATTTTTTCTTCAAAAAATACCTTTAAATGTTATTTTTTCGCAATTTGTTATAAAATTTAAAGATTATTTCATTTTCAACAGGTTTGCATTAATACTTTGTCTATATATTTTATGGATAAATTTATAAAATAATATAAAAATTATATCTCGGAACTTATGCTTTAAACACAACTCCATGGTTACACAGTTCAGCTCAAATATATGTAACTGACAGATAAATGTCACTGTCAGAAAAATAATCATTCCAAATTAATAACAGTAACGTTTTCAAAAGAAAATTGTAAAGAGAACAATAGTTATATGGAAAGGAAATTGAGATACATAATTTCAAGCATTAGTAAATTTGCAAGTATGTATTTAAATAAGAAAATAAATAAATATATTATCACGGCATATTACCGATTGCTGGGTGTGCTAATCTGCTTTGTACACAGATTTCGGTAATGATACATATTTGTATCGCGCGGGCGTTTACCATGCGTCACCTCACGGGAACTCACTTCTGGCGTAGAGAGTGTATCACAGGGGTCAGTTTTGTGCAATTTAAAATTCGAAATATTTGATAGTAGGAATTGAATCCGGTTCCCCAGATTCGTGACCAGACACTCAGGCACACGGCAATGAGACGCCATAGATATATGCATTTAAATTAATAAAAATTAAATGGCGGGAGGTTTTGTATTGGTCACATCAGGTTTTTTTTATGAAAAGTGTAGTCACTTACAATTTTAATTAACAATAGAACAGATAGTATTTTACCTCAAGTTTTCTGGAAGCTAGCTTAAAATCCAGTGTGTTTCATCTAAGTATTCATTTCAATTTAGATTCATTTGATTGGGTCCCTAAATATTGGCGCTAAAGGTCAAAAGAAAGCGATAGCGCTGTTAAAACACTTTAATAATATTCTATAATAAAAAAAATATTTTTTAAATTTTTTTAACGAATATTACTGGATCAAAAGACAACCCCGGGTATTTTTATAGCGGATTTTCAAAGTTGCCACCATAATTTTGTATACAGTCTCGTCCTGCATATCCATACGTCTAGATATCTTGCAAGGCCAGGGTCTTCTCGAATTTAACCACTGTTGTTTCCATCGCCATGCCCTACAAGTAAATGTCCAATTAAGTCCGGTGATCCATAAATTAGCATTATGTCAATTAGTTCAATAGAAAACCACAATATTAAAATTTTAGCACACTTCAGTGTTAAGTAATAACAAATTGCAAAAAACAGTTAAAAACCAAATGAAAATTGAAGCTGATACCCTATGCTCTATATCGTAGGTAAAAGTTTAACAAACCATTTACGGTATGAACTCGTAAATCTTAATGTGATTTTTTTCATATAGACTGCTACAAATATAGTGTAAATAAAGGCAGATGTACGTAAATTATGTTCGACAAACAATTCCATGTATTTGTTGCTAATTCCATTATTGAATTAATTCTGCAACAACAGAACTAACCTCGATGATTTATAAAGCCTCCATTAAATTTCGTTTACATTACGTTCCAATCAGACAAATAATTCCAATCGGTGCAATAAAATATAACAGAGGCATAAAATGGCCAAACAGCTTGTCAGGGTGAACAAAAGAAAGCAAATTCCCTGGCAATGAAACTCAACAGCAACGCATTGCAACAATGTCTGGGGTGAGAACGTAACTTGGGCACTTAGTGAACAAATTAAGTGGATACAGAGTCTTCGGAGTTTATACTGCGCGTAAATTCAATAAAACGGTGACGAGGACCTCTCAGACGCACAGAAGCGACAAAAGATCATATCTTGCCTGAAACACCGCTGTTTGTAACGACAACGACGAGTTTTTATTCCATCTCTGGAACTTTTCATAATTGGTTTTGTTGTCACCTTTCATATTTTAACTTTACGCCGCCTCTATAGACCAAGAAACCAAATGTGCTATAATTACTTATTTATGACAAGCTGAAAATAACTGAAGTTTGGGAGTAAAGCATTTTGTTTTGTTCCTTGGGGATAATGAAATAAAATCATTGTGTTGGAGTTAATAAAGAAGTTTGGAGACAAGGATAGATAATATGAAACACATTTCTGATATAATAATAACTACAATAACTGCATGCGAAAGACTTTGAAGAAATGTGAATATTTTAAGTTAAATAATATTAGAACATAATTTACAGAGCGTAACCATATTCTAGCAGGAACAATGAATGAGTGAACGAACTAGTGCTTCAATAACCTTCTGTAATGAGTGTTTTATACTATTTCCTTTGTTTACAGTGGTACTAATAAATAAGGATTCAATTCAGAATACCCTCATTTTAACACAGCTATAGTTTATCATTAGCTTAACACACAAATGTATAATAATAAACATTTTTTTTCATATATCTCCAACAATATTACAACTAGCCAATACATGAGTAACAAGCAATTTTAATTTAATAAGAATACACTCATTAGCATTTCTTTCTTCTTTTTATTAACACTATTGCACTGCTTTTATTAACCACACTCACTTCACAGCACTAACTCAAAGGGTTTAATTCTCTGCATGTAGTCTTCGTAGCAGGTAGTTATTATTTGTTAAGCCCGATCCAGACGACATGGCAAATGTGAACCAATGTTTACATTTGTATAGTTGGCCATGTCGTGTGTACGGGTAGCCAATGGACCAACCATGACCAACCATCACAAATTTTGGCATTGGTCGACGTTCGCTTCAGAGGCGGTAAACTGTACACACATCAAAGGAATAACCAACGTTGGCTAATACATTGGCAACTCTATCCAGACGACTGGAACGAACTTGTCTTCTAAAGTATTATTTTCATTGCATTTTGCATTCATTCAGTGGTGCAACAAGTCATACGTCTGAGGGTCAAAGTGAATGGTCTAATGATTTAATCTTTGATTTCATTGCACTGTATGGAAAATATCAACTTTTATCTAAATCACAAAAACAGAAATAAAATTAATGATGCCTGGAATGAAATAAGGGAACAATTAGCGGGAAATTTCACTATAGATCATTTTTTTTAATAATAAATTTGCTGCAGAGCAAATTACAACAACTGCAGCACTTGCAACAGCGACTTCCTCGTCACTTTGCATTTTGGCAAATGCTGGAAGTGATGTTCGGCTAAATTTCAAAAACTACATATCGTGTGGATGCTACTCATTGTCAAATGTTCATATTTGCCAATCTATAACCAACATTGGTTCATATTACATGCGCCAAAATATGCCAATTATTTGTCATGCCGTCTGGATCGGGCTTTAGTCATACTACTTCTGCGTTGGTATGATTTAGAAGTCGTTCTTCATGTTTATTGGCATACATTGTATTACATTTGTCACCATTTCAATTCCTAGTTCTCTATATAGGTCTTTATTTCTAATATACCATGGAGAATTCACAATGATTCTAAGTATACTTTATTTTGAAACCGTTGTATAATTTCTATAATACTGCGTTTCGAACAGCCCCAAAGCTGTACCTATACCGTAACTCCAGAGAATTTGATTATAAATCATGAGCTTATTATGTAAGTTTAGTTCAGATTTCCGTCCCATGGGCCAATACAATTTTCTGTATTTTATCTCTAATTATTCTTTTTTCTTCTTCTCATGCTTCCATTTCAGTTTTGCATCTAGGTTCATCCCTTGATATTTCACCGTATTACTGTGTGGAACAACTTTGTTGTTAATCTCTTCCGGCAAATTTTTATTAGTAAAGTTCACATGAACTAACTTACTTTCATTTAATAATAAACATGGAATAAGACGTAACTCTAGAATAAACTCTTCATAAACGTCATTTTTACACAGGGTTAAGAGATATTCTCGGAAGACCTAATCTGGAAATAGGAAATTATTTATTATTACCGCTGTTAGTCTTTCATTTACATTATTTCTTTGTTTATAAAAATAGTTGACAATTTTCATTAAGGGATTTTTTTCGCTGAATAGTTGGTGACAATGTATGAATGTTTTGTGATTTTTATTTTGTCGTTTGTCTATATAAAAGTAAGTGCACGTCACATTAACGTTCATGCCAAAATCAGGTGAGTGGAAGTAAACATCTGCTAGTAAGGTATAATTTCAATTTTTGGCATCAAGATGGATCTGCAGAGTCTTTATATTCGTTGATTGATGTGTGCTATCAACCGACTTTTCGCTATTAAAAGTCCGTATAATTACTTAAAACTTACTTTTTTCTAAATAACCACTCTTCATTTTAGTTTCCAATATCTGAAAATATTGGAAAAACGAATGCACTTTGGTTTAACTAAATGACAAATATCAAAAAGTCAAAAACATGTCACATGCAATCATATATACTAGCATATGTTTACTTCCACTCAGCTGATTTTGGCATAAACGTCTGACGTACACGTACTGTATTAATTATTAAGTTATACCAAACTCAAACAACAAAATGTAACCAAAAATCGTTTTAGAGTGAAGCTCCTTCTAGAAGAGAGAAATGTGTTATACGTACGACAAGAACAAGTGGTAACATGCTTAGTAGTTCTATATTTTTATTATGGATTCGAACCAAGGTACCTCAGGTTCCATGAAAATTTCTAATGTACGAACAGGATTCCCCGCACGTCTTTTACACCGATATTGTTTTTTATTCTCGTATATAGATTATTAGAAGTCTACCAAGGCACACACAAATATTTTAAAAGCAAATTAATCATAGTACCCACAAATTGTGGTCTTAATTGCTTTCAAATATTAAATAAGGTTATGTTGTTTTCCGTTACATGATCTAGCAAAACTAATTAAATGGAAAATTAAAGCAAAACATCTAAATTTAGAACACATGGGCTTAATTGATCGATACTAAAACATAAGCTAGGCATCAAATATTCACGGTACATGCATAGCATTTTGAACATTGTTTAGTTCCGATATCGACTTTGGATATGGCTAGTTCACATTGCATGAATAATGGACTCGAAGTGCATTGAAAAACGAGGATAAAATTGGTCAAAATAATTACTCTCAGCTTTCACTGCATGCGTTTTAAAAATAGCGACTAATTTCTTATTTTTCTTTATTCACATTTTGTTTAAACCAATACTGAATAAGTTATAATTTCAAATGCATTTTTCTATTGTTAAATGCCTCAATGGAACATGCTATTACCTATACAAAATGAAAGTGAGAAAATATACGTCACTAAAATTTATTATTTACTTTTTAATTATATATTATATTCTAAATTTTGAAGATCCTGTTATGAAGATTTTTTATATTATTATTTATTTATGGGAAATACACAATATAAAAATAATTTAATAGCTAAGAATAATTTTTAACCGCGGTTAACCGACTGTGTCATTACCCAGCTAACCACGACTTACAGATTTAACCGAGGAAAACCGACTATTCATTAATATCACTAAATTTCGTTAAAAGTTTATTATTGTGAAAGCCAGTGTAACCAATTTTCTATTTCTTTCAAACTACAGTGACTGGTTAATAAGATAATCATTTAACCTAATATTTTTGCTAAAACTATACCTAATTGCATTATGAATTTTTAATATTCATTAATTGCTAGAGAAATATACGAGTATTTGTAACAGTACAATATTACTCAGAAGTCAGAACCAAAATCGGAAATAAAATATAATAAATTTCTCGACTGTGGTGTAGATTAGAAATGAAAAAATACACAAAATTTACAACAGAATTCTATTGACTGAGTGTTCAAACAAATACACGCCTCTATTCATTTAGCTTCCTAATTTCGTCAATATTTTTTAAAATCTCGTCAATGCCACTCATTTTTAAAAATATAACCTACCGCAACACCTTGTTTAAATTTTTATGTTTATATTGCTGTTTAGTTACGATGACTACGATGCAAAAGTGTATATGAATGAGAAAAATGCGTTTAAACGGGGTTATTAACTGTCTAAATTAAAACAGTGTTTAAATTTATCTATTTATTTTATTTTTGTTATTAAACAGTGTTGAAAATAGTGGGCTCTTAATACAAAAATGAACGATGTATTTAAGCTTAACCCTGTTTAAATTTTTGGTTCTGAATAGGCGTGTTAGAATTTATGTGCACATGAATTCACGTTTATGAATCTGTAAGACTGATGAAGATATACGTGTTTATCGAAACGTCGGTTTTGTAAGAATTAATACTGTAAGACAGATTTAAAATAATTTTAAACACTTAAAATCAAGCCTAAATTATAAGCTTTTTAGTCGAATTTATAGCGACGACAAGATAAACATCTAATCATCACATAAATTTCAGTTCGATTTCAGTCATAATTACGGTATCTTTTTATTATTACTATTTTCAAAATTTGCCATTATTGAATGTTTGGTATAAGTCGTTAAATCCTATTGAGTAGTCTCCAATTCATCTCCGCTCTTCTATTGCACAATTTACTAGTCTTATCAATATTTACAGTTTTGACAGTCTATTCAGTCTATCTGTATCTACTGCTTATGGCTATGGCTAATACTCAGTCTGTCTGTACTAAACATCAGTCAATTTTTATTATATAAATAGTTTAATTCTTCAAGTATACTTCATACGAGAATTGCATTGGTCTTTCGAACCGGATGAGTTGAAGTACGATTCTAAAATGTCTATTAAATCAAACACTGAATTTATTAACATCGAAATAATTCACAATTTTTGTAGAATTAATTACATCTGTAACTGAGAATTAATTTTTATTTACTTTTAGAAATTTGAAATAATCGCATAAATAACATTTTAACCCTGTGTTGGTCGATTAAACAACGAATACTCGTACGTATAATTTTTTTAAAATTTTTACGAATAGATGGTTTTACATTTTTTCTTACCAGATTAAAGTGAACATATAAATTTAAATTAATACTTCGTATCTATAAGCCTACGGTCAGACAAAGAATCAAAACATATATTAATAAACCTTTATTTTGTTGGGACACAAAGTTAATAACATATTACATCCGAGGTGGGATATGTTTCATTAAAGCCGAGGGTTTATGTATATTACGAGAGGCGAAGCCTCGAGGTGAGATACAGCGCGAGGCTTTAATGAAACTTCGACCGAGTATGTGTGCTATTATATTCACAATCATCCTCTTTTTAAATCAATAATTTTCAGAATAAATCATTGAGTTATAACCTTTAATTTTGTTAATATTTTTGACAGCTCTACTAAAATTTGTTTAGCCTACTTTATTATAGGGATCTATGACAATGTTGCTGGGCAACCCCTACATAAACATTTCCAACCCGTGGGGTGAAAGTGAAATCTGTTAATTCCCACCGTTCTCACCCAAGAGATTGTCATTGCAGATAGAAATGACGTATTTCGCAACCTCTAAAAGGTTAGGAATCGATATATTACTATAATGATTGTGAATAAAAAATAATTATTTATAAAGCTCTTCATTGACATGACGAAATAACAAATAAAGAAACACACACTGTTTTGATATTAATTTTATATTCTATGTACTCACTAACAACCATCCTACTCTTCGCTTTAAAACAAAACACCGATGAAGTTCAAACATATTTTTGAAATGTTTTGCCTACCTATTTGCAATGCAAGCAAATACAGTTTTCAGCTTTCAGGATTTATTTTACAATATGCAAACATATCAACTTCGAGAATAAGCCAGAAAGGATATATGAATGTGAAAAAATTGTTACGCGTTCGATACATATTTGTATAAGAGGAAAAGTATCCTTCAACATGTCACAATTTATTTATATCCCAACAGATTTGAAATCGAGAATAAAATCATATTGATATTAAAATACGATGCGAGCTATAAACAAATTATACGCATTTTACGCTTTACTTATGCTTTTCTGAAATCTGATTTCCATAGGATGACGAATTTAGATCAACACGGGAATCTATGTACTCAGCAATTAGCGATAGATTAGACCACTTCTCTAGCATTGTCTTAAGGTTGGTTTCTCATTGAGGTGTAACAAGGCGAGTAGGAATAAATAATCTTTTTATAAATTGTTCTAAATTATAGTTTCAGGAACAATATTTCAACTCTGTTATCTTTGTTAGTCAAAATTTAGTTAATAAATAATTATCATCAACCGAAGGGTCGCAATCAGTCAGAAAGAAACACACAAAAGTAAATTATTTTCAAGTGATAATAGGCGATTTCTGTATTTAATTGCCACCAGAGTCGAAAAGCCTGTTTCACACAGGTAAGAAGTGGCAAATGGAATCATAGTCCAGTCAGTGGAGATCAAAAAAGACCTTTGCCTTACAAAAGGAGGGGTAATTTTGATTTTAATATCCCGGGTGTCCCAAGAAATCCTTGACATAAGCGTTTAACATGGGAAAACAGTTTTTTGTAAATAAAAAGTGTCCGGCAAAAATGAAGCCATGATATTAGACATGATAATAGTACATTACCTTCAGTACATTATTTTTTACTAATTACTTTATTATTATTGCACAAATTGGAAAAAATCATAATAATTTATAAATTAATAATTGTTGCAGTATTTTATGATGAACATAATATAAAAAGATTTTCAAATGTCTTCCGTGGCAAAATGGTTAACCTAGCTGCTTTTGAAATATTCAATTTTATTGATTTGAGTTCGATTCTCCAGCAGGACATTTTCTATTTGTTACAAAAAAAATACTGAACTTTTAAAAATATATCTTTTATTTCCTATCACACTCATTTAGAAATAATAATAATAATAATAACTTTATAATAAATAAAGGGAAAATAATAAACAAAAATTGATTGCAACAATCAAAAGTGTGATATAATAAAAATGCATTATATTTTCTTTGATGTCAATAAGAAATAATTTCGTTTTTTATAAATACTGTAAAAATGCAATATATGTACATGTTTATTATATCTATCAATCTGAGTTATTTTTTATTAACAAGAAAAGAAAATATAATGCATTTTTATTATATCACTGTTTTAATTGTTTTAATGAATTTTTGTTTTTTTTTTATTTATTACAAAGGTATTATTATTTCTAAATGCTTGTAATAGGAAATAAAAGATAAATTTTTAAAAGTTCAATATTTTTTTGCCCAAAAAATAAAAAAAATGTCAATGAAGAATCGAACCCAAACCTATAAAATTTAATATTCCAAAGGTAGCTACGCTATTTCACAATTTTAATCTCTAATCATTAAATATTAAAACAATTATTTATTTATAGTTTTTTATATTTTTTTCTAATTTCTTCTAATTTGTAAAATAATAATAAAGTAATTAATAATAACGAACGTACATACGGTAATATACTATTATCATGTCCAATATTATGACATTTCTGCCTGACAATTTATATTTACAAAAAACTGTTTCCCCATGTTAAACGCCTATGTCAAGAATTTCTTGGGACACCCGGTATGTAGTTTATGTCAGGACTCTGATGTAAAATTCAAGTTTTCGACATTGGGAAAGAACACCAAAGGGTTCGTTTTTTTAGGTTATAAATATACAGGTGACACTGAAAAACGGGCCACTCAAAATAACTTTTTTATTTATTATTATTTTTTAAATCTCTTTACATATTCTTAACCTAAGCTTAGGGGCTCACAAATCATGGTATTTGACATGATGGTACTACTTCCGGTTTAACCGGAAATGACGTTAACTTTCATATTTCAAATGGGATAGCCTATATATATATTTTTTATATATTTGGATTTTACGTAAAATTACGAATCCAACGATATGCTTAAAGACAATTTTTATTGAAGAAATAAATTACAAAAATTATATGAATCATTAATCTGTTAAGTCATATTAGGTACGCAGTAATAACAAATTCATTATTTTTGTTAAACAAAATATGTAATCTTACAAAAATAACTTACTATTTAAACAATTAACTTAAATATTACTTAATATTATCTCAACTGTTTCCATAGCTTGCCTGATATCATGGCTCACCAGATTAATTTTGCATCATTTTCCCTTACGTTTTTGTAATTTATTTCTTCAATTAAAATGCACTTTAAAAATATCACTGAATTCGTAATTTTATATAGATTCTAAACATATAAAAATATATAGGGTGCCCCACTTAAAATATGAAAGTTAATGTCACCTCCGGTCAAACCAGAAGCTCTATAATCACGCCAAATACCGTGATTTGTAAGCCACTACGTCTAGTTTACAAATATTTAAAGAGAATTAAAAAATAATTATAAACAAAAAAGTTATATTGAGTGGCCCGTTTTTCAGTGTCATCCTGTATAAACCTAATTGATTTTCTGATTTTCATAAAAGCACCAAAAATAATACAATGTCGTCATTTGGGATGAATACAACAGCTTGTCAAAAAGAATAAAAGACACTGACAAAAAAATTCAGACTGCAAAAATAAAACAGCATGATTATCAAAAACGATTCAACAGAAAAAAATAAAACATGAAAAATTGGAGGAATGTGCGCTAAACACTTTCATTATCGTTATTTAACGAGGTTTCTATCAATATCATCCCAGAACAATTTCCACCAGTCTATCGAACGGAGATACGATAAAAAATCTCTAACGAGTGTCTATCGATTCCGACCTGCATTTTATATATAATGGAAAATAAATCAAGAAGAACAACATGTATTCTTGTTGGAGGTTGGAGTTTTCATCCTCTTATTTCCTCCTGAAACATGAAATTTTTAAATCTAGATACTTTTCTAACATCGATTGAAACATAGGAATTTTCGTCTTCAACTTGTAAGACAGACAAAAGGATTTCAATGGTTTCCGTATAAAGGTCTATTTATATCATCATGCATCGATCGTTTCCGAAATATAGCATTTCCTGTACGATATTTATGCAAGTTTTTATATAATCAGACGGTGAACCACTTCAGTTCCAAACAGTTTGGTAAGCACATTTTGGGTCCCTAGAATACGAATTTACTATTTTTACGAATGAATGTATGGATGTATGTATGTGTGAGTGTGTGTGTGTGTGTGTGTGTGTATGTGTTGTGTGTGTATGTGACGCTTGTTTCGGATCGCATAACTCCAATACCACGATTCCAAAAATTATATTTTTTTCGTATTTCTCGAGTTTAGATCCATATGCAGATGTAATTAGATTTTTGTTATAATTGGTCCGCCGGAAGTACGCTCATTTGTAACTTTTAATAGTTTTTCTTAAAAAGCGTGTTCAATAGATATAGAGTTAAAGAATTTTAATGATATATAATATATTGACAGATGTCAGTATCAATTGAAAAGAAATGTGGCAGAGATGAGAATGTTGAAATATATGTTGGAGAAGACACGGAAAGATAGGGTAAAGAACGAAATGATAAAAGATAAGATAAAAAGATAAATGATAAAAGTTTCTAGAAAGATACAAGAAACACGATTACATTGGTTTGAACATGTCATGACGAGAGATGAAGAATGTATTGGAAGAAGAATGAATAGCTTAGTAATACAAGATAGAAAAAACCGAGGAAGACTTGAGAGAAAAGGAAGTGAATGAGGACGACACGCAAAACAGAAATGAGTGGAAGAATAAAATAAAAAATAGCGACTCCTAACGAATGGGAAAAGCATAAATCAGCCAGCTATGCTAACCATGGAAAATACTAATATATTCAGATAATTCAAATTGCCAGATGTCAGTATCAATGAAAAGAAATCTGGCAGAGATGAAAATGTTGAAATAGATGTTGGAGAAGACACGAAAAGATAGGGCAAAGAATGAAATGATAAGGGAAATGGCTCGGGTGATAAAAATTTCTAGAAAGATATAAGAGAGACGATTACATTGGTTTGAACATGTCATGAGGAGAGATGAAGAATATATTGGAAGAAGAATGAATAGATTAGTAATACAAGATAGAAAAAACAGAGGAAAACCAAAGATAGGATGGAAGAACTGTATTGCGGAAGACTTGAGAGAAAAGGAAGTGAATGAGGACGACACGCAAAACGGAAATGAGTGGAAGAATAAAATAAAAAATAGCGACTCATAACGAATGGGAAAAGCTAAAGAAGAAGAAGAAGAAGAAGAAGAAGAAGAAGAAGAAGAAGAAGAAGAAGAAGATGTCAGTGTCAAGTGCAATTTGCATAGTTTGTTATAAAATAATTTTACCGGAAATATAGAATATTTTACAAGAAAATTTATGTATGGAATTTGTATATGATACACAGATTGACGGAAGGTAATGGGCTGGCCACGTCAATTTTTTTCTAATAATCCAGCAATAATTTTTTTGATGTTGCCATAGTCATAGGAACTACTTATGAGTATGTTCTTTTCTGATGGGCCAACTATAACAATGGCTATTAAGTGTTGGTACATTCAGCTACGTTCCTAAATTTGTATAGATATGCAAATTTTTTTCCATTAATGATGATTATATGCAACAAACTGTTTGGTGTAATATCTGGTCAATTAGAATTTTCTTAATATAGTACTTGTTTCCATGGTTATAGCATAGCAGACTGATTTATGAAATTTATTTTTTTATAAGTTTTTAACTCTATATCTATTGAATATAAAGTATAAAATGAAATCAAATCGTATAGAAAATGAAATATTCTTTAATATTTATAATAACATACAATGTCAAAAAATTGAGTATTTCCGGTTGATTTTAACTAGAATCTAATCACCTCTTCGTTTGGATGTAAACTCAAGGAATACATGAAATTATAATTTTTGGAATTATGGTTTTGGAGTTATGCGATCCGAAACGATCATCACACACACATTATAAAAAGACCAAAGACAATGCCTTCCTTACCTAAAGGTGTCGGAAGGTAAAAGACACAAGATAGAGGCTTTTGTGCAGAACTGTGCATTGTAAGAAAGATTTGTCCGTTAGTAGGTGTCTTAGTGAACACCAGGAGTTTTTTGTAAAAAAAACTAAGAACTGTCTAGAGTTTTCAATATGAAAAGAGCCGAAAAGTAAGGGTTTGAGATGCACTGATTTCTTCCCTTAGACAGAGTCAAAACCTTGATTCGTTCATACTTGATTTCCTGATTTTCATATCTTTGACCTTGTACCTTAAACTCAACTTTGTATTTCAGCGTAAAACAACTAATTAAATTGTACTGTATGTACTGTTCTCTCATCGTTGTGTAATTTTGTATTACTGTGTGTTTTACTCATGTAAGTAATTTGATTTTGTAATATTCTTCGTTAATCGGTATTAAAAGGAGTCGTAGATTGATGAGATTGATTTTGTAAATTAGAAAATAAGGACTAGAGTTTAGATAGAGTCAATAATTGATTTCTTTGTTGTTTTATATAATTTTATTTGCTCGCAAAGTATTAATATAATTTATATCTATTTATAATTTTGTTATTATTGGAAATATGTGTTTATTTCAATCTTATACTCAATTTTAGCGTGTATCTTAGTGATCTGAACAACGCGCGTCTATAAATTGAAAAACTTAGTGATGGATTAACAGACCGCGTCTGTTTACTCCTTTTTGCACGTGTCCTTGTATCTGAGGCCTCTGAGAACATGAATAGTTATATATAAATGTGAGAAATACTAAATATACTGATGGACCGATGGCTCTGTTATTTCCAAAATTAAAAGCAATAGACAGAATATAAACAGAATAATTTCCAAATCGTATAAACAATTTATATTTGATTGACATTTAATTTATCAATCATTTAAATCCTTCAAAATTGTACATTTCTTCCAACATAATCCTTCAATAATTATTTATTTCAATATCGAGTGAAAAACTGATTTCTGCCGAATTTACAGTTTGACATTCCGTGGAAAACAATAGGTCGCGTGATCACGCGATATTATCACGCTCTGATCTGGTATCACGTTCTCATGACATTGCTATTGGCTGTAGTTCCCGCTGATGAGCTGCTAACATCACCATTGAGGGAAGTTAATATCCTGTTTATACAATGAAACTAATGAAAGAGATTTTCATTTCTGATTGTACTTTCATAATAATGAATTAATAATTAAAGATTATTATCGTTTTGTATTAATGTGTTTTGATAATGCTGGTATTGTTTATTGAATAATTTGAGCAAATATGTTAGTTTTTCCAGCGTGAAAACATAATATTATTATTGTTTCATACGTTGATATAAATAAACTTATTATTAAACTTAATTAATATTCTGTTTAGCATTGTAACCATTAAATATCCCCTAATTAAGTTTTGTGTATTTCTACAATAAAACAAATATATACAATAAAATTTTTGAAAGATGTCCGATCAAGGTCATCTGTATAATGAACGATTTAACAAATAGGCATACATTTATCTCTTTCCTTTGCAAAGGCTATAAGCATATGCGATAATGATAGATATAACACGCTTGTCTTTCAAAAATTCATATTGTTTCGATTAAGCTAGGACATTCCACTTTAAAACGATGCTCGTTATTGATAACACTTTCGCTGTAACGTAAGTTTATTTATTAATTGAGATACATTACCTAAATTCATAGCCGTACGAATAACGTTATTTTTTGTCAGAGTCACTGACATTGTGTCAGCATCTTATTTTTCACATATTTGGTTTTACATTTGCTAATAAACTTACCAGTTGACTTATTTTTAAATTTTGAATGCTTTTATTGTAACATATATTTTTATAATAATAAAATAACAGTAGTATCTTATGTCCCCTCATAAAACTAAGCAAACGACACTACTGAATTTGTCATAATGCGCGGAGCAAAAATCTGAATTCATGCAATTCGTAGACGATCTTGATCGGACATTTTTCAAAAAATTACTGTATATATATATACTCATATCAACAAATTATCATCATTAATGGAAAAAATAAATTTCATATCTATACAAATTTAGGAACATAGCTGAATGCACCACTTCCCTGTATATCTAATAGCCATTGTTATTGGCCAATCAGAAAAGAGCATACTCATAAGTGGTTCCTATGACTATGGCAACATCAAAAAAAATATTGTGGGATTATTAGAAAAAAATTGATGTGGCCAGGACATTACCTTCCGTCAATCCTGTGTATCATGTACAAATTCCATATATAAATTTTCTTGTAAAAGGTTGTATATTTCCAGTAAAATTATTTCATAAAAAACTATGCAAATTACACTTGACACTGACATCTTCTTCTTCTTTTTTAGCTTTTCCCATTCGTTAGGAGTCACTATTTTTTATTTTATTCTTCCACTCATTTCTGTTTTGCGTGTCGTCCTCTTTCACTTCATCTTCTCTCAAGTCTTCCGCAAGACAGTCCTTTCATCTTATCTTTGGTCTTCCTTTGTTTCTTCTACCTTCTACTACTAAGCTATTCATTCTTCTTCCAATATATTCTTCATTCCTCCTAGTCTTGCCACATTCATTTTCTTTTCATTGATACTGACATCTGTCAATTTGAATTATCTGAATATATTAGCAGTTTCCATGGTTAGCATAGCTGGCTGATTTATGAAATTTAATATCATTAAAATTCCTTAACTCTATATCTATTGAATATGAAGTATAAAGTGCAATAAAATCGTATAGAGAACAATGTATACTTTAAAATTTAAAATGACATTAAATGTTAATAAATTATATTAAACTACGCTTTTTTAAGAAAAACTATTAAAAGTTGCAAATGAGCGTACTTCCGGTGGACCAATTATAACCAAAATCTAATCACGTCTGCATATGGATCTAAAATACGAAAAATATATAATTTTTGGAATCATGGTATTGGAGTTATACGATCCGAAACGAGCGTCACATACACACACACTCACATACACATACGCACACACACACACACACACACACACACACACACACACACACACTTACATACAGACATCATCGTAAAAATAGTAAATTCGTATTCTAGGGACCCCAAAACGTGCTTATTCGTTATAAGCTCAGTGTCGAATTTTTTTACCAAAAACAATACCTCCCTTACCTAAAGTTGAAGGAAGGTAAAAAGTATCGTTGTTAATTTTTTTTAAGTTTGCACATCTAAATATTACTACCCATTTTGCTAGCATGCATGTACCTAATTGTAAAGTATTTACCCGTATTTTTTACTGCTTTAAAAAAACTCTATTTCCAATTATTGTTCAATTGTTATTAAAAATAATCAGCTCTTCCTATTAATATTAAAATGATAAATACCGTGGTATTAAGTCCGTAGATTTGTCAAGACATATGTACGGACTTAATTCGTTCCTGTTCGCGGTTGGTATCTGGAAAAGTTCGTATCTCGAAATTTAGTTTTTCATTTTATTTTATAGGAAATTAATTAATGACGGTTTATCGCAAACTAGATAAAAACTGACAACTAGAGATGGTTTAACGCTGAACGTGTATATGAGATGAGTCTGAAAATTAAAAAAATGGCGGTTTATATCTTAGTAAAATAATTACAGGTTGTTATTTAAAAAATAAAAGATCATAGTTGTATCTTGTAAACCTGACTTATAAAAAATATCTAAATCTGCCAATAAATAATATATTTAAAATAATAAAACTTGTATATGATCCATTTTTTTCTATTACTTATAATAATAAAGTTAAGGTGGGGGGGACGTCTTCCCAGACTCGCCTATATACTAAGTATGTTAAAGTTGGATTCTAAGAACCTACATACATATTCACTAAAATGTCAATATGTATGCATTTTAATATGATTCGTATACCTCTTTTATCTACAGTTAAAATTATGAAATAAACTATAGCAGCCGTATTCATAACAACTTTATTATTCCACACTTATTCCCGGTATAACTATTCCACCTAGTTTAAATTTAAAACTAGTGTAATGACAGCAAAAGAAGAAGAGAACCGAAAATTGGACGAATAGAATTCGTTTTTGAGTTAATTAAAATACATGGCAGGCATATAATATGTAGATAAAAATTCAAATCAAAAAATAAAAGATAAAGCGTGGAATCAAGTTTATCTTAGCATGTCATAATCATTCTCACTTTCTTAAGAATCTGAAAATTATATAAAATGTAGATTGAATCCTTTAAAATAAATTTTACTAACCTATATTCTATATTTAATAATAAATATCCACAATCAATCTTGATGAAATTAGGTTAGGTCTGTGTGCTTTGACTACGGCTAGTTGTAGCTTTAGGAGCGCACTATACTAATCATGCGCAGAACAACGCGGAAAATTAAAAATTGACAGGTCTTAAACCAAATATATAGTTTAACGATTTATACTCAGTACCTCATGGTTTAAATACATTACCTGTTGGTATAAGCTAAACCTAAACATAAAAGTGTTATGAATACGATTATTTGCTAAACCTGGTATAAAAAACAAGTTTAAAGTTATTCCGGGTATATCTTTTGCTATGAATACGGCCGTAGATGATTAATAGCGGTCTAAAAAGGTAACCGTAAATATAGCGCCATATAATAAACCTCATTATATCGTATCTGGTTTAATCAGAGTAGCGTTAGAGGCTTATTGTACGAAGATAGGTAAAATTAATCTTTTTGTTAGTACAGATTAGAAATTACCTTAACTATAAATTTTTGATTGAAACTGACGTCAATATGATCAAAACCGTTTCATATCTCCATAAATAATCCCATCCCGTCATCATCATAACACAATTTTCGTTAACTTCCCAATTTAAATCATATAACCTTTATTCTGTGGATCATGATGAAACATTGAAAGAGCATTGGGAGGCTGGCGCAGATAACCTGGACGTGGACATGGAAATATAATCAACGCGTTGTCACCTATTACCGGTTGAGTGTGTGCGCTGCGGAATTCTACGCGCGCCGCAGAGCGTGATTAGCAATTACCCGGTACGGCGGTCGGTTACCGGTTCATCATCATCGCGCCAATACACTCATGCATACAACGAATTAGAAGTAATGCCAAGAAGGAGAAACATGCAAGGGAAGGAATTAGATCTGTGGGAGTTCCAGTAAAGTAATGCTATTTATTTAAGACTGCTTAGTGCTTGGATAAGAACTTATTATGTAATTTAATTAACAGCTATTTGAGTTAGGTAATATAAGTAGCTTTCTTTTGGTCATTGATATCCGATTTAAGTGATTCCAATCAGATCATACATGTTCTTTTGCTCTAAGATCAAATTCTCCTACTATCGAATTTTGGATTGCAATCCGTTATCCTCTTGTCTTCAATGTACGAGGGTCATTTCATAAATAATACTCAGGTTAACAACACTGCGATGATGCTACAACCAGTGATTTTTATGTCAGTTGTAGTAGAAGGCTTGGAGAAGATTCGTGTGTTTTGTTTTCAACTACAGCTTGCACGTGTTTTGGGTATTGTGACTGTTGAAGATCAGAGGTCATACATTAAGATCGAAACTTTACGTGGCAGAAACCTAACAGAAATCTACAGTGCTTTAAGTGAAATTTGCGGTGACTCAACAGTGGACCGTAATACAGTGTCTCGTTGAGCTAATAATTTTCGTGGTGGTCGTGTGAGCATAAACAATGATCCTAGACCAGTAAGACCGAAAACATCAGTAGATGAACGAAGTGTGAAACTTGTGAGAGATACTCTTAAAGAAGATCGTCGTGTGACATGTGAGGAACTTTTTGAAACAACAGGGATTTCGCTAACGTAATTTTTCTGAATTCTTACAATTGCTTTAAAGAAGGGAAAAATTTCTGCGCCATGGGTCACTCAATGTTTGACTGCTGAAAAGAAGCAGAAATGCTTGGACATTGCGGCCTTACTGCAACAAAGATTCGACGTTGAAGGTCAAGCATTCTTGTATCGAATAGTCGCTACTGATGAAATGTGCGTTACAGAATTTGAGCCGAATTTGATACTACAGTCCAACGAGTGGAGAGGTCCAAATTCCCCAAGGCAAAAAAATAAATTCGGAGAGCTCCATCAAAAGTCAAACAAATTGCTTATGATTACAAAGGAATCGTCATGCCAAACAGAGTTCCAAGGGACTTCATGTAAAAACTGCGCAGAAAATTTCACAAAACCCAACCTCAATTGCTCCAAGCTCCATGGCAATACTCGCCCCCCCCCCTTCGGAAATATCGTAACCAAAAAATTGCAAGAATACGGTTGGGAAGTGTTACCCTATGCATCCTGCAGTCCGGACATGAGTCCACTAGACTTCGACTTGTTCCCAAAGCTGAAACAGCCTATACGTGGGCATTGTTTTCCGTCTCTCTGGAAAAGCTTCATGCTGCCGTTACCCAAGCAATTCGAAAGATGAACAGAGATGGTGTTTTGGATGGAATAGTAAAACTACCCAGACATTTGAACTCGGTGATTGAGAAACAGGAAGACTAATTAAAGGATTTTAAAGAGATAGTGTACTAAAAATAAACAAATAAATAAACTAACAATTGTGTGCAATATTTATGAAATGACCCCCGTATTACCGAAATCTGTGTACGAAGCAGATTGACACACTTAGCAATAGGTAATATGCCGTGATGAAATATATATATAATGAATTATGAACAATTATTTTTATTGATATGAAACAATCGTAGATACAATTCTTTGAATAACACGTGTCCATTTATCTTCTGGTCGAACGCACGTCATTTGTTTACGATTTTGTTTCAATTTCATGAGTATCCTTTTAAGAAAATAACTTACCTACTAAATAAAATTTTATATTCAATTTGCTCGATTACAAAATTAAATGTGATTATTGAATTGGATGAAGAATTTGATTTTCTACAATAATTATTTGACGTATAAGTGTCTAAAATTAGTACGGCACAAGGAAAGACTGTTTTCCTTTGTTAAATGGCTATGGCGCACTCTTCGTGTTACACCCGGTATAAGCATAACAAATAAAATGATTTTAGTAAACTACCCTATTTTGATAAGAATGTCACTTTAAATTTTATTTGAAATGTAATATTACTCACAGAAAAACGATTTCAAAAACATTGGTGCAGAGACGACCGTTGAATAGGTCACTGAAGAGTAATTACCTGAAAAATAAAAAATATATATGAGAATATGAATATTAGTTCAATTTTTGCAAAACGTAAACAATTAACTTACTAATTTATTTTACTCGTAACTACAATACTTCTTCAATACCTTTTAAATAAATATTACTTCTTTTTTGCAGGGCTTCGAACCGAACCGGAACTTGAACCGAAACCGGAACAAACCGGACATTTTATATGAACCACTAGCTCGAACCAAACCGATTATTTTGAACCGGTTAAATGAACTGAACCACATATGTGAACCGGTTTGAAACAGACCACATATATGATCCGGTTCGTAGTAATAAAATTACGCATGCGCCCAGAATGTATTTGCGCAATGCTGCTACTGCCAATGCTGGTGTTGTTCACTAGGCTATGACGTGTGTCTATGACTTGCTTGTCCGAACATAAAAACTTTTTGTGTATACATACTCTATTACTCATTAGGTTGTAAATCATTCTCACATGTTAAGTTACACGTTTTATAAAAAAAATTCTCCCTTTTTTTGAAAGTTAATAATTAAAAAAGGTGTTAAGTTTTTCCTTTTTTTTCCAACGTTCCAGCTAATATTGACCTGATATATAAGATATATTTAATTACTTGTTATAACCAAGGGTCGTGTGGGGGTTCCCCATGTTATTATCTACAATTATTGACAATTTCTAGCCCTGATGAAGACTTTAGTCAAAGTCGAAACGTAGGCCAGGAAATAAATTAATTTTACACAGACTGTGTGTCCAATTATTTCCCAATTTTCATTCTACTACCAGTCGATCATCGTATTCAGCCCCTAAAATTCATAATGTCTCCTCAACGAGCCACATTAACAAGTTCGATTCTTGAAAAGATTATGTTAATCCGATATTTCGAGATATTTAATAAACAATAACAATTATATATATTTTTCATTTAATTTGTTTAATTTTAATTAAACATTACACAGAATAATTAATATGTTTTACAAGTTTATTTTTTAACTGTTGTACTTTTTGTTCAATTACATACATTTTTTTATAAATAAAAGGCTGAATAATAAGTGTTTACTTATTTAAATCGAAAAAAAAATTACACATGTTTAAAACTGCTGTTATCAAGGTTGGTAAGAGGAAAATGAAAATATATTTATGAAATAAGATGAACCAAACCGAACCGATCTTATGAACCGGTACAAGAACCGCTCCAGAATTAAATTTCATTAAACCAGAACAAAAACCGAACCGGTATACTACTCCGAACCGCGAACCAAAACCGAACCTATTTTACCAGCGGTTTACAGCCCTGATTTTTTGCAAATTATTCTATGGACGTTTTCTTTTTAGGGGAGAAATTAATTGAACTTACCTCGTACTAAACTGAACTGAACTGAACTACTCCTACAAAGAACAGTATGTTTTTTTTTTTTTAAATAAGAAGTAGAAAATAAAAAACATATATAGCATTATATTTCTAAGAGAATATAATTCCTTAGTCACGTGACATGTTTTCCGCCAATCAACATTCAGAATCTCCCTAGCTACGCGTTTATCACAGCGATGATAAAAAACAAGGAAATAAACGTCGTTACTAAGCGATTTGTTTTTTTATTTATGACATTGACAGTTAATTTTGAGTATAAAAATAAATAATAACAATAATTCAAACTCCGAAATATTAATTAAAACTCGTAAGTACCATGTTTTAATACAATATGAATATGTATATTAAAAGTTAGGTTAGGTTAGATTGCAAAAATTCATTATATTCTCTCATTAAATATAAGTTCGTGATATGATTAATAATCGAAGATATTGGCTCGTGAAACCGAAGCAGCACATTTCAACTCGTCCTTCGGACTCGTGAAATCTGCAGCTCGGTTTCACTTGAGAATATCATCGATGATAATCATATCACTTGTTATATTACGTATGACAATAATCTGCTGAATTGGCTTGTGGCTATAATATGTTGTATTACCTTATATGATTTGTTTTTGCCACATTCAATTATTTTACATTTTTATATTTCCAATAAAATCATTTCACAGAGATATTATGTAAATTTTATTTGACACGGACATCTGTCAATTAATAATATTCGAATATTCCGTTTCCATAGTGCAGCTTTTAGCAGCATAGGTTCCAAGATATTTATTTTTAATTCATTATCTTTAAATTCATTGAATATGAAGAAAAAAATATAATTAAAAGGAAAAGAGAATAGAATATTATTTAATAATTGTTTATAATAACATACCAGGTCAAAAAATTATATTTAACAGCGTTTTTTCAAGAAAAACTGTTAAAAATCTTTAAATTAGGGTACTTCGGGTTAACCAATCAACTCTTCATATGGACGTACCTACTAAAGAGGAATATGAAAGAATTTTAATTTTTGGAATTGTAGTATTGGAGTTATCGAAGGAGAAATTTTCGTCACTCTCAGACACACACACACATACACACACACACACACACACACACACACACACACACACACACGCACACATACATACATACAGATATAGTAAAAACAATAAATTCGTATTCTAGGGATTCTAAAACGTGCTTATTCATCAAAAACTCACCATAAAATTTTTTTACCCAAGACAATACCTTCCTTACGCGACGGGAGGTAAATATAATGTATTGATGAGGAGCATTTTTGTATACATACGAATACTAAAATATTCACCAATCACTAAAAAAGTTTTACTATAATGTTTATATAATAGATGCTAACATTATTGTTCAACATTTTACTAATCAACATTATAAGAAAATTTATTATTAAGTTTTCTTAGAAAATTATACATGTAACTTCAAGACACAAAAAAAAACAAGATTTACAACGCTGTTGATATATTTATAAACAACTGATAAACACTTCTTCATGTTGACAGTAAATGGAAATACTCCTTTATGTTATCATACTCTCAACGATTTAAATTCTCAGTTTTCCAATATTCCCCGAAAAGTTTTGAATTTCGATCTCAACTGAATTGCTAATACAAGCCACGTTTTATTGTTTGAGGAATAGAAGTTTAACAGAGAAAAACAAAGAACCAACACGTGGAATCAAGTTATGTTTTTGTTTGTTTCAGTTGTTTGTCTCTATTTTTATGTTAATAATAGTGTGATAACTGTATTGATATACTCCTCAAAATGACAAAAAGTATAAATTAATTTAGTTGTTTCCGTATTTTGAGAAAGAAAATACTGTACAAAGAATATAAATGTAGAAATATTCCTCGTTAAAGCAAAATGTAATCGCGATGAAGTTGAATTATTGAAATCCTTCAACAAAAACTAACTTTCATTGAAGTAACATTTGCAAAATATCCATATTCATTGTTTGTTTCTGGAATTTGTTCGAATTCTTTTATATACTACCGTTCACTTAGCTCTGACAGCTAAAATAAATAACGGAATTCTAAATATAGAGTCGATAAAATATTGCAAACTCAACAAAATAACAGATACTTGGTAAACTTTTCCTAAATTTACATAATTTATTATTGTAGGTACACAGAATGATAAAGTACATGCTATTTTTGTCTTTCCATCGTATGTATAGGTTATAAATATCGCTCTCCTGATAAAATGTGGTACTCCCCATTACGATTTATTGTTGCTACTTCATAGAATTTCACTGAAGGTAGTTCACAACAAAAGAGATTAACAATGAATGGAATCGTAAACGAACAAATTAACAAGACATACTTAATTGGAATTTATCGGGTTTCCCTCACTCATTTAATGACGTCATTTTAGGATTTACAATCATTTTTAATTGTATCGTTTCTGTTTTAACTACACGGGACATGAGCTTTCAATTTATCATTTTGCATAGTTAAATCGGTTAGAATAATTAGAAAAATAAGAGAATACAAAATTATTTTCTAAAAAAAAAATACACGAATTGTATAAGATGAGATAGAAAACCTATTATTTTGTTAATGTGACAGAAGTAGGTTTTCTTTACAAATTTTTGCGATTTTCCGTCCAGAAAATGAATTGTTTCTGATTACTTTTTACACCGGAAATTCCATATTTACTAAGCTAGCTCGGAAATTTTTCTATGACAGATCGAAAAGATACTTTCCCGACCCTACATGAATGTTTCCATGGTGATCAGTTGTTTATTCATTTATTTCTTATTTCATCGCAATAAAAAATAAAATAATGCATACCGATAGGTTTTTATTTATTCTTTTTTTCAGGACCGCGAAAAAAATATTGTACTCGGCATGACTTGGTGACTGATTCTAATTCACTTGGAGACTAGAGACTATCACAATGAAGTTTCTATTAATGACGTCAGATTTTAGGGATATAATTATCTAGATTGGTATAATGTGGGTGGAAAATGACAGGTTATATTTTTCATATATATCTACGTCGTTTTTTAAATTAAATTATAGGAAATGGAGTACCCAAGTGTGAAACGGAAAAAGGGGAGAAAATAAAATTACTTGTTTACAAGTGATATTTCATTTTATAAAGATTTTTTCATGTTGATGCTATGTGTCTTCTGCCTAATCATTTTTACCATACCAAACTAGAAAACTGAATCCCTATTTGAATCATGTAACAAAACCATGGTAACAATATGACAAATCTCTAAAATGTATTAGAATCGCTCCCTGAAAGTGTCTACTCACAGGCTTCCAAAGTAAAGTATCACTTTTAGGCCTTGTTACATAAATTACTATTTTTACCTTCCGTCACCTATAGGTAAGGAAGAGGTATTGTCTTTGGTCAAAAAATTCGACGGTGAGTTTTTAATGAATAAGCACGTTTTAAAGTCCCTACAATACAAATTTACTGATTTTACGATGATGTCTACATGTGTGTGTATGTGTGTTCTGTGTGTGTATGTGAGTGTGACAAAAATTTCTCCTTTGATAACTCCAATACTACAATTCCAAAAATTATAATTCTTTCATATTCCTCTTTCGTACGTCCATATAAAGAGTTGATTACATTTTAGTTATGACTGGTTAACCGGAAGTACCCTAATTTGAAGATTTTAACAGTTTTTCTTGAAAAAAAGCAGTCAAATATCATTTTTTGACCTTTTATGTTTTTATAAATAAAAGGATATGCTATTCTCTATTCGATTTAATTATATTTTTTTCTTCGTATTCAATGAATATCTTGCAACCTAATGCTAAAATCTGCACCATGGAAACAGAATATTCAAATGTTGCTAATTGACAAATGTCAGTGTCAAATAAAATTTACATAATATCTTTGTGAAATGATTTTACTGGAAATATAAAAATGTAAAATAATTTAAGGTGGCAAAAACAAAACAAATAAGGTAATACAACAGTTTATAGCCATAAGTCAATTATTATGTTATAAATATATATATATATATATATATATATATATATATATATATATATATATATATATATATATATTGGTAAAGGGTACGTTATCGCCTCCAAAGTAGATACTGAAGAAACGTTGTCACCTCATATATGACGCTGTCACCTCCGACTTCGGAGGCGACAACGTTTTTCCATATTCTCATCGGTTTTGGCCTTAGGACGTCATCTAAAGCCCAAAAATAAAAAATAGGTCGGAGGCGACAACGTAGCTTCCATACTCACAAAAAAAGTTTTTAGTTCCGGTATATACCGCTGGCGTTCGTGTTGCACAAAACATATAAGGAGGGCACGTTGTCGCCTCCGATTATATAAATCTCATTTTTGTATCACAAACGTTACTTTACCGCCTCCGCTAAATGGCAACGCCGGAGAAGAGGTCATAAGGATGTTTTCATATGATTTCATTTCATATTTGCAAGCTCGCGAAAAAAAGACGTGCAGTGATAGTGTAATCTGGTAATGATGTCATCAAGGACTAAGTTGCTGTTAAAACTGTGCAGTAAGTCCAACCAAAAAGCCTTTAAGTATTACACCAACAAATTGGACATGTGTATATAATACTACACTATTTAAAATATTTCATAATGTCATATGGTGTCTGAATGTTCTTCATAATACCCATTCGTTTTTAAATTAAAAGGCATTTAAATATTTATTAATTGATAATTTGTAAGGCTTTAATTTAAGACTATTTTTGTACCGAGCAATAGCGGGGAGTTCCCTCACTCATTCCCTCGATAGGTCGATCGGTCCGTGCGCACGGTAACTTGAGAACGCAAATTTGATGAAATTTTGTATGCAGCTTCTAAAGAAAAATCGCAGATCTAGGTTTGTGAATGGGCCAAATCGGCCCAAGATATATAAGGCCATTTGTCATTACTTTGTTACTTATTAACCGATCGGAACCAAATTTAAAACGTATGTTAAGTTATGTGTGAGTGAGAGAGTGAATGAGATGATGATGTTTAATAATATATAATATAGTAAAATACAAATATAAATTTAATAATAATAATGATAATATATGGTGTCAGGTCAGTAGTCAGGCCACTGCGACTCGTCAGTGATGGGAGCGGTCAGGCTCTGTAAATAAAACTCTCCGTGAATATAAATAATTCAGTGAGTAGTACAGACGTGGTTAATATTACTATATCTCAAATATAATTAATTAAATAAACAACAATCTCGCATCGTTCGCCGATCAGTGGTTACAGCAACTGATCCAAATCCCTCGATGCACTAGGGAGCACCGCAACTAGCGTTTCCCACGTTGCACCTCAACAGGAGGCCCGAGATAGGGTAATACACGAAGCTATCTCGATCCCTACGATGGGCCAGGGAGCACCGCAACTGACCTTTATACTCCTTAATACGGTACCACACATTTGCTCATCATCAATCATACATATATTTATATTACTCAACTTAATAGCAAAATGCAATGTAATTAAAGAAAATACAAGCCACTACGGTACCACTCACCTTTTTATTCAATATTCCTCTGTCACAGAATCACACACCAGATAACAAACACTCGACACAAATGTTAACCACATAATGAAGAATATTACCTCTGCAGTCTGCAGTCTGCCTCTCAGCCAAATCTTATCGCTTCACCCTAACATAAACAAAGGACAGCCACACTGCGCTCTTATATCTTTGTTTACGCTTCGATCTGTTGAAAATTAATCTCATGCGTACGTGCTGTATTTAAAACTAAATATTTGGAAATTAAAATATTCTACTCTGACAACTCGACCATTCTGACAATGATTCTCGCCCCGAGAATTTTCTGTATCTAAATAATAGAGTTATATATCCTTACCTACAAATCCTCCGAATCGGATGTAGATGAATCGGAAATTCCACCTGGAGGAACCCATGGTTTCATACGATCAACGGCTACTACATTGTCATACTTCTTTCTTGAACTTCTCCTTGATCCTTTGTGTTCTTTGACGACATACCGGTCATTTGGAAGTTGTTTTACCACGACAAATGGTCCATCATATTTCGGTCGTAGTTTTCTACTTGTACCTTCACCACGGGTTTGCATTGCAATTACTACTTGTTCACCTTCCTTGTAGGATTTTGGCAATTTTCGTTTACGATCATATCGCGTCTTCTGCTTCATTTGGTCTTCTACTATTTTTGATGCAACTTCTGTTCTTACTTGACTAATGTCGGAAGTGGTGGGCCGTTCTTCTTGTATAGCAGTCGTTAATTTTGCATCACCTACAGATCGTGGTCTATAGCCAAACATTAATTCACTAGCAGTTTTACCGGTTGCGCTTGATACGGTATTATTTATGGAAAATTGTACAGATGGTACATCATTATCCCATCGGTCACTGTCCATTGCAGTTGTTGCTAATGCTGTTAGAGCTGTACTATTGTATCTTTCCACTTGACCATTCGCTCGAGGAGTAGCAACTGCATTCATAATATGAGTGATTCCATGATTGTCGCAAAATTCTTTGAACCTTTTCGATGTAAAACTAGTTCCTCTATCGCTAATAATCCTAGTAGGGGTTCCAAATGTATTGAATGTTTTCTTAAGATGTAGAATAACATGTTTAGTTTTTGTGTCCTTAACTGGTTGTAAGAAAGTATATTTAGTAAAGGCGTCCACCATTACTAATAGGTACTGGTTTCTATTTTTCGATTTGATAAATGGTCCTAAGTGATCAAGATGTAGTGTGTGGAATGGTATCGGTTTCTTTTCGATTGGGTTCATTAACCCTTCCCTCTTTCCAGTTGGTCTTTTTTGATAGATGCAGTTAATACAACATTCTATGTATTTCCCAACATACTTTCGCATGTTAGGAAACCAATAGCATTCAGAAAGTTTGTTTATAGTCTTCTCAACACCAAAATGTCCAAAGTTGTCGTGAGATTCTCTTACTATTTGGTGCCTCATTCCTTTTGGAACTACCCATTTTAGTCCTGTTGTGGTACTTCGGTGTACTCTGTCGTCCCTCAATTTATACTCCTTATGGATTTTCTTTTCATAATCTGTCGTCGGGTTTTTAAGTAATATGTCTCTTATTAGTTTCAATTTCGTGTCTGTCATTTGTCCCGCCAATACCCAGTCGTCTATTTCTATATGAAAGATTTGTAGTGGTTCTTCGCTTTCCAATTCTGTTTCGTCTGGATTTCGGCTAAGTGCATCAACATGTGCCATTTTAACTCCAGGTCGATACTCAACGATAAATGAGAATTCTTGCAATTGTAACCACCATCTTGCAATTCTTGGGAGAAGATCTCTTTTTGAACTAGCGGTTTTCAAGGCGTTGCAGTCGGTAACTACTTTAAATTGAATTCCTATTAAATATGTTCTAAATTTCTTCAATGTTTCTACTACGGCTAATGTTTCGAGTTCATATGAGTGATAAACAGATTCTTGTTTGTTTGTTTGTCTACTGTAGTATGATACCGGTTGCAATTTCCCATTTTGTTGTTTTTGTAGTAGGATTCCTCCTAGTCCAATTTTACTAGCGTCACAGTGTACTTCAGTTTCTGCTTCAGGATTGTAGAGTGTTAATACCGGTTTATTACATAAAATTTGTTTTAATTTCGTGAATGCGGCTTGTTGTTCTTCATTCCAAATCCAAGGTTGTGATTGTTTGGTTAGCATAGTTATTGGTTTCACAATCGTTGCGTAATTCTTTACAAAATGTCTAAAGAAGCCGGTTAAACCAATAAATTGCCTCACGTGATATTGATTCTTTGGAATGGGGAAGTTATCAATGGCTTTTACTTTTTCTTTTCCAGGTTTAACACCGTCAGCATTAATTTCAAATCCTAAATAAGCTATAGTTGTTTTGAAGAAATAGCATTTCTTGAGATTTAGAGTTAATTTGTATAAGCGTAGCGTGTCCAGTACTTTCCTTAACTTTTCTAATCCTTCTTCGAAATTTTTAGCAGGGCAAATTATATCGTCTAAATATGCAGTCGCAACGTTCTTCATAGGAGAAAATATCTTGTTCACCAATCTTTGGAAAACCCCTGGTGCGTTTGTAAGTCCAAAAGGCATGCGATTAAATTCGTATTGTCCATCGGGTGTGACAAATGAAGTTTTCGATTTGGAAGATTCAGCCATTGGTATTTGATAGTATCCTGATGTCATGTCTAGTGCGGTGAAATATTTGAATCCCTGTAGTTGATCTAGTTGATCATCGATTCTTGGCAATGGAAACCTGTCGGGTATTGTTTTCTTGTTTAATTTTCTATAATCGATGCATAATCGCTCCTCTCCATTTTTCTTCTTTACCAGCAAGACCGGTGATGCGAACGCGGAATTGGATTCTCGTATTATTTCAGATTCTAAAAGGTCGTCAACTATTTCTTTTACTTTTGTTCTATTTTGTGGTGCCATACGGTACGGTCTGTATGTAATTGGAATTTCGTCTGTTAAATGAATGTTCATTTCTGCGGCATTGGTGCAGCCTAAACCTTTTACTCCAGATGAAAATCGGTCCGAATATATTTGTAACAATTCAAGCACTTGTTGTCTTTGTCCTGATGTTAATTCTTCTCCAATATTTACATTTTCTTCAATAATTATTGTATTTACTTCAAATGATTCTTCAGGTTCTTTATCATTCAGATGACAGATATATCCTCTAGCCACAACTTTATTCGGTTTGATATATAGTTCCTGATGGGAGACGTTAATAATTGTCATTATGGCTTCTAAATTTTCTCCAATATGACAGATATTACTTGGAATTATATGTTCTTCGCCTGGCTTATTTCTATGACTTGTTTCAATAAAAACATCACCCTGTTTGTCCGCGATTGTTTTTATGTGACCAACGTATCCTGGTGGTATGATTACAGCCTCTACTGTTTTGAAAGTTACTTTTTCATTTTTACATGCCGGTAGTGATGTTATCATTGCTTTAGTGTTAAATATTAGTAAATTATTATGATTCTTTACGATGTGCACATTTGGAAGTTCAGTGAAAGGTTGACCAATAATCATTGGTATTTGTTGTACCTGATCCGGAACTACATGAATATCTTGTAAATCCGTTACCCGGTCAACTTGTAATTTTTGTTTTGATAATAGTCCAACAGTTTCGGTATATCCATCGGCAAAACCGCGAATTACTCGTTTATTTTTGACGTCCGGTGTTAATAATAATTTCTCTGCTTCTGTTTGTTGTATGGTATTACATGTTGCCCCCAAATCAATAAATGCTCGGATTTCACAATCATTCAACCTCACATTCTTAAAATATTTACTATCTACTTTAGTAATAAAATTAAAATTAATAGATTCACCTTTTCCTTGATTTCCTGCTTTAGAAGTTGGATTTGATGGATTTCGATTTATATTTGGACATTCTGTTCGACGATGTCCAGGACGTTGACAGCCAAAACAAACCAATTTGGGACGTGTTTGGAAACGGTTTGTTGAAGTATTTGGACGATGTAAATCTTTTGTTTTCACATATAAACCTGGGTGAGTCGACTTGTATTTGTGTATATTTTTATCGGGTCTCGCATATTCTGTCCTATCCTTCGTAGTACGGAGGAAGTTAAATAGTAGTTCTGGTGTTGCATATTGTCCGGCTCTGGCAGCAGCTTGTACCATAGGATCAGTAATGCCTCCAATGATACACGATACCGCATTACTCCCAAAAATTTGTAGTGAGTGTAACATTGCTAGTTTTTCATAATAATAGTGAAGATACGTCTCGTTGGGGTTTTTGTATCTTCGTACCAATTCATTTATTTGTTGCCAGTAATCCACGCGACTCGGAAATGCATCAATCAACATTTTCTTCCATGTTGTCCAATCATGATTTATGCTTGACAGTGACTCATACCAAGTTTTCGCCAATCCTTTCAATTTTGCAGTCGCGTTAATTATCTTAGCTCGTTCATCCCAACCACAAACATACGATAATTCATCTACTGTTTTGAGCCATTTCTCCATCGTTTGCATTTTATTTTCTGGATCGAAATACGGTAGATTTTCACGCCCCACGTTATTAGTATTACTTCCAGACGAAGTTGAAGCTAGATTTTGTTGCATAGTCGAAACATTTTGGGTTAGTTGCAACATCATATTTGATATAACTTGTAAATCCTCGGAAACATGTGACTGATTACTACTTGTAGTTGTAGTTGACTGGTCAGTTGCCTCTGGGTTAGACACAATAGTAGCGATAGTATTACTTTCCTCCTGGCTCACTAACTGAGAAATATTTCTGCGATTTCCCCGTCTCTTACTCATTATTGATGAATTGGTATTTGTGTAATTACAAATTTAAATTAAATTGACGTATACGGATTCTAAATTTTAGTATTTAAATTTTGAATTTGTCAGGTTCTGATCTTTTGAGTCTGTCAGGTTCTGATCTTTTGAGTCTGTCAGGTTCTGATCATTTAAATTTTGAATTTGTCAGGTTCTTATCGTTTGAGTTTGTCAGATTCTGATCCCACTTCTGAGATGTTAAGTTATGTGTGAGTGAGAGAGTGAATGAGATGATGATGTTTAATAATATATAATATAGTAAAATACAAATATAAATTTAATAATAATAATGATAATATATGGTGTCAGGTCAGTAGTCAGGCCACTGCGACTCGTCAGTGATGGGAGCGGTCAGGCTCTGTAAATAAAACTCTCCGTGAATATAAATAATTCAGTGAGTAGTACAGACGTGGTTAATATTACTATATCTCAAATATAATTAATTAAATAAACAACAATCTCGCATCGTTCGCCGATCAGTGGTTACAGCAACTGATCCAAATCCCTCGATGCACTAGGGAGCACCGCAACTAGCGTTTCCCACGTTGCACCTCAACAGGAGGCCCGAGATAGGGTAATACACGAATCTATCTCGATCCCTACGATGGGCCAGGGAGCACCGCAACTGACCTTTATACTCCTTAATACGGTACCACACATTTGCTCATCATCAATCATACATATATTTATATTATTCAACTTAATAGCAAAATGCAATGTAATTAAAGAAAATACAAGCCACTACGGTACCACTCACCTTTTTATTCAATATTCCTCTGTCACAGAATCACACACCAGATAACAAACACTCGACACAAATGTTAACCACATAATGAAGAATATTACATTGTGATCTATTCGATGTAAAAACATGCTTGAATACAAAATTTAACAACTATATTTTAATTAGAAAAGTCCTTTTGGTCGTTTTTAAAATTTTAAAAATAATATAAAATTTCTCAAGAAACGGCTATCGCCATTAAAGTTTATAGGCAGAGTCTAAAGTGAAATTGTAAATGAAATTTCGGCCTTACCAGTCCAAAAATATATAAGGCCCTATTGTCATTTCCCAGTTAATTATAAACCATTGTGACCAACTTTGCAGCATGTTTATTCAATGTGAAACCAAGCCGAATAACAATTTTAATAGCATTATCTTCATTAGAAAGTGCATTAATATTTATTTAAAGCAAAAAAAAGGTCCTTCAACTATAACTACATACAGTAAAAACAAAAATAGGTACAAATAATTGGAAACTAACAATAATTTTAGGATGGACCGCTGCAGAAGTTGATGCTTTAGAGATAGAATTTGCTTCATACATACAGAAAAAATCTGTTGTGGCCAGCACAATACCTTCCGTCAATCCTGTGTGTTATGTATAAATTCCATACATAAATTTTCTTGCAAGATTCTAAATTTCCAGTAAAATTATTTCATAAACAAACTATGCAAATAACACTTGACACTGATATCTTCTTCTACTTTAGCTTTTCCCATTCGTTAGGGGTCGCAATTTTTATATTTTTATTCCACTCATTTCTGTTTTGCGTGTCGTCTTCATTCAGGTCCTTTTCTTGCAAGTTTTGCGCAATACAGTCCTTTCATCTTATCTTCGGTCTTCTTCTGTTTCTTCTACCTTCCACTACTAAGCTATTCATTCTTCTTTCAATATATTCTACAACTTTCCTTATGACATGTTCAAACCAGTGTAATCGTCTCCCTTGTATCTTTCTAGAAACTTCTAATACTCGAGTTATTTCCCTTATTCATTCATTCCTTACTGTATCTTTCCGTGTCTTCCCCAACATCTATTTCAACATCCTCATCTCTACCACATTCATTATCTTTTCAGTTAGAATTGTCTTAATATAGTAGTTGTTTCAATGATTATAGCATAGATGGCTGATTAATAAATTTTTATTTCTTTATAATTCATTAAATCTATATCCATTGAATATGAAATATAAAATGCTATCAATTCGTATAGATAATAGAATATTTTTTAATATTTATAATGACATTAAATGTGTAAATAATATTTCATAGTTTGTTTATAAAATAATTTTACTGGAAATATAATAATAATAATAATATAGGATCTTTTGCATGAAAATTTATGTATAGGGCACGAGAAATCACGTGACTTTCTGACCATGCCAAGCAGATATCAGAATGACAGCTATTAATTATGTCCGTAACTGACAAATGTCAATTATACATTCAAAATTTAATTTTTTGGTATTTTATGATTCCTTTTCTCGGCAACTGAATTCCACATTCCTATAACAAATAAACCACATGAAATAAGAAAATCTTGAAATTTTGAATGAAAAATTATGACTTTTGTCAGTTATGGATTTAATTAATAACTGTCATTTTGACACGGGTCCCCATATCTGCTTGCCAAAGCCAGCAAAGTCACGTCACTGCACGTGCCTTATACATAAATTTTCTTGAAAAGATCCTATATTTCCAGTAAAAATATTTCATGAACAAACTATGCAAATTGCACTTGACACTGACTTCTTCTTCTTCAGTTTTTCCCATTCTTTAGGGCGGTCGCTATTTTTTATTTTCTTCTTTCAATCATTTTTGTTTTGCGTAGCGTCCTCATTCAGTTCCTTTTCTCTCAAGTCTTCCGCAATACAGTCCTTTCATCTTATATTTGGTCTTCCTATGTTTCTTTGACCTTCTATTACTAAGCTATTCATTCTTATTCTAATATATTCATTTCTCCTCATGACATGTTCAAACCAATGTAATCGTCTCTCATATCTTTCTAGAAACACTAAAGTTATTTCCCTTATTCTTTCATTTATTTACTTTTTATTGATACTGACATCTGTCAATTTGAATTACCTGATATATTAGCAGTTTCCATGGTTAAGTTAGCATAGCTGACTGATTTATGAAATTTATTATATTTATAATTCTTTAACTCTATATCTGTTGCATATGAAATATAAAATGCAATCAAATCGTATAGAGAATAATATATTCTTTAAGTTGTAATAATATTTTTCAAGAAAAACTGTTAAAATCTTCAAATGAGGATACTTCCGGTTGACCAATTATAACCAACATCTAATCAAGTCTGCATATGGTTGCAAAGAAGAGGAATACGCAAGAATTGTAATTTTTGGAATTGTAGTATTGGAGATATCGCGGCCGAAACTGCGGTCACACACACACACACTAACACACACACACACACACACACACACACATACAGACATTATCGTAAAAATAGTAAAATCGTATTGTAAAGACTCCAATTCAATGAAAACTCACCACCGAATTTTTTGACCAATGACAATACCTTCCTTACCTAGAGGTGACGGAAGGTAAAAAAATTATCCATCAGGCCAACAAATAAAAGATTTTATACAGAAGAAAAATATAAATCGAACCGTCATAGTTTTAAAATCTAAATTGCAACATTTAATTAAACTTGCGACTAAAAATTAGTTGCTATACGTAAAACATTTTTTGCAGTTTGATACTTTTTCAATGTTTTTTTTTTTTTAGAAGTGCAAGTCTTTTAATTTCAAAGCTTATCTGGTTAATTTACCAGTAGCGGATTATTAGCAGTGGCGGTCACCCATTATGTTTTACATACTTACCTCGCTGTATCCATATGAATAAAACATTCTATAACTGAGTTAAATTTCATATTCCATATGAACATATCTTATTTCACGTTGCCGAAATCAGAAAATGTGCTTTTGCCAAAAATATGGTGCAAACTATCAGACTGTATGTGTATTCATATTAAAAATCCAGAACGCAGATAAAGAGGTGTCTATGTGACCTCCGATAATGTGGCAACACTGTCGGAGGCAACAACGACTACACGGTGTACGCATGTGTACAGTTTTCGGAGGTCACAGCGTACTTTCTGTGCTTCCTATGTATGACCCCATAAATACTTAAAAATCTTTTCCCCTCTCAAGGAATTCGGATTGATTATCATTTCAACACCCCATATATACATTTTTTGTCGAGGTAGCTCAATGGGAAGACCCGGAGGCCAGGTCGCCTTTTCCATGTACCGGAGGCGACAAGATACCGTGTATCAATATATATATATATATATATATATATATATATATATATATATATATATATATATATATATATATATATATTTAGTGATATTTAGTGATTCTTTCAGTAAATTTAAAAGAAATATCAATAATCTATCAATCTGAGATTTAGTTTAATTTTTTTTATCGTTTGTTAAGTGTTGTTCATCATGTTATTCTCTATTGTCCTCATTTGTCTATTTGTATCATTTTGTAAATTTATACATTTTGTATAATCGTCCTGTAATTGGGATCCTAGATCCTGTTGGATAGATTTAATAATAAATAAATAATGCTATATATGTTTTCATTTTCTACTTTTTATTTTAAAAAACATAGCGTTCTTTTTCGTAGTTCAGTTCTGTTCAGCACGAGGTAAGATCAGTTCATTTCTCTTCTAAAAAGAAAACGCCTATAGAATAATTTACAAACAAATTTCTGTGTGTAATTTGTAGGTACTAAATACGTAGAATTGAAGTTATTGTGCTGGCCACATCAGATTTTTTTATTATTTTAGGTTTTGAATTCTATGAACTACACCAGTTAATAAAATAATTAATAAGATATTACAGTCACGCTAGAATTATTGTTAGTAAGAAAAGTTAAGTAGAAAACAATATCATGTTAAGCAGTTATTTATGTCTTTTAAAATTAAATTGCGAAAGTTCGTTAAAACTTAATCATTTTTTTAAATATCGCTTTAAGTGAACGTATTGATTTAACCAGAGACCATTTCGCTTTGACAATTTTTAAATCAGCCTGAAATTAATTTGACACTTTTTAAGTTTTTTAGTAATTAGTTTGACAGCTTTAGCAGTTTTTAAGTTACCACAAATTAATTTGACAACTTTAACAGTACGAGAAAATGTCGAGTGATATAATCATAAATGAAGGAAATAATAATTCTATTTATACTGTTTCAACGATCACGCTTTTTGATAAGATTTTATCAGTAACAAAACAAACCATTACTAACCTAAGCTAACGAAAAATGAATTTTCAATCAATATATTTGACGGAAACAACTATGACGATTACATGACGCAAAAGTCGTTACCTAGGTAACACTAGAAAATAAAATGATATGAATAGATATGAATAAAATGAAATGAATAGATATGATCAGCATACAACCGTAAGGTACTGCTTCAACATTTGCTAGCGTTTTATCATAGTCACGCCAAGTGATGACGTCATACTGCGGCGTCATTACACAGACCGTTTCAAAACGATTCAAACAGAAACAATAATTGTAATTTAAAATGTATCACAATTTTCATAATAGAATCCAATTTTTGTTACTATACTACATTCGCCGAAACGAGAGTATGTGGAACTAATTCTTGAACAGAAACAAGTCATTCTATTGGTACGGCTACAAAATTTTCCGTTTTTGACAAATAGAATGACTTGTTGTTCAAGAATTAGTTCCACATTCTCTCGTTTCAACGAACGAAGTATAGTGCATTAAGCTTCAATGGGGTACTCCGCCGACTATCAAAGTTTAAAAAAATTATTAGTTTTTAAAATATTCGAGTTTTTAGTACCATTACCTCATCTTTATATATACGTTATACATTTATTCTACTCCAAATTATTACTACTTTCAATCTTTCTGCTATCGCTATTTTAAAAAATCTGATGTGGCCAGCAGATTAGCTTCCGTCAATTCTGTGTATTATGTACAAATTCCGTACATAAATTTTCTTGCAAAAGATTTCATATTTCCAGTAAAATTATTTCATAAACAAAGTATGTAAATTGCAGTTGACACGGACATTTTCTTCGTCTTCTTCTTCTTCTTTAGCTTTTCCCATTCGTTAGTCGCTAGTCCTTAGTCTTCCTCTGTTTCTTCTACCTTCTACCACTAAGCTGTTCATTCTTCTTTCAATATATTATTTTCTCTCCTTATGACATGTTCAAACCAATGTAAACGTCTCTCTTGTATCTCTCTAGAAACTTCAGCCGAGACATTTCCCTTATCCTCTCATTACTAATCCTATCTTTCTGAAGCCATCTCAACATCCTCATCTCTCCATCACATTCATTTTATTTTCATTAACACTGACATTTGTCAATCCGAATTTTCTTAATATATTAGCTGCTTCCAGGGTTATATCATAGTGGATGCTTTATTCCTTTATAATTCTTTATCTCTATATCCATTGAATATGAATTATAAAATGCAGTCAAGTCGTATGGATAATACAATATTCTTTAATATATATATATATATATATATATATATATATATATATATATATATATAGAGGGTGGTTTTGAACTTAATGTCATAAATTTAAAGGTAAGTAGTATGACATGTGTAGATTACATGTTGTACCTTGCTCCTCCCTCTACAAGAACCAACCCTTCATCAGTTTTATAATGACCTCTGATATGAATGTACGTTTTTTACATATTTTTTATAGTTTGATGAAATCTACAACCTTCTTTTTAACTATGTATAATTCATTATATTTTTCTATAAATCTAAAAACTTGTAAGTAGCCAGTTCTTAAAATTTGTTCCAGAACCCTGATGATGGTCTAATTGAAACCGACACGTCGGTATTGTTTATATTTCAATAAATAATCTTCTAACAAAGGATTGAATCTCCATTAACAGTCGATTAAAACTTATTGCAATACAATTAAACTTCATTAACATTTAATCCATTCTAAAAATGCATACTGCATATTTGTTTTACACTTCATATAATTATACTTCATTAACATTTAATCCATTCTAAAAATGCATACTGCTCATTTATTTTGCCCTCATATATGTTGGCATTGTCAGATTCCACAAATTTCCCTCTAACTTGGCTCTATCTCCCTCACGAACTAACACTCGCACTAGATCAAAGTTTCCCGAGCTTGTTGCAGAGTTTGGCTACAGGTACCAGTATTTATATAACGAAGCGAAGGATTTGTTCAACCGGAATGGTTGGCGGTAACCAAGCGGAAAGGATGCGGTCAACCGGACGCCATCTAGAGAGAACATCACGAGACGCGGAAAAAACTTGATCGACGATTCTCGCAGGGGAAGAGAACAACAGTTTATTTTTTTGTAAAGTTTCCTCCGTTTTAAAACAGGGAATCTGATAGCGATATTTCTGGTGTTTGTAATAGAACTTACAGAATTGAAGTCACATGCGAGAGATAGAACATCTCAATACGAACAAACCCCCTCCCGTTGTCTTTTGCATCTGTCATTCAGGGTTATAATATAGATTTCTATTCCGAATTATTTTATGACAAATATAATTCTAAAACCAGAAGATATGCCTGGAGCAACTAATATAATTATCTATATCAAATGACATTTACGATGTTTGAAACTTTGAATTTGCACTGTGAATGGATGATGACAGTTCTTTGTTTATATTGCCGTAACAATACTTTATGAATTGCCGCCAAAGATGCGTTTTGTAAATTGCACTTGTGTAAGTGTCTATTTAATTAATTCCGGATAATATTAAAATAAAAAATATGATGTTAGATAAATATGTCAAAAGAAAAAAGTAGTCACTTTTTCAAAGTGGCGTAAATTTAATGTAAGTTTAGTAATCTTGTTGAAACTTGGAATATATGTAGATAAATTGTTTATTTGGATATTGCTACATGTTTTTTTTTTTTAATTTAATTAAATTTGTAATCTTTGTATAGCTTAGAACTTAACAGTAACAAAAACTAAAAAAAATTAGGAAATTTCTAATAATAGAACGTCATATCTTATGATAATTTCACTTCATTTATTATAACAATAAAGTCAATATGAAGTATTGCCTCCTCTTGTTCGAATTACTGCTTGACAGCGTCTTGGCATGCTTCGAATTAGCCTACGAATCACATCATGTGGGATGCGTAGCCATTCTTCTGGCAGAGCTTGTTCCAGCTGAGCGAGGGTTTGTGGAGGGTTTGGACGAGTGTGAACAGCTCTTCCCAGCATATCCCACATGTGCTCTATGGGATTCATGTCCGGACTACATGCTGGCCAATTCATTGTTTGAATGTTTTGATCATGAAGATAATTAATCACTATGTTTGCGACATGGGGCCTAGCATTATCATGCATGTAGACGAATTCTCGACCAAAATTTTGGGCATATTGACGAACATGTACATCTAGAATTTCATTTACATATCTTTGTGCATTCAGAGCACCATTTCGAACAATGACGAGCTCAGTACGGGTATCTAATGTGATGCCGCCCCAAACCATTATCGATCCTCCACCAAAAGGAATAGTTTCACGCATTGTATTGGGAAGGTAACATTCTCCTGGTCTTCTCCAAACGTCCATCATTACCCGATAGAAGAAACCTGGACTCATCTGTAAACATGACTCGTCACCAGTGCCTCAGTTGCCAGTTTAGGTGTTCTCGGCCGAATTGCACTCGCATTCTACGATGATTTCTGGACAATTTTGGAACTTTAACGGGTCTTCTGGACCTTAGATTAACTTCATGCAGTCTATTTCTGACAGTTTGGTCACTAATTATGCACCCAGTAGCTTGTCGAACATCTGCCTGAAGGTCTCGTGCTGTAGCTGTACGACTGCGTAGGGCTTGCAGACGAAGAAAACGGTCTTAACCTGCAGTAGTTTTTCGGTTTCGACCACTACCAGGACGTCTTGTAACAAATCCGGTCTCCCTGTAACGTCTCCACAGCTTCCACACAGTTCCCTATACAATTCCCAATTGTTGAGCCACGTACCGTTGAGATCGTCTTTCTTCTAGTAAAGTTACCGCTCGCATAACCTGTACTGGCGTTAGTTGCCTTCTTATTTGTGGTGCAACTTGAATGTGTTCACCCATAATGTTAAAAAGCAATTTTAACAAGTACACTAGCATGTATGCATGTAAAAATAATGTCTATCCCATTTTGTTTTTTGTTACTTATTAGGTCTAACTTGTTTGACATAAGCACACCTTATAATATTTTTGTATTATGTGAAAATTATTAAAGATAAAGGACAAGTGTTCACATATATCAAGTATAACAAGATTCCTAAAATCCACAATTTGGATTGGTTTATAAATTTATGAATGAAATAGTCAATATAAATTATTTATCTGTACCTAAAATGTTGAATTTCATATGTTTAGCAAGATTCGATGTAGGTACAGTCTTCTTCTTGTTCTTCTCTATGTATTATGACACGACGATAACACAATGCCCGCTATACTCATCTTGGTTATTATTCTTTTTTTAGAAAAATTTACATAGTAGAAATTTTCGTCTGAAAAAAGATTAATGCTACAATCATAATGAACAATTTGGCGCCCTCCCTAAGAGAAATATTTACAAAAGAATACGAACTGGTTCTAGCTGCTTAACTTAGTGATTAGCAGGGGCGTATCAAACAAAATATATTTATCATCTTAATAAATGTACATAAATATTTCAGTGGACGCCTTTTCACAAAAGGCACCTGGAGCAGTTACTCCTCTGCTCCATATCACCGCAGTGGCTTGGCTACAATAGAGCAATTTGTGATTATTTTAAAAGCATTCTCAAAGAAAATTGGTTAGAAGCTTTTAAGAAGTGGAAGGAAATAATGGTGAAGTGTATGTCTTATTTTCAATCATTCTAGGCCAGCCCTCGTATTATCCCTATTACAATGAACTACGAGTAAAATCCATTACACAAATTCATTTCATACCATTTTACTGAACAATAAAAATTAATATCTATGACTGCTAATATTTATCTACTCTTAATCATTCTTGATTAAACTATGACTAAAATAACAAATTTAGTTTTTTTTTTCTATAATCATACCAATATGTTTTTAATTGGTAGCCATAGTAATTAATTACTTAGTTAAGGTAAATACTACGAATTTTACTTATATGTAGTTATATTTTATTCTATTGTAATAGTTTTGCTCCAGTATCAAAATTACTCGTTCCCACATCAATTAATTCCAATGCTGTCAGACGTTTCAACCGTATGAAAGCCTTTCATTGCCATTGTGTGTAATACGAGATCACAAAAACCATTATGCTGCTAGAACTATAGATTTTAGATCGAAAAAGTGAACAGCCCTCATTTGCAACTTTTAATAGTTTTTCTTGAAACAACGGAGTTAAATATTATTTATTGATATTTAATGATTATAAATTTTAAAGAATACATTATTCTCTATACGATTTCATTGAATTTTATACTTCATATTGAATAGATATAGAGTTAAAGAATTATAAAGATATTAAATTTCATACTGCTAATATATTCAGATAATTCAAATTGACAGATGTCAATATCAATGAGAAGAAAATGAATGTGGCAGAGATGAGGATAGGTGGCTGCAAAACTTCTTGACTGAAAAGGTGATTGTCCTCATGTGTCTTCTTCTCCTCCTGAAGAAGAGGTGTCGAAACCGGTAGAGGCGGAAATAAATAATAATTGACTGATATCCAGTAATTTCTTCTTCCCAAGTTAAGATAGATGTTGGGGAAGACACGGAAAGATAAAGTAAAAAATCTGTTGTGGCCAGCACAATACCTCTCGCCACTTCCTTTTTTTGGTTACATAAGTATAGGGCGCGAACGGTAATGTTACATTTTTGGGCTTGACAAGCAAATGTGTGGGCCCGTTTCAGAATGATAATTAGTAATTATGTACATAGATGTCAAATGTTAGAATTTTTCATTAAAAATTTCAAGATTTTCTAAATTTACGTAGTTAATTTATCACCAGGAGTTTAAAGTTTACTTGTATGCCTTAGATATTTAACATTTAATTCTGCTCCACATGGAATTGGAAAATCACTAAATTTAGAATGAGAAATTATGATATTTGACATCTATATACATAATTACTAGCTATCATTCTGACATGGGCCCCCATATCTGCTTGTCAAGGCCAACAAAATCATATGACTGCTCGCTCCCTATTGTATTTAACATTTCTTGTATACCTACACTCTACACCAAAAATTCTACTTACGCATATATCTATTCCATATATATTTAGATTGTTTAATTTTAAATTCATTTTTGATGAAGAAATTTTGTCCTCTTCTAATTTTTCGAAATGTTTCCAATTCTATTAATACATTAAGAAATAATATAATGTATGTACTTCCCAGAAAAAGTCTTCAGTAATGTCTTCGGATTTCTGACACTGACATTATCTGTCAGTTACAAACAAATTAAATTTTCAACTATTTTCCATGGCCATTCTTTCGGCTGTAAAATTTATTATAACAGATTATTTTACATACTATATTTCTTCTATCTCTAAATCTATAGAATATATTGTAAAATATTTAAATGTATCAGAAAGAGAATTTATTTTTCTTTAATATTATCAAGAAAAAATTTCAAAAAATATTATTTAAAAGATTTTTTTTCAAGAATCTTCTACTTCCGGTTGTCCAATTGTTACCAAAACCTTTTCAGATCTTCCCATGAATGTCCGATTGGGAAATACGTAGTTAAAAAAATTTAAAGTCTTATAGTTTTTGAGTAACCGTCCTTCCAACATCCCACACACACACACACATACACACACACATCCACACACACACACACACAGACATCATCGTAAAAATGATAAAATCGGATTGTAGGGACCTTAAAACGTGCTTATTCAATAAAATCTGGATATGCGATTTTTAGCATGAATACAATACCTCTCTTAGCGAGAGGTAAAAATTAAAGGATAAGGAAAATGGCTCTAGTGATAGAAGTTTCTAGAAAGATACAACAGAGACGATTACATTGGTTTGAACATGTCAGAAATGAAGAATATATTGGAAGAAGAATGAATAGCTTAGTAGTAGAAGGTAGAAGAAACAGAGGCAGACCAAAGATAAGATAGAAGGGCTGTATTACGGAAGACTTGAGAGAAAAGGAAGTGAATGAGGACCACACTCAAAACAGGAATGAGTGCAAGAAGAAAATATAAAATAGCGACCCCTAACAAATGAGAAAAGCTAAAGATGAAGATGTCAGTGTCAAGTGCAATTTGCATAATTTGTTTATGAAATAATTTTACTGGAAATATAGGATCTTTTGCAAGAAAATTTATGTATGGAATTTGTACATAATACACAATATTGACGGAAGGTAATGTGCTGGCCACATCAGATTTTTTTGTAGGTACTAAATTTTCATAAATTTGAGATTTGCCAAAACAATCTGAAAAATCTTTAGATTGTTTTGGTAATAGTCCGAAATTATATTAATTGTACAGTTGTTCGTAGATTTACCACATAAAATTGGTAAATCCTAGGTTTTGCACGTCAGTCCTAGAATTTACCCATTTTCGGGCATTTGCAGTAACATAAATGATTTTACTTGATATGCTTAAATACCAATTGAATTTATAGTACATACGTATAGTATGCAATCTTATTATTGTTAATTGATACTAATTACAATACAATATATATATATATATATATATATATATATATATATATATATATATATATATATATATATATATTATATATATATGTATTTCCAATGTAAGGTAGTAAGAATAAATTTCAGTGAATGAAAAATAGAATTTGCAAAAACCGAAACAAAGTATTCCAATATAAACGTTACTGTTACTGTTCTGTCAGTTTATCCAGACTGATATATTGTATGTTGAGCTGAAAGGTATTTTAAAACGTGTGTTTTATTTTTCATGATTACAAGTTTAGGCATCGAAAAACCTTTAATCTTTTTATACGTGGACCGCTGTCCTCCCTAAACATTATTCAAATACACCGATCCAAAAGCGATCTTTCATTGACTATCCCTCGTGCATACTTGATGAGGGTCCTTCAATAGTACAAAATGTAGATAAACACAAAATGTTGACAAAAGGAATTGAATAATATTAAACTTTATCTGTATCCTTTTTCCCGAGTTCCTCCTATTACAATAAAACTAAAATTATCCTTAACTTTAAATTATTAATAATATATTTAGATATACGAGTATAGGTTGTTACTAAACGTGTGTCACAACCTTTAAGGGTATTGGACGTACTGATCGATTTTTTTTTTCATTATTTAATTATTATTTATGTGGCCGACACGAAATTTTTATTATAACAATGAATTATATAATTACAACTAATTCGTAATTATTTTTATTAAAAATTTCATGACGACCAGTGGCACGAAAAATGTACCTACAGTAAAATTTTTGAAAGATGTCCGATCTAGGTCATCTGTATCATGAACGAATTAACAAATTGGCATACATTTATCTCTTTCCTTTGCCAAGACTATAAGCATGTGCGATAAGGATAGATATAACACGCTTGTCTTTCAAAAATTCATTTTGTTTCGACTAAGCTAGGACATTCCACTTTAAAACGATGTTCGTTGTTGATAATACTTTAGCTGTAACGTAAGTTTATTTATTAATTCAGATACATTACCTTAATTCATAGCCGTACGTATAACGTTATTTTGTGTCAGAGTCACTGACAGTGACATTGTGTCAGTATCTTATTTTTCACATATTTGGTTTTACATTTGCTAATAAACTTACCAGTTGACTTATTTTTGATTTTGAATGCTTTTATTGTAACATATATTTTTATAATAATAAAATAACAGTAGTATCTTATGTACCCTCATAAAAACTAAGCAAACGACACTACTGAATTTGTCATAATGCGCGGAGCAAAAATCTGAATTCATACAATTCGTAGACGACCTTGATCGGACATCTTTCAAAAATTTTACTATACACTGGCTTGCAAAAAAATCGCGTACACCTTAAAAATCAAGTAACCGAGTTTTTACTTGTTGTTCAGCTATGTAAATACGATTTTTTAATTAACTGTCAATGGAACTGTCACTGTTGTCACTATCACGTCAGTATTTTATCTATTGTAGAGCAAGTTCTTCATTGTGTTGTTATTATTATGTTATATACACATATATACCAGAAAAATTAAAGAACAATCAAGTATGTATTTCTCGTTTTCTTTTAACTTTGACATCTTAATTGATACTCATGACATTGACAAGTTAAAATTCAAGACACATTCAATACAGCAAAAAATAAGTGTACGCGATTTTTTTGCAAGCCAATGTACCTACACTCCAAGGATTAAATAAATAACAAGAAATAATTTTAAATTTTGGAAAAATTAATTTTGTTTCATGATCAGTACATCGAATATTATATATCCTTAATATTTGTTACACAGACTTATTACAGGGTATTTGGATGATATGTCAAACATGGTGATCTCGAGAATGGAGGTCATTTTAAAAAAAATTCGTTGTTTTTTTTATAAAATCGTGAAATCCGTCTCATTTAATAAATATAGTAATATAAAATAACATGAAATATGCGACTTTTCATTCATAAATTTGCTAATAAACTTTCGCGGCTGTAAAATTCGTGACGTCACGGCTTGTTACTCACACCATTCCTCTCACACACACACACAACGGTCCACGTGGTATCCGTTTACTGCTGTAAACAAGCTAACCTAAAATTGTGACAGGTGACAGCAGACTTAAGAATAAAGGTACGTAAACAAAACATTTATTAAAATAAATACCAAATATTGTATGAAATATGTTTTTCGTTAACAATATGTTGCTGTCACAAAATCAAACTGAGAAGTGATAACCCAAACAATCGTAGTTCCGAACACAACCGGTAGAGGGCTGCTGCCGCATTCGACAAGCCGTGACGTATAGCCGTGACGCCAGCGTCCAAATATTTGAAATTAAAGACAACTTTAAAAAAATCATATCTCTGATTCTAAAGACTTGTAAGGTGTAAAACATACACCTACATATTTAATTTGACCTATTCTTTCAAGAAAAACCTAAATTAGAAAATGTGAAATGACCCCATTATACGGATACAAAACGAAGTCAGTAAGTTAAACAACAGTTGCTCCATAGGTACTTTTTTAACTACTTTCGAATGGCGAAGCTATAGTTTATTTCATAACGAGTATCGAAAAAGATAAATATCGTACGAGAGTGAAGTTTGACGAACGACGTACAACCGAGTGAGTCAACACGACAATTCAATACCTGCTGTTTTTTTTTTTCTTAAAACAATCAAAGAAAGGAAAGCTACCTGGCTATATTGGTATAATCATTCCGTGCTAGTACGATATTCATATACTTTGATTCACAAAACATGACTATTCAAGGTCATTTATTGACCATATCGTATATATAGACGTGCAACATGAAATATTTATGGATACATTTGAACTGAAAAAAATAAGTGTAATTTATTTGAAAATTATGTTTCTTTTTAAATAATGCCTTTCTTAAAGATTTGTGCTATTTACCTATGTTTTTTTGCAAAACACAAAACGTATACTTGTCATAAACCATAAAGTAATATTTTCATTTAAATGTCAATGTCACTGGGTAAATATTAGCACAGAGGACAGTGTAATAGATAATTAGAAATTTGTAACTCCACGACATACGTCATTACTATTTGGAATTTGTTAGAAAGTAATCCCACCTTTTACGTATATCTGTCATAAAACATAAACTACATAGACATAAGTCAAATAATCTTTCACTTTCTAACATGAAATGTTGCTAACCTACTACTGTATTAAGTGCTGTGTATTCTTTCCTCGAACAAGTGACCTTGAATTGTCATCTTTCGTGAACCAAACTATATCATGCTAGTTGTACAATATTTTCAACATTCTTAAGTAGGCTACTATCGCGATATCTATTATTTTCTGAGTTCTCGTCTAAATATATTTTTTATTACAGTTGAATTTTGAGATGTCAAAATTACAATTTTTATAGTGAAAAGTTACCCCATTGAAAAAAAGTTTTTTTTAGTTTTCCAACTATGCACCTATAATTTGTCTATGTTCATTTGTTTTGAACAACAAAAATGTAACAATTATTAAATTTGGAGATTGAAAACAATGATTTTCCTAATAAACAATAATCCGCTAAAATGGCAATAAATAGGACAACTTCTGACCAATTTTACCGACTTCATATCTCTTATTTCTTAAGATTTCATCATGTTGAACACGATATCCTGGATACCCTATATAACGTCCTGAATATTTTAAATTTTAAGGTTTTAATGAATTTATATTTATTGTGGGGTTTAGTGGCCGCGTGTCTAAGTGTCTGGTCGCGAATCTGGGGAACCGGGTTCGATCCCAACCGACGCCAAATATTTCGAATTTTAAGGCCCGGTTGTACAAACATAGGTTTATCTTACACTTAACTGAACCTAAGTTCATTTGAGCTGAGGTTCAAATTCACATTCTGTTATACAAAATAAATTAAATTCAGGTTCAACTAAACCTGAGCTTAACTTGAAATCTATAAAAATAATTTGTTGGTAAAAAAATATACGTAAACGTCATTGTGAATGACAAAATTTAATTCTATGTGACTATGCGAATAGATAATAGGTGTACTGAGTTAATATGGTAGATGATGGTAGTAAATTAGTTAAACATAGTCAACAACGACACAATAAAAAGACAAAATTCGAAAAACTCAATGAAAAATGGACGATAGAGTTTCGAATGAAGAACTTTATTGGCGACCTTGGCAAAAAAAATACAAAAGTGTTTTGAATGCATAATTAATGTATGTATCTATGTATGCTTTTTCCGTTGTGTAGGATGTGATTTTTCTTTACCTATATTCTTTAAAGTAAAATGTAATTCATTTTTTAAAAAACCAAATCTTTGAACAAAATCAAAATTATTTCATTTTTCAAACTGGTTGTCACGAAGACGAAATACTTTAGGAGCCTGATGTCGATCTATAGAATCTACAAGTTCCAACATTTCATCATCATCTGTATCCATATTTTATACAGCAACAATACTTTTTCTTAATACGAGAATAAAAACCGCTAGTAACCCTTCTCTCATAATCATAATATGTAAAAGTTAGATTAAATATAGCTAAACTTAATCTTAAGCTGTCAAATTTAGCAGTTTAAATTAAACCAAGCTTAGACTCCAGCGCAAGACTACACCTTTATTGTACAACTCAAGTTTTTGAAAAGCTGAAGTTTATCACCGACTTAAGGTAAAACCAAGCTTAAAGTCATAATGTACAATTGGGCCCAAATGGCCCAAAATTAACCCCTGTAGTATACTCCCCACGCCTGGTAAACGCACGCACGGTATACCTTGTTCAAAGATATTTCGTTATGGCTTTAACTTACTAAGCCTGTGGTGAACCGCACACAGCAAGAGATTCTACCTGTTGGCGCTCAGGGTAGGATTGCAATATATTTAAATTCGGAAATCTCTAATCTCTGTGCGCATTACGTATTTCAGATTTACTTGAAATAATACTGAATTCGCAAAATTAAAAAAAGTCTTTCACTATTACTAGAAATATAAAATGAGAAGAATCGTCCTTGACCGGTATTAATACATATTAGGGAAACTAAGATATCAAAGGCATACCGTTTTAAAAAAATTAAAATCAGTAGTAATACAACTTTCGTACTGAGGTCAACAATATACGTATTTAATATGTGGCGACCATTTGAAGAAGACAATACTGATGTTTTACCAGTTGAAAATTGTGATAAAATTATTAAAAGTAAAATTAAATTGGGAAATATTGAACACATACCTGTCCTTGCACCCCTATAAATCAAGCTTAAATCCCTAACAATAGACCCACTGAGAGGGCCATAACGAAATATCTCCGAACAAGCTATACAAATATGTCATCGTCATTACCGAAAGCTCTGTACAAAGCAGATTGGCACACTCAGCAATGGGTAATATGCTTTATTTATATATATTAATGAATTTATAAAATATTTTCTTTCTTGTTATTCCCTACTATAGGTAATTATTTCAACAACGTGCATAAAAATCAATTATCCTGCATTGCCCCTCGCACAACGATAAATCCCGAGCGTTTCCTATCTGTTTATCAAGCGTGGTGCACATCCTAATCAAGATGTTCAGCCCCTGATAACGGGCGCCCATGTAATCCGCTACGTCACATGAATAATAAATCATATGAAAGATTGAAATCTGAATCACAATACAGGTTCCTCGGCCTGCTTGTTTAAGATTAACGATTTATATTTTGATAAAAGATAAAGGATTAAATATACTGTATAATGAAGATGATTCGCATATTCATCATTTCCTTATGGAGTGATCAAAATAATTTCTTTTTATATTTTTATTCGTAAATTTATTTAGGACAAGGTTTCACCTGTTCAATAAATTGGTTTTAATTCAAGTATACAAACAATATTGGTTATTAAGATTTAAAAACTTTGATTTTTAGATAAAACAAATATAAAATTGAACTAATATTAGAATATTGTATAATCTTACTTAAAAGTAATAAAGATTAAATAATCTGCCTCATTTCAAGAAAATATTTAAATAAACCCATCACAATTTTTAATTTTATTATTTATTTTTTTAAATAATTTATTTTGCTATATATATTTATAAAATTTTACAACCGATATTTATTTCGGGTTCAATTTACCTATCGTCACCTTTCGGTAAGAAGGTATTGTCTTTGGTCAAAAATTTCGGTGGTGAATTTTTAAGGAAAACGCACGTTTGAGAACCCTAAAATACGAATTTACTATTTTCACGACATATGTATGTGTGCGTGTGCGTGTGAGCTTGTGTGTATGACGATCGTGTCGGCCGCTATAACTCGAATACTACAATTCCAAAAATTACAATTTTTTCATATTCCTCATTCTTACATCTAAATGAAGACTTGACTAGATATTGGTTACAATTGAACAACCGAAAGTAATTTAATTTGAAGCTTTTTACTGTTTTTTAAGGGATTTGTTTTCTTTATTTATGATATTGACAGTTAATTTTGAGTATAAAAATAAATAACAATAATTCAAACTCCGACATATTAAATAAAGCTCGTAAGTACCATGTTTTAATACAATATGAATATGTACATCAAAAGTTAGGTTAGGTTAGATTGCAAAAATTCATTATATTCTTTCATTAAATATAAGCTCGTGATATGATTAATAATCGACGATATTGCTCGTGAAACCGAAGCAGCACATTTCAACTCGTCCTTCGGGCTCGTGAAATCTGCAGCTCGGTTTCACTCGAGAATATCATCGATGATAATCATAACACTTGTTATACGTATGAAAATAAAATAATTTTTCTGCGTGGAAGTAATATAAAATATATAGAAATGACAGAAGATATTGTGCTGGCCGCAAAAGATTTTTTTCTAAAAACAATCGATCTCGTACATATATGGCTATGCTTATTTAATTTTTAATTTATATTGATGGCAAATATACAATTATTATTCAGAGCTTCAACAAGAGAGATCATAAAAATTAAAATGATGACAATACTAATAACAATGCTAATGAATTCACTCGTACCATGTTTTTCATAGCAATTGTGATAACAACTACGTTTAAAATAACATTTATAAATAATAATATTAAAAATAATCATAAAATTAATATTAATTCCAAACAATCGGCAGAGTTCATCACGCAAAAATGCAAATTCACTGCCTACACTAATTTTAAAGACTCGGGTTGACGTCGTCTATAAAACGCCCTCGCGAGATTGAATATAACTATTTTTAATATTACAGGTCTTTATAAAACATATTAGACTTATGTGTATTATACAAAACAAATGTAAAGTAAAATTATTAAAATGGCGAAAGGTATTGTGCTTACCACAACAGATTTTTTAATGTAATATTTGATGCACTAAGTTAACAATTCTATTTTATTAAGGTATAAAGTAAAATACATATATTTCTAAGTTAAAGTTTTTTTTTTTAAATTATGAAAAAAATCTGTTGTGGCCAGCACAATACCTCTCGCCACTTCCGTTTTTGGTTACATATATACATATAGGGCGCGAGCAGTCATGTGACATTGTTGGCCTTGACAAGCAGATATAGGGGTTCTGTCAAAATGACAATTAGTAATTTTGTACATAAATGTGAAATGTTAGATTTTTTCATCAAAAAATTCAAGATTTTCTAAATACTTGACTTAGACAAGTAGATAAGGACGCCCTTGTCAAAATGACAGTTAGAAATTATTTACATAAATGTCAAATGTCGTAATTTTTCACGTGGTTAATTTGTCACCAGGAATATGGAATTTACTTGTTGAGGAAAAAAAACCACATGGAATTGGAATATCATGAAATTTTGGATGGATTATTGACATTTGACATGTATGTACATAATTACCAGCTGTCATTCTAACTCGGGCTCCCATATTTGCTTGTCCAGTCCAACAAAGTCACATGACTGCTCGCGCCCTATAAATTTCTCATGTCTTTTCTTTATGTTTAGTTTTCTCCTATACTTCTAAATGTTCGAATTTCTTCCAATTTCTTGACGGGATTTCAGATGGGTATATGTATATAGCTACAATTTTAAATATTTAATTGTTATTATTGCTATACAACAAGAAATAGTAAACTTACCAATATCTCAGAAAAATTCTTCAATAATGTCAGTTAAACTTCTTCATTTAACGTAAAAGCGTAATTTGACGTTTTACTGTTATGTTGCCAAAAAAGAATATGTAAGATTTATTTTCAGCTAAAATCTATATAAAACCATATTAGTACTATGGCAAATTCTGAATCGGTTCTTATTCACTGCCATGTGTTTAGTTGAAATAGACAATTTTAGAATTGAGCTGCCAATACCGCCCAAACAGATTTATGAACTACTGTTGGTTTTTGACAATGGCATTTTTCTGTCATTAAACAAACATCCGATGGTTACTATAGCGTTGTTTAGGCTCTGAAATTTATTACAACAGATTATTTTATATTATTATATACAATATCTCAAAACCTATAGGAGATATAATAAAATTTTAAACTGTATTGAATATAGAATTTTATGTTCTTTAATGCTAATAATAAAAAATTCAAAAAAATAATATTTAGAATTATTTTTTTAAGATACTACTACTTCCGGTTTTCCAATTGGTACCAAAACCTATTCAACTCTTCCCATTAATGTTAGATTGAAGAATCCGTAGTCAAACAGGTCTTTAGTCTTATAGAATTTGTGAAATCGTGTCTCCAACAACCTCACACACACACATCCACACACACACACACACACAGACATCATTATAAAAATGTTAAAATCGGATTCTATAGACCTTAAATCGTGCTTATTCAATAAAATCTGGATATGCGATTTTTAGCATGAATCCAATACCTCTCTTAGCGAGAGGTAAAAACGAGTAAATTCTTTATTATTTTAATATAAATTTCAATTTTAATTTAACTGAGATCTTAATTTAATATTGTATATACCTATTCAATAATATTTATATAACTATGTCAAATTTGTAGTTGTTACTTTGGTAAATATATCTGTTCTTTTGAAAATATGACCATATTTCAAAAGATGTCACATTCTTTTATCTAATAACAAAGCGGCGTGAGAACACGTTCCATTTTCTCGCTCTGCATTTGTTGACTTCAACAATATTAAAAAACATGTGTTTCCAACATGACAGTGTACGTTCACGAAAGTATGCCATATTTCTTTTTCTAACAGAAAATAAAACAATTTTAAACGCAACATTGTAGTTTGGTTTTGTGCAGGTGCGGAAAACGAAATAAATCGCTTTTCAAATGTGAATGAAAATATATGTTTACGTGCAGTTACATCAAAAAAGTATTTTTATTTCAATGCATTCAATCATTTTGAAAATTGCGTTTAACTGTTCAACTAATTTTAAATTTACATTTAAATGAAATTCCTGTTTCTATCACAGATAAATGTTTATAATGTTTCTACTGATTTTTTTCAGTTTATAATTAACTACCGTTCGTCTGTTATTCATTACCGAATAAACAAAAGCTATTTACTTTATGAGTAAGCATTGTGTGCAGAAAATAAAATGTTACATCTATTTTTACATATCAGAAAATTGTGAGTACTGTACATTGTTTAGATATCGCAGTATCAAATGCAATATGGAAATGTCATATGCTTTGTTTCGGAGTATTATTTCGTGTAAATAATGATTATATCCTGACCTAGTTCACTAAATCGAAATAAAGTACACTTTTTCGTTCTTTGCCTGCAGTCACATATAATAGTTTTCGACCAAAATTTTATAAGTAAATGAATATGCGTATCTAGATACTCTATATTAGATAATAATGCTTCAAATAATACCGGATTCATGGAGCATTTTTAATTTATAATTTAATTTAATTTATTTTCTATTTATCTTTTTTAAATGTAGCATTCATGCAATCCAAAATAAATTAAATACACGCATGCGTACAATACATAATCAGATGTCTTTGAATGTCAAATGTCATTTTTTGTGTATGTATTGAGGTTAGTTGATTGATAATAATTTGAAAAAATGGATATGTTTACCACTACGAATATTAATGACAATGATATACTACATACTATGACTTTATTAACTACAATAAAATCATAGACTTCGAAATTCCAGTTAAACGCATGCGCAGTATGCACGAAATTTTTTTTTTAATTCCAAAAGATGGCAGATAACCATCTGATAAATTAAATTAAATGATAAATGAAAATTAAATTAAATGGATGCGTGAATGGATACATATGAAAACATACATTTATCTTTAAAATTTAAATTAAATTAAATTTAAATGAAAAAATGATGCATGAATCCGGCATAAATGTTGAGACATAAATTCTGCATCCAATCCAATAATAATATTTTATTTTTCATGTATTGTAACTTGTCCAGTCAGTAGAGATTTTTACCTTGCAAAAGGTGGGATAGTTTTTACCTTCCGCCACCTTTAGATAAGAAAGATATTGTCTTTGGTCAAAAAAATAAATGATGAGTTTTTAGTGAATAAGCATGTTTTAGGGTCCCTATAATACGATTTTACCATTTTTACGATGATGTCTGTATGTATGTATGTGTGTGTGTCTGTGTGTGTGTGTGTGTGTGTGTGTGTCTGTGTGTTTCTGTGTGTGTCTGTGTGTGTCTGTGTGTGTGTGACAAAAGTTTCGGAACCCATAACTTCAATACCACGATTCCAAAAATTATATTTTTTTCGTATTCCTCAAGTTTACATCCAGAAAAACAATTGATTAGATTTTGGTTATAATTGGTGACCCAAAAGTAGCCTCATTTGAAGATTTAACAGTTAAATTTGATTTATTGACATTTAAGTGATGAGGATGTTGAAGTAGATGTTGAGGAAGACACGGAAAGATACGGTAAGAAAATAACTCAAGTGTTACAAGTTTCTAGAAAGATACAAGAAAGACGATTACAATCGTGTGAACATGTCATGAAGAGAAATGAAGAATTATATTTGAGCAAGAATGAGTAGTTTAGTAATAGGAGGTTGAAGACACAGAGGAAGACCAAAGATAAGATGGAAGGACTGTATTGCGGAAGACTTGAGAGAAAAGGTATTGTGTTGGCCACAACAGATTTTTTAATACGTTTTTAAGGTCGAAACTCTGAAGAAAAATTCAAGTTTTCGACCTTGTAAAAGGTCAGCGCGAGCCGCCATCTTTTATTGAAGGAGCAAAAAGCGTGTTTTTATCCATTTTCTTAAAAATCTGTGGCCCGTATCAAATTTTACAAGAATATAAAATTAAAGCTCGTATTTCTTTGTATAAAAAAGGGTTCTTGCATTTTTACCCAGGATGACTTGTCAAAGAGTTATGTTAAAAAATACATAACCACAATAGCAATTTATGAAAGAAATTTAAATTACTCAAAAAATAAACGATAATAGGTATTTAATAATTAGTCTAATAGGTTTTGCTATTTATAACAGTTTACATTTATCTTGGCAATGAAAGAAGTAAATTTTTGTCAATGCTTTCTTACAAATTCATCCCCCACTCTGACCCGGTTAAAAATACGCTAACGTGGGTTGAAAATTTAAATTCAGCATGAAATTGTCCTTCATGTCATGTATTACACGACTTTTGATTTGATGAGCGATTCTCTAGTTACTATAGTTGCCAACAAATAAGTACGGGCTGGATATTTCTACACTGTTGCCAATTCCCGGGCATTGTTGAAAATTCTATGTTATGAAGAAGCGGCAACACCGCAGGGCAAGGGACAAGGTGCGGAGTGCGGAGACATAGATGTCAAATATCATAATTTTTCATTCTACATTTAGTAATTTTACAATTTATTTTCCTCAACAAGTAAATTCCACACTTCTGGTGACAAATTAACTACGTGAGTATAGAAAATATTGAATTTTTTAATGAAAATTTCTGACATTTGAAATCTATGTACATAATTACTAATTGTCATTCTGACACAGACCCCCATATCTGCTTGTCAAGGCCAACAATGTCGCATGACTGTTCGCGCCCTACACTTTTGTAACCAAAAACGGAAGTGGCGAAAGGTACTGTGCTGGCCACAATAGATTTTTTCATAAGAAATTTCAAGACCAAAATAAATAAAATAAGTATATCATGACGACCTATTATTAGTGCCATTAAAATTCGAATTAATTCTTGGCGTCGGTCAGGATTGAACTCGTGTCCCCAGATTCGCAACCAGACACTCAGGCACACGGCCACTAGATGCAAATTATAATTTATATAATTGTATAACCGACTCTCAATATAGTGAAGTCACTAGTTAACAAATAAATGTCAGTGTCAAATGTAGTTTATATTATGCAATTCCATCGTGAAATAATTCTAAAATAAAAATAAAAAATTGTACTCGGTAAAAAATAAATGGAATTGGCGGAAAGTAATTTCCTGGCCTCATCAGATGTTTTTAATAATACCATTTCCCCGAAACTGATATTTTAATTAACAATACAGTTTCGTTTTACAAAGTTCTTTTCCAAATACATATTACACTTCCATATTAAAATATTTTAATATCAGATTCGTTCAATATTTCATATACTTCATTTTTGGAATATTTGAATACCGTGTAACCAAGCAACTTTCCGAGAAAAAAAAATTGAAAAGCAAAACCTTAGCTTCACTACAGAGCTCATCAAAGGTGTTGAACTTTTTCTAAGCGAATACTTCCCAAAATTGCGTTTTATTAAATTTTCCTTGAACGCTAACATTAGAATGTAGAGTTTAATGAAAATGTGTTGGAAACCTATTTGAAGATTTCGTTTTAGTAAGATTTCATTTTGGCTTAAAGCTTCAGTGTCACGTTATTTCATTGTTCTTTGTTCATTTTACATACAATCCTTTATTAATTTCTCTTGTTCACTAAGACTGAATTTGTTATTAAAATTGTCTTTTGTGCTTTTTGTCTTGAATTTCAAAATTGGAAATAAATTATTAAGCAGTTGAAAATAAATTCTCACAACTATCATTGGAAATATCTGCTTGTATTTCACGACTGCTTCTACTTTACGGCCGCATTACTTTACCGCCGCTGTACTTACTCGTTTGTTCAGAAACTAAACAAATTTTAGATAGAGTATTGGAAGATTTTATTTTAACTTTACTCTACAACTCTAAACGTGCTATAACGGCCGCCGCGCTGGGCGAGCTATCGGCGTAGTAAACACGTCGCGACCTGTTTAATTACTTAGGGTCACCATATTCTTTGTAGTCGGTGTTATTATACCGTGGAATGATCTATAACAAGTACGCCACGCTATATAAACACGTCAGGGGAAGCCAGCCGAGACATTTGAGATAGACACGAGTCGTGATATGAACAATTCATGATAAAAATAGTGGTGAACATAAATAAATAGTTATATAAATAAATAAAGTGAAATAAATATTGTCTAAATAAATAATCTTAGTGTTTTAAGTATTTAATAAAATTCTTACTCTTAAATTAGTGTTTATAATTATTTAATCATAGTGTTAGTTATTTTTGTTATATTTATCTTAATAATTTATTGTTTAATAAACTTTTATTTAAATTAATAATATTTCTCTGATTTAAGACGGCTTGGAAGGGTCAGGGTAAAATATTTTTTTCTCTAAAATCCCAACTTTTTAAAGTCAGGATCCCGACTTTTAAACTCGGGCTGCCGACTTTTTAAACTCGGGATCCCGACTTTTTAAACTCGGGGTCCCGACTTTATAAACTCGGGATCCCGACTTTTTAAACTCGGGATCCCGACTTTTACAACTCGGGATTCCGACTTTTTAAACTCGGGATTCAGAGTTTTTAATCTAACCTAACCTGACCCTTCCAAGCCGTTGTAGAAAAGTCAGGTTAGGTTAGGTTAAAAAGTCGGGATCCCGAGTTTAAAAGTCGGGATTTTAGAGAAAAAAATATTTTACCCTGACCCTTCCAAGCCGTCGACTAATTTTTACACTTCACCCAAATAAATAAATGTTGTAATATGAAACAATTAGATATAAAATATATTTTTAAATAAAAAATTATAACCTTGTGATAAAAATGTTGTTTATGCCTCGGCTTAAAGTCAGTCTTTCTACTATCGATAACAAAAATAAAGTTTTCGAACGATATTTGGTTACAAAAAGTGAACAATTGTAGACCAAATCTCTTTGGTTGCTAATAGTAATGGTCTACGTCTACAAAGCAGATACTTTGCAGACCAGATATTCAAAATTTTCTTTTTCATAGATGTAATGATAAGTGGAAAATTACAAAAATCGATTAATCTTTGTGATTATAAAAAAAATGTGTATAACTCAAGCAGCATGCTTTAGCTCCAGGCTGTAAAGAACTACTTTCAACCCTTGGTATATAAATAACTATTTTAGCCTCATCTGATTTGCTGGACTTAGTTTTCGCCTCAGCTGCAAACTTTAGGTTGTATCCTCCTATATTTAATTACCGTACAGGATGTTTACTTCACAAAGAAAATGACAGTAGAAATGTAATTATTAACTTTTTAAATTCGTCTCATATTTTTTGCATTAGAATCTACGGTAACGTTGCATATTAAAGTTGTTTTGTTTCTGACAATTAAATGTAAAAGAAAGCACAAAGAACCAGGTAGGTATAGTCAAACGTGACATTTCAACAAACAAAACAAAATGACAAACAAAGTCTTAGCAACGTGATGAAAACACTCGAAAAAGTTGACATAATTTTAATTACAATTTTGTAAACGACATAGAACACTCCACATGAAAGACATTCAATCTTAATATAAAGACCCGGCTACGGAATCGGATAATTATAAAGCACCGTAAAAATTAAATTACGCTGCTTGCAACTTCCGTTTTTAAACACAAGTTCCTCTCATGGGACTCGGATTGTCAAAAGGAATGAAATTGCAAATGCACGTCTGAATCAAGTTACCTCGTAAATTAAAGATGTCACCGGGTAAACTGAAATAAATTTCAGGGAATATTTAATGGATTCAAATATATTTTTTTCAATCGTTTCGCAATAATTCAAACATTTATGACAGATAAGATTTTTTTCCTGCAGAGATATATTATTTTTCTATGTTTAATAATAATGAAACTGCTAGTCATATGCAGCCGGTGAAATTTACTTCATCATCTCAAAATCTTTTCTTTTCATTCTGCCGTCTCTTTTTGACTACCTTTCTCTTTTCCTTTCCTTGATTTTTGTTTCTAATGCTCTTTGTTAGTCTTTTTGTCTGTCATATTTATCATAATCTGTTCAAAGCAATTTTTTCACTTCCATGTTCGTTTTTTTACACTAATTGCTACTCATAATGTCTCTCAATGTTTTTCTCACCACATTGCATTCAAAACCGAACAGTATCCGTGAATGAAACTAAAAAATCTGTTGTGGCCAGCACAATACCTCTCGCCACTTCCTTCTTTTGGTTACATAAGTATATGGCGCGAACAGTAATGTTACATTTTTGGGCTTGACAAGCAGATGTGTGGGCCCGTTTCAGAATGATAATTAGTAATTATGTACATAGATGTCAAATGTCAGAATTTTTCATTAAAAATTTCAAGATTTTCTAAATTTACGTAGTTAATTTATCACCAGGAGTTTAAAATTTACTTGTCGTATGCCTTAGATATTTAACATTTAATTCTGCTCCACGTGGAATTGGAAAATCACTAAATTTAGAATGAGACATTATGATATTTGACATCTATATACATAATTACTAGCTATCATTCTGACACGGGCCACCATATCTGCTTGTTAAGATCAACAAAGTCAAATGACTGCTCGCGCCCTATTGTATTTAACTTTTCTTGTATACCAACAATCTACACCAACAATTCTACTTACATCTATTCCTTACATTTAGATTGTTTAATTTTAAATTCATTCTATGAAGAAATTTTGTCCTACTCTTCTAATTTTTCGAAACGTTTCCAATTCATTGTCGGGATTAACAGTATATCTGAAAGGTATGTGTAATATACCTATAATATTAAATATTTAACTATTAATACAGTAAGAAATAATATAATGTATGTTCCTACTTCCCAGAAAAAGTCTTCAGTAATGTCTTCGGATTTCTGACACTGACATTTATCTGTCAGTTACAAACAATTTAAATTTTCAACTATTTTCCATGGCCATTCTTTTGGCTGTAAAATTTATTATAACAGATTATTTTACATATTATATTTCTTTTATCTCTAAATCTATAGAATATATTATAAAATATTTAAATGTATCAGATAGAGAATTTCATTTTCTTTAATATTATCAAGAAAAAATTTCAAAAAATAATATTTAGAAAATTTTTTTCAAGAATCTTCTACTTCTACCTTTTCAGATCTTCCCATGAATGTCCGATTGAGAAATACGTAGTTAAACAAATATAAAGTCATAGTTTTTGAGTAATCGTCCTTCCAACATCACACACACATACACACACACATCCACACACACACACACACACACACACACACACACACACACACACACACACACACACACACACACACACACACACACACACACACACACACACACACACACACACACACACACACACACACACAGACATCACCGTAAAAATGTGAAAATCGGATTGTAGGGACCTTAAAACGTGCTTATTCAATAAAATCTGGATATGCAATTTTTAGCATGAATGCTATACCTCTCTTAGCGAGAGGTAAAAAGACGGCGCGGCGATTTCTGTAAAAGGCGGCTGACAGTGGTATACTCGTACTAATTATCAATCAATTTTAATTTACTATTATTTACAGTTATATAGGGTAGTAGCGGTTAAAGGTGAACATAGAGATTTAACATGGGATTTTTGTTTTATGCAATTTCCTGCTCTCCTATTCATTTTACGCCAAAATAAGTTCGTGGAAATATTGCGCCTATAAATACTTTTCGTCATTCGCTTCGGTTTTTTTTAATATTCAAACCAAAAATTGTTTTCGCTAGATGGTGCAATTACAATATCCACGCCTTCTGGAGAATATTGCGCAACAAGCCCGGGCTTTTTGGGCTTGTAGGATAATACGCGCTATTGTTTGCACTTTGCAGTATTTGCCGTATTTTTTTATTATTTTATTTTAAGTGTACTCTATCCAACAGGCATAGCCCAATGAGAGGGTAGGAATAAAATTAAATAAATACAAAAATATATATATAAATTTGGTTACTTAAAAAAATAGAAGATAGTAACAATAATTATTGATTAAATATACTAAAAATTGCAGTTATTTAATTGATTTCCAAATTCATTATACGTATTAAATAAAATGTCAGTTCTGTCAGAAAATATATTACAAGTGATACATACGTATTATTGCAGATTGTAAAAAAATATTTGTTCTTGCAGCTGGCACATAGAGTAGTATAGTCTACACCAAGTAATGGAATGGTCCATATTCCAAACGAGCAAAAATTTTGTGGCCCGAGCCGAAGGCGAGGACTACGGTTTGCGAGTGTGGATTATGCCATTCCAAACGTGTTGCAGACTATAACAAGATTTTAGAAATTATACATAAAATGTTGATTGATAATAACAATATATTATCATAAACTATTAATTTTTTTTTTTGACGCCAGTCCATAAATTGCTTATAATAACTCCATTCATATTTTTCTTTTGATTTATTTGGTAATAACTGAGTCCCTGTATCATCAGCAAGTTCCCTTATTTCTGGTGACGTACATTCCATATCTATATCTTCATTTCCACTTAATATGTTTTTCTACAAAATGTCTTCAGTTAATTTTCTAATATATTATTATTTAGATAAACTTATTACTCTGGACAACTCCAAAAACCTGTAAAAGTTAACAAAAAACACTAAAAATGTTCAAAACTTTAAAATGTCAAACGCGAATATATAAATAAATAAATAAATATAAAACAAAGAGTCATAACCATAGCAAATGAACCAAGATATTTGATATACCGCGCTTATATTGCGGCTAAATACATTGTGATTCGTCGAATGCCGTGCGGAATTTTTCCAAACGGCGTACGGAATTATTCCACACGGTTTTTTGGAATAATAATAATAACATAATTTTTAGTTGTGGAATGTGTACTTTCCAAAATAGTGTTGGAGAAAATACTTTTTATGCAACCGGCCGCGAAATAGGCATTTCGCAGCCGCAATATAGGCCACGAAATTGAATTTCGCGGTTGTTGTTATGGCAACGGCCGCGAAATCCATTTCGCGGCCGCTGTCATGGTAGCGGCCGCGAAATTGAGTAAACAATCACTATGATTTTTTCAAAACTAATTGTTTTGTTTATCAAATGTCAATTCCATAGGTACCTTGAAAGCCAACTTTCAATTTACAGTGAAACTATTTAAAATTAATAAAATTTGTAATTACATATTTTTTACGGTTGCACAAAAAATATTGTGTACACCTTGTCCGCGAAATCCTTTAGCGTCCTCGAGATTGTCTTGCCTCGGCGACAATTTTTCTCTCGGTACGATAAAGAGTGATTTCGCGGCCTTGATATACAAATAACTATTTTGAGCTTGTTTGAATTGAAGGAACAAGAAAATCATAGATACTTAGGCAATACGGGTCACCTATAATGCTGTGAATAAGTTTAAAACGATTCATGAGTGTATTGAAATTTCTTCTATGGAAAAGAGAAATATAGTTAGCAAAATTTCATAGGAAACTCTAAAATGAGGATTTGAAATATATACGGGATGTAATAGTTAAACGAGCTACCACAAATAATTTCTGTATTATTAAAGATAAAATAAAAAACTATAAGAGAATATTACAGAACACCATGGGGGACATTTGATTAGAGAAGAAAATACTTTTTTAAACCAGTGGTTCTCAAATTAGAATACAAAGTTATATTTTCGTATATGGGATAATATATATTATTTAGGTTCATTCGATAGAGTATTTTTCCTGAATTCAACAATGTAATCGTTTTATATCTTTACATAACAAAAATATCCAGAAAAATTCAATTGAAATTTGTCAATTTGAATTATTTAAGATAGAAATCAAGTAGAACACTGTTTTTATAAAGCTATTAACAAATATTTGTTTCATTTCAATTTAATATCAATTGGTTTTCATACATGGCCTACTGAAAAATGAGTATAAAAATCAAATTTATGTAAATATTAATTGAATTTTTCTCGATATTTTTGTTATGTAAGGATATAAAACGATTATATGGTTCAATTCAGAAAAATATAATCTATCGAATGAGCCTAAAAAATATATACTATCCCATTAAAAGAAAAATGTATTGTAACTTGAGAACCACTGGTTTAATTTTTTTTTCTTATTCGGATGTCCCCCTTGGTCTTCTATAAGATTGTCTTATAGTATTTTATTGTATCTTTAATAATACAGAAATTATTTGAGGTAGCTCGTTTAACTGTTACATTCTGTATGTATATATATTAAGATATTTTTTAATACACTCAATTAACTTTAGGTAAATATCATAGAGTAGACCCCAAAATATTGAGCAATGCTCTAGTTTATACCTAATAAAAAAATAGTACAATGAAAATATTGCCTGTATATTGTGAAAATTGCGCCCGTTACGGATAACAAATCCAAGCATTTTATAAGTAGAACTTGTGATTAGTTGAAGCTGAAGAACAAATGTTAATTTAGAATCAAATAAGACACCAAGATCGCGCTTTCTATCGTGAATGTTAAGACTGTATGTGTTGACATTAAGATAAAGTTTATTTAGATCACACCACTCATTTAATTTATTAAGATCGTTCTGTAATTGTAAACAGTCAACGTAATTTAAAACAGTGCGAATTTTTTTGAGATTATCTGCAAACATAAGTATATTACTATCAAATATGTATGATAAGTCATTAATGAAGAAAAGAAGAGGGCTAAGATTAGATCCCTGAGGAACTCCTGAAGGAACATCAAACTGAGAGCTGTTGTAGCCAAGGAAGTAAATAAAGAAGAATCTATTAAGTACGAAGAAAGAAGTGAAGTTAAGGATGTAGCTAAATAAAATGAGTGAAATTTGTTAAAATTGCGTGATCTATTCTATCGAAGGCATTTGCGAAGTCGGTGTATATTGTGTCAACTTGGGTATTATTGCCTAATAGAGCAGATGAAACGAAATGAGTAAAGTAGCATAGGTTGGTAGACATCGATTTTTTGGACATGAAACCATTCTGACGAAACAGTATTTGGTTTTAATTCGACTATAAATTGTTTTATATATTAAGCTTTCAAATATTTTACTAAAATTTGAAACTATAATTTTGTATGTTAGATTTGTCACTGGATTTATAAATCGGAGTAACACGAGCGATCTTCCAAACATCAGGAAAATTATCAGACGTGATTAAATATGTGACACATTGCTCAAGAAAACGAACAGGAGAGCAGGAAATTGCACAAAACAAATATCATCACTATGTTCACCCTAACGCCACCATCGGTATTACGCATAAACAGTCTTAAATTCGAGATTAATTACGATTTGTGGTGTAACTCAACTTACAACAATTCTATCTTAATATAGGTTTCGCACAAGTGAACTCTGCACAATAAAATACATAAATCATTCTTTTTGAAATGCAAAAAGTAGGCATATTTATTCATCACATTCCAGGTTTGCATTTAATTTTTCTTTATACATTCAGCGTACAGCTTTTTCTTCTTTGTCAAAAATTCTATAATATCTCTTGAATTTTTGTTTTACTCGTACATCCTTTAACAAAGCACTTTCTGATGTACATTAAGTTAATTTTCGCTTGATGCACTCACACACCTAAAAAGATGACAACGCCGTGAAGGAGAAACAATGAAACACCAGTTTCTTTTCGAGACTCGTGATTTTTATTGATTGATTTTAAAATATTGATTAATTTTTGATGTTTGTAAGACATTGAACTTAGTACTTACAGGCCTATTCTACTAAAAAATTATGTATCGTAACGAGTCGTTACCAGGCGACATGTAGTTATAATAACGATTTTTTCCAAAACCCTATTCTGCTAAAATATTTATTGTTACGTATCGTTATTTTAAATCGTTTATGAATGACAAGTTCATATGTCTCGTTAAAATAGTAAAGTTCGATAAATTAAAAAAAATAAACTAAAAATGGCTGAAGGAATTATTTTATTCTACAAAGATGTGTATTTTTATTGACTGTTTTATTTATAATTTCTAATTTAGAAGTAGATATTCGGAATTATTAAATAAAATGACAAGTTTTCAATTTCTTCTTTTAAATGTAGTTTTATTCAAGTTCTCTGTACAAATTCCGATTGTCTTCTACTAAATTTCAACCTTTCAACCAGTGGACATTGTTCTCCTCGCTATTCCCAGTATATATAATTTTTAATATCAAACATATTTCAATTGAAGTTAAAGAAAATATTTAAAAATTTAGATTTCGATAAATAATTATACTTACTATATTAGAAGAAAATTTTGTCGTTTAGATTTAGAAAGATGCATGTAGAATGTAGAGCAATATTTTTCAAACTGTGAGGTGCGCTCCATTTGGTTGGCGCGAAATTTTCCAGGGGGGGGGGAGCGAAAAGATTAAAATAAATAGTAAATATACAGAAAATACGAAAATATACATAAAAAATCTGATGTGGCCAGCACATAACCTCTCGCCGTATATTTTACCTGGCTGTATGCATAAAGCAAAGAATATTTTTATAAATACAAATAATATATTCATATAAATCTATGACGTATAAACTTCCTTATTATTCAATAATAGCATGTCTCAACATAAAGATATTTTACCATAAATTATGTTACAATAAATTACAAAGTAGAGTTTACCATATATAAATATTAGGCTGGTAACAGCAATTTTCAATTCGAACAACTTTGTTTACTTTCTCTTCATATTCTTCTAGTAAAAACATTAATTTTGGGCGGTCTAAAATGGATATATCTGGATTGTGCATCTATTCTTATATATCTTCTTTTACATTTTATTTTTTCATACTTGTTATATCTAAATAACCTTAATTCCCTTTAATAAAGTGACGGATAGATTGCACTCCGATTATTCTTATATCGATGTGTAATTTTGTCAATATTTACAACTTACTTGAGAAGAATTTGATAACTTTTTCGCAATTCAAAGTTACTCTAGTCTACAGTACTGGTGTACATTGTCCCATAATGTTTGAAACAAATTTAAGTCCTTCAACCTAGACTTGTCATCTCCATAATAGTCACAGATCAAGAATTAAGGGATTCTCCAAATACATTTTTCTTTCATTACTCATTATTTCTGACACTGACATTTATCTGTCAGTTACAAATAATTTAAATATGCAACTATTTTTCATGGCATCCTTTCGGTTGTAAAATTAATTACATTATTTTATATATTATATTCCTTTTATCTCTAAATCTATAAAATATGTATAAAAATATTTAAATGTATCAGAAAGAGAATTTATTTTTCTTTAATATTATCAAGAAAAATTTTCAAAAAATAATATTTAGAAGATTTTTTTTCAAGAATCTTCTACTTCCGGTTGTCCAATTGTTACCAAAACCTTTTCAGATCTTCCCATGAATGTCCGATTGGGAAATACGTTGTTAAACAAATTTTAAGTCTTATAGTTTTTGAGTAACCGTCCTTCCAACATCCCACACACACACATCCACACACACACACACACACACACACACACACACACACACACACACACACACAGACATCATCGTAAAAATGTTAAAATCGGATTGTAGGGACCTTAAAACGTGCTTATTCAATAAAATCTGGATATGCGATTTTTAGCATGAATCCAATACCTCTCTTAGCGAGAGGTAAAAATTTGTTGTGGCCAGCACAATACCTTCCGTCAATCCTATGTATAATGTATAAATTCCATACATAATTTTTCTTGCAAAAGATTCTAAATTTCCAGTAAAATTATTTCATAAAAAAACTATTCAAATTGCACTTGACACTGACATCTTCTTCTTCTTTAACTTTTCCCATTCGTTAGGGGTCGCTATTTTTGCGTGTCGTTATCATTCAGTTCCTTTTCTCTAAGTCTTTCGCAATACAGTCCTTCCATCTTATCTTTGGTCTTCTTGTTTCTTCAACATTCTATTACTAAACTATTCATTCTTGTTCCAATATAATTCTTTATTTCTCCTCTTGACATTTTCAAACCAATCATATTTCTTGTATCTTTCTAGAAACTTGTAATACTAGAGTTATTTTCTTACCGTATCTTTCCGTGTTTTCCCCAACATCTACTTCAACATCCTCATCTCTGCCACATTAATTTACTTTTTATTGATACTGACATCTGTCAATTTGAATTATATGAATATATTAATAGTTTCCATGTTTAGTATAGCTGGCTGAATTATAAAATTTAATTTCTTTAAAATTCCTTAACTCTGTATCTATTGAATATGAAGTGTAAAATGTAATCAAATCGTATAGAGAATAATATATTCTTTAAGTTATAATAACGTCAAATGTCAATAAATCAAATTTAACTGTTAAAACTTCAAATGAGGGTACTTCCGGTTCACCAATTATAACCAAAATCTAATCACTTGTTCTTCTGAATGTAAACTTGAATAAATACGAAAACAATATAATTTTTGGAATCGTGGTATTGAAGTTATGGGATCCGGAACTTTTGTCACACACACACAGACACACATACATACAGACATCATCGTAAAAATGGTAAAATCGTATTATAGGGACCCTAAAACATGCTTATACACTAAAAACTCATCATTGAATTTTTTGACCAAAGACAATACCTTCCTTACCTAAAGGTGACGGAAGGTAAAAATATATGTGTAGGGAGGTGTATAGAATATTTGAAGTCTGAAGGAGGTCGCGAGAATAAAAATATGTATTAACGTACACAGTTGAAGCCCGAAGTCCTTGAATTTTTGTATCCCCGTGGATACGTCTCGGTTCTGTTTTTTCTTTTCAGCCTCGCGGCCTTAAAATAATTGTGCACCCTGAACTTATAAGATTTTTGCGTCCCCTGTAAAATTTTGCTTCTGCGATAATACGCTAGTGGCTTCATATAATATGAGGAATTCATTAATTTCTAGAGTACCTACTTATAAATTATTCTTTGTATTATATTTCATGTAAATCCACTTCAATATTTGAATATAATGAATCAATATGTCAAATATATTTTTAAAAAATATTCTGTCAAAATAAACATGAAGTTAGATGTTTTCGTTAAAATCATGATAGCGACAACTTATAACGATATGATTAGTAGAATAGGTTTTTGGCATTTGTCGTTATCAACGTCATTAAACCAAATGCTTAGCGACAGTCGTATGGTAACGACATCGTTATATGTGATTTTAGTAGAATAGACCTCATAGTACTGATTGTGATATATATGAATATTCGCCAAGGTGCAAGGGATTTTATACCCCAAGCTAACCCCTCCCTAAACCAGTAGATCCCAACAGTCTAAGAGAAACTAGAGGATTCATAACGTTTTGTTAAATACTCGAACCCGCTTCTTTTTTATACTTTTTTAAATTAAGTTATTATAAAATCAAAATATGAACACTTTTATTTCTGTTAACTAAAAAGATGGTTTCTTGATTTGCCTTGACTTGACACTTTGGCCGAGCCAACTACACCGTAGTACTGAATTCTGGATACGTCATTTTTTTTGACACACACACTAGCAGCCGGCCCTACTCTGGGCACGATGCCGACAAGAAAAGAGCGCTCTAGTCAACAAACAAAACAAAATATCAAAAATTATTTAACGCCTCGTAGACTCTCCAACTTTTTAAATGGAAATCTATTTATTTATTTATTCGTTTTTGTACTACGTTTTTCATATAATGAATTCACTCTGAGATTGACATAAAGACACTGTTTATGGAGTTATCAAGAGTTCTTTATAAATGTAGTGCAGTAGTGGAAATATTAGCCAGTCCAGTCAAGTACTGTTGCCCAGGGGACGCCAAAATGTATAAATATTCCAGGAAGCTCTTTCCATGCCCAATCAGAATGTTATGATGCGACAATTCAAATGACATTACATAGATTTGTAAAAGTTTCATAATTTTCTTCAAAACATTGACAACTTTTATTATTCTTCTTCTTCTTAACGCTCCTTTTGCATATTCAAACATAAATTTTGCTTATTTTTTTTAATACTTATAATTTGACATTGCATTTTTGACAAAAACAAAACAAAAAAAATGGAAATCTATGTTGGGTGACTTTTTACATTCCGTCACCTTTAGGTAAGGAAGGTATTGTCTTTGTTTCAAAAATTGGATGGTAAGTTTTTAATGAATAAGCACGTTGTAGGGTCCGTAGAATATGAATTTACTGTTTTTACGATGATGTCTGTATGTGTGAGTGTATATATATATATATATATATATATATATATATATATATATATATATATATATATATATATATATAACCCCAATACTACAATTCTAAACATTATATTTCTTTCGTATTCTTCTTCGTTACATACATATGAAGAGTTGATTACATTTTGGTTTTAATTGGTGAACCCGAAGTACCGTCATTTGCAATTCTTAACAGTTTTTCTTGAAAAAACGCAGTCAAATACAGTTTTTACATTTTATGTATTAAATATTAAAGAATTTTTTATTCTCTATACAGTTTGATTTCACCTTCTTCCTTCATATTCAGCAGATATAGAGCCAAAAAATTATAAAGAGATTAAAATTTCATGAATCAGTCATCAGCTATGCATAACCACATAACCGTGGAAACTGCTGATATATTCCAATAATTCTAATTGACATACGTCAGTGTGAAGTGCAATTGACTTAGAATATTCTATAAAAATATGAGAAACAGACCGAAAAGGAGAAAGAAGGGCTGTATGGCGGAAGACGAATGAGGCTGACACGTAAGATAGAAATGAGTGGAATAAGAAAATCAAGAAGAGCGACCCCTAACGAATGGGAAGAGCTAAAGAAGTTCATGGAAATATAGAATCTTTTCAACTATCTATATGGAATTTGTACAAAATACATAGAATTGAAACAAGGTAATGTGCTAGCTACATCAGATTTTTTAACTTGGGATTCTACCACATGCATGTACATATTTGAATTATGTGAAAATGTCATTACTCTTCCTATAACATTCCAATTATTGTCCTTAAAAATGGATACGAATTTAAAATGTATCTAGTTGAATTCCATATGACCTTAATTTTAAAGTTATCCTTTGATATCTATATGAAGCATGGTTTCCAGTTTTATTTCAGAATTCTCATTTTTTTTTTTGCATTTTGGTGTACTCCTCCGGCCTTACATTATTGTTGATTTCTTTTCGTATTGTTGATGCTATTACAATTATTATAGATGGTAAACCTGAAAAGAAAATTAATATACGAAAGCGAAAAAGTCCTTAAAAAGGCTGTAGCTAACATATACCTACAATATTAAATTTACTATTGTCTGTAATTATTACGTAGTTGATCATTTCATTCATCTTATATTAAGGTGAAGTGTTCCTTTATTCTATTATCCAATTTACCGTCTGAAAATGAATCATATTCTGTCCTGTTATTTTCTAGAATCTTCATCTAAATTCCTTATTTCGTTCAGGTTCTTAATAATTCCTTGATATATTTTTATTAATTATTACACATTTTCATATCACATCACTATACTTCACTTCACCTCTAACTGAAACGATGGTTTCGACATATACATATTTAAAGGGTCCTATTAGCCACCATTAATTTAGTTTCCAAAAATTCCGCTGGTATCTAAACCTATTCTACGGGTCTCAATACTCCTACTTTTCAATATTTCGAAATCCATACATATCATTCTTATTGAAAAATTTCTTTTCATCTCTTCGTTTTCGGCGAATCGATTCCAATCAAAGGCAACCCACCTGCGCATATCTTAATTTTTCTTTTCCATGGATTCACTTATCCTACATCACTGTCAGTGCCAGTTTCAATGGCACGTTGAGGTAATAATCTAAACTGTGCTGTTAATTCCTCTGCCTCGTTTTTCTCAAATTCTATCGTGGCCGTGAACGTTGTTGGCTGTTCGTTTGGCCGGCTCTCTGCGTTGTCGACAAAGCTGATTCTTCCCGCTCGTTCGCTCGAGATTGCATGTTATTTTCGCACGGTAGCGCTAAAAATAGTCCGTTGGTGCTCAGGGCTCAGCCTAACACGGGGTGAAATTTGGGGTGAAATGATTCGAATGAATGGAAATAGGAGTAATCTACAATTATTATATTAGGGAAGAATGAAGTAGCAGGGAAAAATTGTGTTTTATAACTTTTCAGAACTTTTCCGTGAGTGGTTTTGTTTTCAAGAGGAAATTTATTCATTTTATATTTTTATAGCTATTCACTCCACTCAGGGTTTATTTTTTGTATAAATCGTATAAAATAATTTTTCAAACCGGATGCTTTTATATTTTCAATATTTCATGTACTTCTTCAAGGATCAATTCATAAATAATACACAGGTTGGCAACACTGCGAATTGGATGATGCAACAACAGTGACATTTATGTCAATTGTAGTAGAAGGCTTGGGGAAGCAGCATGTGTTTTGTTTTCAACTATAGCGTATCCTGTTTTTCACAAACGTCAGCTAAAAATGCAGCCTGCACGTGTCTAGAGTATTGTGACTCTGAGTAGAAGCAGAAATGCTTGGACATTGCAATTTTACTGAAACAAAGATTCGATGTTGAAGGTCAAGCATTCTTGTATCGAATAGTCGCTATTGATGAAACGTGCGTTAGAGATTTTGAGTCGGAGTTGAAATCACAGTCCAACGAGTGCAGAGGTCTAAATTCCCCACGGCCAAAAAATTTTTGGAGAGCTCAATCAAAAGTCAAAAATTGATAATCTTTACTTATGATTACAAATCATAATGACAGACAGAGTTCCATGTGGAACAAGTGTCACAGGCAGTGGTGTATTGGTGGGGGAGCGTGACGGAACGACGTTCCGGTACCTTTTCAGAAACGGAACGCCGTTCCGGTATTTTAATTATAGCTTGTAGTTCTTCAGACTGCGAGCGTGGTTTCAGCAGCATGAATTTAATTGTAACGGAAAGAAGATCACGCATTTTAATTGATCATGTTGCAAATTGTATAATAAGAATAAAAAAAACTTACAAGGAAAACAATAGTTTGCTTAAAATAAGATGATCTCCGAAAAACTTTCAGGAAGTTGCTTGTGGAAAGTCGCGGACTATTTTTTAGCTCTCACCATGCGTTCCGTTACTTCTTATTTTACCAATACACCACTGGTCACAGGTCACAGCAGTTTCTTATCGGGCCTTCATGCAAAAACTGCGCAGAAAATTGCACAAAACCCAACCTCAGTTGCTAGATGCTGGGCCACTCTTCTCCATGACAATGCTCGCCCCCACATCGGGAATGTCGTAACCGCGTGAATACGGTTGGGAAGTATTACCTCATGCTCCCTTCAGTCCGGAAATGAGTCCACCAGACCGACCTATTCCCAAAGCTGACACAGCCTATACGTGGACATCGTTTTCAGTCTCTGAAAGAGCTTCATACTACCGATACTCAAGCTACTCGACAGATGAACAAATGTGGTATCTTGTATGGAATAGTAAAGCTTCCCAGACGTTGGGACTCGGTCATTAAAAAGCAGAAAAGGATTGTAAAGTGATAATGTAATAAAAATAAACAAATGAATAAACTAACAATTGTGTGCAATATTTATGAAATGACCCCCGTATTTGTTTTTATTCTTCATTTTGCAAACAATCAAATAATAAGGAATGTTCTGCCAGTAATAATGAAAACTATTATTTGTAGATTTTTATTCTTTGTATGAAATATACGAATACAAACATTTTAACGATCGTTATTCGTAAGTAAGAAGAAACTATTTTATAGATACTTTATAATTTTACCTCTTGCTAAGAGAGGTTTTGGATTCATGCTAAAAATCGCATATCCAGATTGTAGTGAATAAGCACGTTTTAAGGTTCCTAGAATTTGATTATAACATTCTATGACGATGTCCGTGTGTGTACGTGTGTGTGTGTGTGTGTGTGTGTGTGTGTGTATGGATATTGCAAGGACGTTTCTCAAATCCTATAAGACTTCAGACATATTAAACTACGGCTTCCTCAATTTGACATTAATGGGAAGAGCTGATAAAGTTTTGGTAACAAATGGACACCAGAAGTAGTAGTTTCTTAAAAAAAATGTAAATATCATTTTTTTAAAATGTATGTTATTACAAATATGAAATAAAATAAAATTCTCTATCCGCTACAGTTAAAAATATTATATCTTGTATAGATTTAGAGATAAAAAAATATAATATATAAAATAATCTATTTAATAAATCTCACAGCCCAAACAGCTCCATAGTGACCAGTTGAGATATTTAAATGTTTATAATTATAGACAGATAAATGTCAGTGTCAAAATCGAGAAACATTACTGAAGGCTTTTTCTGAGAAGTACATTTTATATTGCTTATTGTATTATTAATTAAATATTTAAAATTATAGGTACGAGATTACATATACCCTTTCGATATACCACCAATCTTGTAAATGAATTGGAAGAATCTCAAACATTTGAAAGAGTAAGAGAAAACTGCTTAGACACAGAATAAATTTATTTATAAGAAAAAAGAAAATATCTATATAAAAAGAATATATGTAATTTGATTTTTTTGTCATGTACATGAAATGTTAAATACAATACAATATAACCTATAATATAAATGGCGGCAGGTATTGTGCTGGCCACAACAGATTTTTTTTTTATTTGTTGCTTACATAAAATTGAAAATACGTGCTTCTGAAAATCTATTCTCATTCAGAGAGTGTTAAGCAAAACTAACACCATGGTCTGTATTAACTGTAATCATTATTTCTTAAGAATAGAATCAATTAAGAAAGTTAATTGTATTTCCATTTGTGCAGTATTTTTTAACTTCCTCAATTAAACCTATATTCAACTAACAAAAGGTGACCTATAAATACCGGCCTACCTCTATCAGAGAATAGAGTTATTATTTATCTTTCTGTATAATCAACTGCAAACAACTATCTACCTTCTTAGTAACGAGTCTGATATAGTTGGAGGAATAAATATTTGGAACTGACTTATGCAGGGTTTACAATCTTTTATGGACGGTTGGGTTTGTTTGTGGTCAGGACTCATAAATTATTCGAACTTGAAGGCATCAATTTTAGGGTAAGAAATGGGCCGTATTTAATAATCATGTTAGAAGAAGTGTATTTTAAACGCATTGTTATTTGAATACAGATTTAAAAGTACATAATTAGGAAACATCTTATAATATTTTAATCTCTTTTTACTTTACAAATTGACGTTAGAAGAAATACACTTAAAACGAATTATTATTTTAATACAGATTTAAAAGTACATCTTGAATGCAAATTTCGGGTACGAACTCTACCTGGTTCCGAGTACCATTACCGCCAAGTCCATAAAACTTTATAACGACCAATTGGCAGAATCTATAATGAGTTCCAAATATTTCTTCCTCCAACTATAGGTACGTTTTTACGGCCTGTAGGTTACAGTCCATACGATGCAACTTGGCGAGGCAAAATGTAATTCAGTTCACTATTCCTAAGTTGCGTTTTACCAAATATTTACTTTTACTTCGATGCCGCACAGCTTCAGAAGTGAAATAGTGATTTTACAATGTTTTATTGTCTTACACAAAGCAAATTTCACCCTAATACACTCAAACTCGGGGTGTCAGCAACTTTTCAACCCAAGAAGTTATATTCATACATAAGCGTTGGTGCATTTGTACATAGCAACGATCTTTCCGACGTTAGGTAAGTATTTCAAATTTGACTATTAAATAATTTGTAAATTGTAAATTAGTTAAAAATGCGTTTAATAAATTTTACCAACAACGTATCACAGCAAACTTGTTCAAAACAAACATGACGTTTTTGTTTAAATAATAATTATTCTAAATAATTTGCTTATACTTAGCCACCGGCCTAATGACATAACTAGCTATAACAAATATAGCGGATAAAATTTTCAAATGAAATAATAACATAAATTTATCTCCCCTTTCTTTTAGCTATTCTAATGGCACACAGATGTGACGCATACAGACCTCTTACCAATCAAATTATATAGAATTATAGATAATATGTCAGGTAAATAAAATAACAAGACATAAATAAAATAACAAGACGTAAATTCAAATAATCCGGTTTCGTATTTATTATTTCTTTTGAGCGATTCCGGAAATTCTGAATGATGTTTTCGTAAACATTTTAAAATCGTATGACCCAGATAATTTTTTTTAAAAGAGATAGGCTGGTAGCATGAAAAACTTATTAAGGGTGCTTAGCGATCAGTTTATATACAATTATTATTCTTATTTGTAAAAATAGATTTTAATCAATACAATAGCGGCTTAAGGTTTTACCATAGTGTTCTGACTCCGACGCCTGTACGATGTTACAAAACAAATTTGGTATTCTGTGTACACTCTGCAACTAACAGCATTCTGAACAGAATTACAAATTTCTTTCTGTGAGAAACTCTATTAAACAAATCTTATTATACTACTCATTTTATCAATAGCAACACGCGCAATACGAGTATAACCCGCTACAACAAATTCTGTCTTCTAGTTATTTTCTTCCCTTTGATTCTGCTGCAGTATATTCTACTACGAAACGTCAGACGTAAAAATTAAGTCACTAGAATTTGAAATTTTGTTCGTTTCGTATAGACTACGTTTATCTCCACTTAAATGCTAACCCGCTTGAGTTAAGCGGATTAAACGTGCGAGATAAACACGTTAGTTTAGTGCTAAGTGAAGTAACTTAAATAATGGGTTGAGTTAACTAACCTACTTGAAATTTTGCGAGATAAACGGTTAAAACTATGGATTTAAAAAAAAAAAACTTAAATAATTATTAAAAATCTGTTGTGGCCAGCACAATACCTTCCGTCATTCTCGTGTATAATGTATAAATTCCATAATTTTTCTTACAAAAGATTCTAAATTTCCAGTAAAATTATTTCATAAAGAAACTATTCAAATTGCACTTGACACTGGCATCTTCTTCTTCTTTAGCTTTTCCCATTCGTTAGGGGTCGCTATTTTTGCATGTCGTTCTCATTCAGTTCCTTTTCTCTCAAATCTTCCGCAATACAGTCCTTCCATCTTATCTTTGGTCTTCCTCTGTTGTTTAACGTTCTATTACTAAACTATTCATTCTTGTTCCAATATAATTCTTCATTTCTCCTCATGACATGTTCAAACCAATGTAATCGTCTTTCTTGTATCTTTCTAAAAACTTGTAACACTAGAGTTATTTTCTTACCGTATCTTTCCGTGTATTCCCCAATATCTACTTCAACATCCCCATCTCTGCCACATTAATTTACTTTTTATTGATACTGACATCTGTCAATTTGAATTATATCAATATATTACTAGTTTGTCATAGCTGGCTGAATTATAAAATTTAATTTCTTTAAAATTCTTTAACTCTGTATCTATTGAATATGAAGTATAAATTGTAATCAAATCGTATAGAGAATAATATATTCTTTAAGTTATAATAACGTTAAATGTCAATAAATCAAATTTAACTGTTAAATCTTCAAATGAGACTACTTCCGGTTGACCAATTATAACCAAAATCTAATCAGTTGTTCTTCTGGATGCAAACTTGAGGAATACGAAAAAAATATAATTTTTGGAATCGTGGTATTGAAGTTATGGAATCCGGAACTTTTGTCACACACACACACACACACACACACACACACACACACACACACACACACACACACACACACACAGACACACATACATACAGACATCATCGTAAAAATGGTAAAATCGTATTATATGGACCCTAAAACGTGCTTATTCATCATTGAATTTTTTGACCAAAGACAATACCTTCCTTACCTAAAGGTGACGGAAGGTAAAAATATATATTACTACACTCAACACTTCTAAAATTATTTGTTTCGAGGTTTGCTTCAAGATCGGGAGAGTTTTGTTATTATTATTATAGTTAGTCATCCGCAAAAAAATTCTATCTGTCCTTGTTTACCAGCAGTGGATAAACGTCAATAAACTCTAATTATTTTGTATTCATTTTAAAACATGATATTAACTAGCTGGAGTTAAGAGTTAGTTTTATATCACTAGATTTTTAGCGGGTTATGTCACTGCGAGATAAACGTAGTCGTAAGTTGGTTTCATTGATTTCAATGGAGACATAATTTTGACGTCATCCGCGGCGGATCGGCGGCGGACCTCCCTCCGTCCAATTTATTAAAAGGCAAGAAATTTTTAGAAAGAGCGTGGTGATATACCATGGCCGAGTCGATCAAATGCACTCTCTTTCAAAACTTCTCCCCGTTGATCCCGTTTCCCGTCATTTATTATTTAGTCAGCAAAAATTGGTTGTTATTTTGTGTAGTGCTCAGACCAAATATAAATTTATGTTTAGTCTGAGGTGTAGCGGCTGTTTTTAATTATCTCTCCTTGCAAAATGCAGTTGTAATCACGTGGGAACACGTGGTGAATCACGTGATAAATGTCAAACTTAGATTAAATCTTGCTCACTTCATAACTTTCAATGCTATCCTGAGACTTAGTTATTATCCACCCCAGTGGAAAGTGGCTCAAATAATTATGATACCCAAACCTGGAAAACCGGAAGAGGAAGCTAGCTCATATAGACCTATCAGTCTTCTACCAATATTGTCAAAAAATTTTGAAAGAATATTCCTGAAAAGGCTGAAGCCAATCCTAGTAGAGAAAGAAGTTATACCAGACCATCAATTCGGTTTTAGACAGAAGCATGCAACCACAGAACAAGTTCATCGGATCACTAATGAAATCAGCAGTGCATTAGAAGGGAAAGATTACTGCTCAGCAGCCTTTCTTGACATAAAACAGGCTTTTGATAAAGTCTGGCACGCAGGCCTACTTTATAAAATCAAGAAAACCCTACCACACAACATATACCAATTCATAGAGTCATACCTAGCAGAAAGATCCTTCCAAATTAAACTACAAAGTGAACACTCCAATTTACATCCAATCCATTCAGGCGTTCCCCAAGGCAGCGTACTAGGCCCTATCTTATACACCATATACACAGCAGACTTTCCTTTAAACCCCCAAACGACAGTAGCTACATTTGCAGATGATACAGCGATATTGTCTACACACGAAGATCCAGAAATGGCGACAAGAAAACTTCAAGAACACCTACAAGAAATTGAACTATGGTTAAAAAAGTGGAAAATAAAAGCAAATGAAGCAAAATCAATTCATGTAACATTCACAACACGACGACATTCATGCCCACACGTTGTTCTGAATAACCAACCACTACCGCAAGAGGACAAAGTTCGATACCTGGGAATGCACCTAGAACGAAGACTAAATTGGACCACCCACATAAAAATGAAAAGAAAGCAACTAGGAATAAAGCTAAAAAATTTATATTGGATGCTCAACAAAAATTCTAAACTGTCACTTGAAAACAAAATCTTATTGTATAAAGTAATACTAAAACCAATCTGGACCTACGGAATCGAGTTATGGGGAACAGCTAGTGACTCCAACATCGATACAATACAACGATTCCAATCTAAAACTCTAAGAACCATACTAAACGCTCCATGGTATGTGAAAAACCTTTCTATCCATAGCGACCTAAATTTAAATACAATAAAAAAAGAAATTAATAGGTATAGTGCAAAGTACCTAAAAAGACTAGAAGTGCATCCTAATCACAGTGCAGTGAACCTACTAGACAACAGTATGGCCATCTATAGACTCAAAAGACACAAACCACTAGAGTTACCCTTTAGATTCAATACATAACATATATGTAAAACAAATTGTACAGAGTGTGAATGTCACTGGACATTTACACTACACGATATTTTTCTGATTGTATTATTATAATATTTACTTATTGTCAAAAAAGACAGATTGTAAATTAATATTGGGGAAATATAAAAAAAAAAAAAAAAAAATATAAAAACTTCATAACTAATTATTAAATATTTTGTTACACACTAGATTCCCACCGAAACATTTGAATTGTATGTATAAGTCCCCATTGCGCATTTTTCTTAAATGGCACTGCCATGAAGATGTTCAGCATTAAGGTATATTCACAATCACTTCAGTCGGTAGAGTGTTTGGCTATTATATTGGTTGTATTCACTTACGTTGCACTTACAAACTAAACTGGTATTAAACAACCTCAAATGCAATCCCACGAAAACAAACAAATGTCAAACGGGCTGTTTGGAAAAATACGGCGATCACAATGTGTATGGGAATTACATCTGGACTTGAAGTGAAAACTTGGATCTTGCAAGCTTTAAATCGACGTGTAAAGGGTACGTTTATGTTGGAGCAACGATAACCGATAAACACAGTGAAGAAAACAAAATGAAGAAAATCAATACGTTGTAATGCGAGTATAATGGAGAAGTGTGCTAAGCTCGACTCACTGGTAGAATAGCGATTAGATCGACGATATATTATAATAATAAATATTTCTTTCCTCACTAGCCACAATGGATATCGAGAAATTGATTGCTGAAGTTTTTAATAAAACATATTTATTGGCACACGGGACATTAGTAGCAATGACAATTATACCAATTTTTAACGTCTTCGCCAATATTTGATATAGTCAAAAGTCTTATTTTCATTCTAGTGTATTCAAGACATTTTTCTGGGTACTTCTTAAGTCACTTAAGTTTGGTATTAATTGCATGTGCACCATATTTACGTTTTTTTCCTTCCGTGACATATAGATACAGTTTGTCTTTGGTCAAAAAATTCGATGGTGAATTTTTAATAAATAAGCACGTGTTAGGGTTACTAGAATACGAATTTACTGTTTTTATGATTATGTCTTTATGTGTGTGTGGGTATGTGTGTGTGTGTGTCTGTGTGTATGTGTATGTGTGTGTGTGTGTGTGTGTGTGTGTGTGTGTGTGTGTGTGCCAGGGTGCGTGTTTGACAAAAAAATTCTCCTGCGGTAACTCCAATACCACAATTCCAAAAATTATATTTTTTTCGTAATCCTCTACTATACGTCCATATGGAAGTTTTGCTTAAAAAAATCACATTTTGACAATTTACGTTATTATAAATATTAAGGAATATTTTATTCTCTTTACGGTTTGATTGAATTTTTATCTCCATGTTGAATGCATATAAAGTTAAGAAAATTATAATTAAATTTCATAAATCTACCAGCTATGCTATAACCATAGAAACTACTAATATATTCAAATAGTTCTAATTGACAAATGTTAGTGTCAAGCGCAATTTACATAGTTTGTTCTGAAATAATTTTACTGGAAATTTAGAATTTTTTGCAAAAAAATTAGATATGAAATTTGTACAAAATACACAGAATTGGCGGAAGGTATTGTGCTGGCCATATCAGATGTTTTACATTGATTTTTGAAAAAGTGCTAATTACTCGAAGAAAGTAGTATTTCTTCATCTGTATCGCTCATTTTACTGAGTAGTGCAGTGCTAAACATATTTTTAAGTCGTCACTATAAACATACCAAACAAAGAAGAATTTGAATTGCTTTTATCATCGATATTATCGCCGCGGTTGTAGCTTTTATCATTGCTCCGACACAAACGCACCCCGAAGAGTGCTGGGTCAAAATTTGTAAATAGCTACATGAAATGCCTCTGCTTGACTTGCATTTTTACCTTCCATCACCTTTGGGTAAAGAAGGTAATGTCTGGTCAAAAAATTCGATAAGTATGTAATGAATAAGCACGTTTTGGGGTCCCTAGAACACGAATTTACTATTTTTACGATGTCTGTATGTATATGTGTATGCGTATGTGTGTGTATGTGTGTGTGTGTGTGTGTACATGTGTGTGTGAGTGAGTGTATGTGACGATCGTTTCGGATCGCATAACTCCAATACCACGATTCCAAAATAATATTTTTTTCGTATTCCTCGAGTTTAGATGTATATGCACATGTTATTAGATTTTGGTTATAATTGGTCCACCGGAGGTACCCTCATTTACAACTTTTAACAGTTTACCTTAAAAAAACGCAGTTAAATATCATTTATTGACATTTAATGTCATTATAAATTTTAAAGAATATATTATTCTCTATACGATTTGATTGCATATTATACTTCATATTCAATATAGAGTTAAAGTATTATAAAGATATTAAATTTCATAAATCAGCCAGTTATGTTAACCATGGAAACTGCCAATATATTTAGATAATTCAAATTGACAGATGCCAATATCAATGAAAAAGTAAATGCATGTGGCAGAGATGAGGATGCTGAGATAAATATTAGGGAAGACACGGAAAGATAGGATAAGGAATGAAAAAATAAGGGAAATAACTCGAGTGATACAAGTTTCTAGAAAGATACAAGAGAGATAATTACATTGGTTTGAACATGTCATGAGGAGAGATGAAGGATATATTGGAAAAAGAATGAATAGCTTAGTAATAGAAGGTAGAAGGAACACAGAAAGACAAAAGATAAGATCGAAGGACTATATTTCGGACGACTTGAGAGAAGAGGAACTGAATGAGGACGACCCGCAAAAGAGAAATGAGTGGAAGAATAAAATAAAAAATAGCGAACTCTAACGAATGGGAAAAGCTAAAGAAGAAGAAGATGCCAGTGTCAAGTGCAAAGTTGCATAGTTTATTTATGAAATAATTGTACTGGAAATTTAGAATTTACCTCCCGCTACCCTTGGTAAGGGAGGTATAGGGATCGTGCAAAAAATCGCATATCGAGAATTTGGTAAATGACTACGTTTTAAGGTCCGTACAATCCAATTTTCACATTTTCTCAATGATGTCTGTGTGTATATGTGTATGTATGTATGTGAGTGTGTGTGTGTGTGGATCTCTTTACGCTCTAACTCAAATACTATGCCATTCGATTGACGTAAATCAGATAACCGGAAATGGCACTTTACTGGAAGCTCAAAATAGTTTTTTTTCGAAAAATATCTTTAAATGTTATTTTTTCGGGGTTTGTTATTATATAAAAAAAAAAAAAAATTAGATATTCTACAGGAGTGCCTTAATACTTTTTGTATATATTTTATGGATGAATTTCTAAAATTGTCTATAATTTTAATCCCGGAGCCAACGCTTTAAAACCAACTCCATGGTTACACAGTTCAGATCTCAAATGTATGTAACTGACAGATATATGTCACTGTCAACAAACTAATCATTTCAAATAATAATAGTAACGTTTTAAAACGAAAATAGTAAATGAACAATAATTATATGTAAATGAACTTAATACAGTTTCCAGAATAAGTAAATATGTAGGAATATAGGTAAGATAATAAAAATATATAATATATCATCCCGGCATATTACCCATTGCTGGGTGAACCAATTTGCTTTGTACACAGATGTCGGTATTAATGATGACATATTTGTACAGTGCGGGCGTTTACTAGGCGTCACTTCACGCGAATCTGGGGAACTGGGTTGACTCCTGTGGTGCACTCTCCACGCCAGCAATGAATATAGGTAAGTATATAAATAAATAAAATAAATATATCATCATGGCATATTACCCATTGTTGGGTCTGCCAATCTGCTTTGTACACAGATTTCGGTAACGATGATGACATATTTATACCGTGCGGGAATTTACCAGGTGTCACCTCACGAGCACTTATTGTTGGCGTGGAGAGTGCACCACAGGGGCCATTTCTGTGCCATTTAAAATTCGAAATATTTGGCGTCGGTCGGGATCGAACGCGGTATTTAAATTAATTTAATTTTAAGTATTTACATGAATAAAAATTCAATTAAACGGGAGGTATTGTGTTGGTCACATCAGATTTTTTTGTTTAAATTTGATTGTTAATGTACCTTTAAACATTTATTTCATGTGCATGGGTTAAAACTTACGGACACTAGTGCGGCTGCTGCCATAATATGCATTCACAGAGCAGCTACAAAATTTCGAAAGCCGTGTATATACTGCTATCGCCATTTGAGAAAAAAGGGGACACACTTTTCGTTAATTGAAAGATTAAACGAACACTGAAATCATACTGAAATATAATGCGCCGTTAAACCGCAAATACGAAGGGGTTAAACGAAATGACCTATTAAATACTGCAAAATATTAAAAATTACTTTATGTACCACTTACATTTACAAATTTGTTTTTAAAGAAAATGTCTACAAAATGTGAAGTTCAGTGTCCCTGATTTTACAAAATATCATTGTCACCTTAGTTACCTGTTGCTAATGTTTTGTTATTTATTTATTTGTTGATTTGTTGTTCATGTTCATTCCTGATGAAGGCAATAGTTTAAATTGCCGTCGTTATTTAAATAAATATAACAGAATTTAAACTAAAAAAGGTTGTATCATCATTATACTCGTTTATATACAGCAAAGTTTCTAACTTTTTTATATGCCATTTATTTTCTCATACTAGCATTTATAAATGGTATGCATATATCAATAAAAAATAAAGTTTTAACTACCGTTCTGAACATATCCATTAAAATCTCATGAACGAAAGGTATTTTACCTTGCTCATAAAGCAAATCATAAATGCATGCTAACAACTTTGCAGTACTCCATCTACATCCAAATATATGTATGAAAATGCGTTATCCGGTTTATAACCAGACACTGGAGCCAAAAATTTAATTACGTCGCAAAGTGACAAGCTTGTCGATAGTTATTATGCATCGTAAATGAATATTATTATTCCAAATTTAATAACTTCACATAATGCTTTTATCGATTCCTCCCGAGGGAAAATCATTTCTCATCCCTGGAACAAAATCAGGATTACCTCATTATATACATACTTACATAATATATAGAGTTAGTGAGCGAAGCTCTATTTTAATTAATTTATGGAATATAGCGCATAAAATTAATGTATCTTGCCTACTAGACACATTTGGAAGTCGTTTATTATTCATAGTTTTGTAATTTACTCGTTTATCAATTATCAAACGTCAAGTTTCACATCTAATACACCTGGTAAGTTTTAGTTACAGTTAAATTATCGGAAGTGCATAGTTTCAATGACGAAATATTCATCAATTTACGAACGAAACTTAACAGTGGAGGCTCTGCGATCGCTAACAACAAGGGCACTGATTTATAAATATAATGAAACTGGTGCCTGTGGATTCCTTCATTTGGCATCTTTCATCAAACATACATTCCAGTTTCTCCTGATAACCCTGATTCTAGTTTTAAACCATTCGGAAACCAGGACAAAAAGTTTCTTTGGAATAGTGATCTTTCTACTGTCTATTGAAGGTTGCTGATTACCAACAACTATCTTACACGTCTCAGACATCCTTATATCATGTCTTCAAACACTGACTGACATGATCATTTTTACCTCCCGCTACCCTTGGTAAGGGAGGTATAGGGATCGTGCTAAAAATCTCATATCGAGATTTTGGTAAATGACCACGTTTTAAGGTCCCTACAATCCAATTTTGACATTTTCACGATGATGTCTGTGTGTATGTGCGTGTGGATCCTCTTTACGCTCTAACTCAAATACTATCGTTCAGAAAATTCTGAAGCCTTGTATTTCTACCTTACTCTTATATGGAAAGATGCCATTAGATTTTGGAGTAAATCAGATAACCGAAAATGGCATTTTACTGAAAGCTCGAGATTTGTGTTATAAAAAAATTAAAGATTATTAAATTTTCTACAGATTTGCATTAATACTTTTTCTATATATTTGATAAATATGGATAAATTTATAAAACTATCTATAATTTTAATCCCGGAGCCTACGCTTTAAACACAACTTATACACATGGTTACACAATTCAGATCTCAAATGTTTGTAACTGACAAATACTGTCAACAAACTAATCATTTCAAATAATAATATTAACGTTTTAAAAAGAAAATAGTAAATGGAACAATAATTATATGGAAAGGAACTTAATACAATTTCCGCAGCATAAGTAAATATGTAAAAATATAGGTAAGATAATAAAATAAATATATCATCACGGCATATTACCCATTGATGGGTGAACCAATCTGCTTTGTACGCAGATGTCGTTATTAATGATGACATATTTGTTCAGTGCAGGCGTCACTTCAAACGACAAAATTGACCGCTGTGGTGCACTCATCACGCCAGCAATGAATATGGTAAGTATATAAATAAATAAAATAAATATATCATCACGGCATATTACCCATTGCTGACCCAGGTCTGCCAGTCTGCTTTGTACACAGATTTCGGTAACGATGACATATTTATACCGTGCGGGCGTTTACCAAGTATCACCTCACGAGCAATTATTGCTGGCGTGGAGATCACAGGCGTCTTTTTCATGCCATTTAAAATACGAAATATTTGGCGTCGGTCGGGATCGAACCCGGTATTTAAATTTAATTTAATTTTAAGTATTTACATGAATAAAAATTAAATTAAACGGGAGGTATTGTGTTGGCCACATCAGATTTTTTAATCTAAGTTTGAAATATTTTGTCCTATACAGAGTGTAAGTGTCTAAAGCGTCACCTCTTTCTTTATTTGAAGGTGCAGAGGCGTTAACACCAAAACAATTTCTACTATATATATATATATATATATATATATATATATATATATATATATATATATATTTCGTATGGTAAAAAAATTAAATTAATAAAACATAACATAAAAAATAACAAGAATAAGAATTAAGTAAGATAATGGGATGATATCTAGGTTGTTCAGCCATTGGATAGCAGTATCCTCGACGCGATGTAGCTATTGTAATGTGCCTGGGAACCGTCTTAGGGGACATTCCGTCGCTATGTGGTGTAATGTTTGACACAGTTCCACAGTCCCCATTTATGTTTCAATATTGACATCTAACATGATCAGTCCAAATCCGTCAACAAAATTTTATCCAATTAATTTCTGCCCATGCTTCTATGGCGGTTTGCGGGATTTCAGTCTGCAGTTGGACATGTATTCATAGCACCTCAAGACACATTAATCGTTGAAATTTCTTCTAATGACACGTGGCGACAACGGGTATAAGTACTACAGTGATGGGGTGTAAATTTAGTTCGCCTCCTCGTGGTGCACTCTGGGTAAGTCGGAAACCAGACAGTTGTAAGAATCTCCTAGTCACTATCGACACAATTATTTACCAGGACTTAGAATCGGAACTCAACCGGAAAAAACCATGATTTTGTCGAAACAAAAGCCCTAGCTAAAGCGAAAAAATAGGTTTATTTCGGCCCGATACATGTTCAACACACTCTCCACTTCAGTTGTAATTGTTGTTTCTTTATTTGCGGGGTCTCATAGCGTAGTCGCGACTCGTCCTACGCGAATTAGGCTCGATTTTAAGAATAATTAACCGCTCGGAACTGAACAGAAAACCGAAAAAAACCCGAACTGCTATTTGTTATAACCGTAACGAAAACTGAAACGAAAAAATAACGGTTCGAAGCCCTAGTTTAAACACAATACTAGAGACGCAGCAGTTTCAGTAGTACCTTGCAGCGAACCAGAATGGGGTAAATAAGACACTACATCATCTTCAACGGGGCCTTTCACCACCTCGACAAATTCAGTCTCTTCAAATGTAGTACCGACTTTGGTGACCTCATCGCAACAGTAAATCATTTTTTACTGCTGTCCCCAGTTTTTACTAAACTAATGTTCATGTTCCTAGCACCAGCGTTGAACAAGATCTAGAAATTTCTTACCTCTGACTAGATTTGTTACATCATCTGCAATATGTATAAAACAATTATTCTATCATAATAGAGGTGCGAATATCTACGTATCTATTTAACATATAAACTTAATAAAACTAACCTGCAAAACTAACGAAATCATAATTAACTCTCTGTTTGTAAAGCACATATGGTTAATAATTAATTACAAACGTTGTGGATTTACCAAAAGTTGACTTTACCAAGCCATTAGTAGTCACGTTAAGTTCATCTAATCCGTAATCTGCTTCACAGTTAATTGTAGCAGCATGCACACAAGATGGCGGCGTACTTAAGACAACACTGATGACATCTTCCGGGAAGTGATGTTATTAAAGCAGTAATTACATGTCTTTGTACTTATCTCGTATGCACGGAATTCTAACTTGAACTGAAATCAATAAAGCGAACTGGTATGACTGATTTAATTTTTAATTTATTTTCTGTTATTTCAATTGTAGTGAACTTGAAACTTGTTTTTCACGTTGTCACTTGTTAGAAGTACACGTTATGTCCATTAAAAATAAATGATTACAAAATAAATATTTTGAGTTTACTCATTTTATTTTAAAAACAGATTATTCCTCGACGATCTATAATTTTTTAATTTAATTCAATCAAATATCCAAATTTTATGATATTTAATACAATAATAGTATTCGTAAATTCATTTTATGAATTCTAGCATATACATATTAAGATTAACATATCAAATATGAGACCACAAAATAATTAATATTCGACTAACAATTTTGTTAGCTTAGATTAATTTATTCAATGTTAAATAGAGTCACATAAATGAATAATTTCCGAAATACGAACGTATATTAAATTTCCTGAAATATGTTGTGTATGAATAATTTATTACTTTGAAGGTTTCATATACTCATTTCGACGTTAATTATTTTGTTTCCAATTATGGATTTTCTATATCTTCATGAGAAACCTTTGAAAATTATGAAATATATTGTAGCGTGAGCGTTGCCGACGCCACTGAACGAAACGTGTCTCAACTTGTCGGCGTCGTAATTACCGCGCGCAGCTGAGTAAACAAACAGACTCGCTCGCCTAATCTTTTGTATTCGATATCATTATCGCAACAAATGTTCAAGAAATTTCGCGAAGGTATAGAGAGCGGGTATATAAGGCTATAAACTGGTCTGGAAGTCAGTTATTTGAGTGAGTCCAGTACAATCAGTCTGATATTAGTCTGGTATTGGAACGCGTGATGACACAGTCAGTCTGATATTGCATCACGTGAACATATACAGGGTGCAACAGAAATAAGACATTAACTTTTACCAGTGATAGAACTCATCGAGTGCAACAATATTTCTTAATAACTTTTTTTTGTAAACCTTCTAGATATTGAGTTAAAATTCTTCATAAGTTTTGTCATAAATTTCATTACCCGCCTATGGTTGAATAAAGTCATTTTCCACCTGCATGGCGGAAAAGTAGAGCGCGTTGCACAATACCAAAATTCAAAACGGGATTATTCTGCGTGTACGTATGGCGTGCGTCTACAAACAGCTGTTTCTGTTTCCGTTGTGACTTGTGACTGTGGCTAAATACAAAAGAAAGATTACGAACTGGTGAATAGATTGATAGATACTCCAGAAGTTAAAACTATACACAAATCGGAAAAGATAAGACATAGAATAGAATACCTCGACTAAGGTAACAAAAAAATTATACGTCAAATTTTTGTTACAACACGTTGGACAATCCAAAAATGATAGAACATTTATAGAATGCATTCGACCAAGAACAACTCTACAATTGACGGAACAAGAAAACGCATAAAGATGATTAAAAGTAATGCAGGCCTAAACAAAATCACAATAGATGTTCAAAATAGCCACCAACATTGTCAATACAACACTGAAGACGTCGGAGAAATAATGTAACTGTTGTGTTTTCACCAACCTCCAAATTGTCATATGACACTTTGTGTTGTAGTGCTATTCCTCAAGTACTAATCCCTGGCCGAGCTTCAACACTATCCAAAATATCATCTTCAATAGTCTCTTATGTGAATAGGGCGTGTTCTACCACGATATTGAGCGGCAGGCTTAAAGGACTCATGATCTCAGAGATGCTAAACAAAAGGTACAAACGTTTGGAATATGATGATTCGGAAAACGTTCCAAATAAATTTGCTGGGCTTAGGCAGCGTTTCCCTGAGCTTCACCATAGGCCAGCACAATGTCAATGTCTGTATACACACTATCCGTGAATGCAAGCGTTTTTACTGATTATAACTTTTATAATAATTATTAGTCGATTTATTTGTCAAAAATTATTTTAAAAAGTTGACAACTCATATTTGTCCAAAACAAATGTTTCATTGTTATTGCTACTGGATCATATTATTATGAAACTACGTAAACGAGTAGTTAATTTATGTGGGGGGGTTAAGAAATATTGTTGCTCCCGACAAGTTCTATCACTGGTTAAATTTAATGTACTTATTCTGTTACACCCTGTATAGTTAGTGATATAAATATCGCGTACACGGTTTGCAACTGACCAGCAGTCTGAGATTAGAATGCGTAATGAAATAACTATTGTTTAAATAAATAATCTTAGTGTAAATATTACGATTACGTTGTTTTAAACTGAAAATTAACCTGAACCAGAGTTGAATCCTAAAGCCAAATTTTAGTACCCGGTTCGGTTGTGAGTTTGGGTTCGTTAAAATGTAACGGTTTTGGTTCGGATCAGTTTCATGTTCAATGCCCTGCAAATTACCTATTCTTTCTTTATTATACATAACATAACTTTGGCAAGTTACTCCTTCATTTTAACACTACGATTCATAAAACTCTGAATTAATTATATGAATATAATATCTTCAGAAAGATCTCCCAATTAACATTTCATAAAACTATGCTGAAAGCGCACCAAGATATCATTTATTTTTATTTCTGTGAAATAAAATGAATAATATGATGCCTGCTAATGAGACTCAGTATGTGAACTGCGAACAGTACGAACTGCTCCAAAATTCCACCAAGTTCAAATATTTAATGAGATATGAAACACCAGAAACTAGGGAGATGATTTACATTAGAAAATGTAACAGAGACGTCGAAAGCTACTGTTCATTAAACATGTTTGTCTTACCAATTTAGAATTTTGAGAAGTATTTACATAATAAAATAATAACACTTGAAGATTCTGAAAGGCAGATGTGTATTTAACAAATTTATTTTCTCACTCATTACTAACCTATTAATAATAAGTTTAAACATTTTCGGCTGTATTTAAATTAAAACCGGCTTAAACTAACCATGTAATTTCGGCACAAATAAGTTGCAATAAATAAAAACTACACTTGAATAAATATTATATTTTTATGTAGAACAGTTCATTGGCATATGCTAACATAAATACATTATGCTCATATTTACGTAATAATACTATATTAAAGAAAGAGCTTACATTGAAGATGCTCAATGCAGCTATCATATAAACTCGTATACGAATTAATAATAAACTATATTTTTCTATTTTGCGCCTGTAACAAAGCTATCACAGCACCCAAAAGAGCTCGTTAATAGCTCATTCGAGTGCTGTAATCCATTAGTACAATTTATTTTTTTAAGGTTGGTGGCTATGATGTTAAAAAACATCAAATTTTAAATCTCGCTAAATAAACGAACACAGATGATTGTTAAGAATTTTATTTTTATATAATTTTTTACCTCTCGCTAAGAGAGGTATTGTATTCATGCTAAAAATCGCATATCCAGATTTTATTGAATAAGCATGTTTTAAGGTCCCTACAATCCGATTTTAACATTTTTACGATGATGTCTGTGTGTGTGTGTGTGTGTGTGTGTGTGTGTGTGTGTGTGTGTGGATGTGTGTGTGTGTGTGTGTGTGTGTGGGATGTTGGAAGGACGGTTACTCAAAAACTATAAGACTTAAAATTTGTTTAACAACGTATTTCCCAATCGGACATTCATGGGAAGATCTGAAAAGGTTTTGGTAATAATTGGACAACCGGAAGTAGAAGATTCTTGAAAAAAAATCTTCTAAATATTATTTTTTGAAAATTTTTCGTGGTAATATTAAAGAAAATTAAATTCTCTATCTGATACATTTAAATATTTTATTATATATTCCATAGATTTAGAGATAAAAGAAGTATAATATATAAAATAATCTGTTGTAATAAATTTGACAGCCGAAAGAATGCCATGAAAAATAGTTGATAATTTAAATTATTTGTAACTGACAGATAAATGTCAGTGTCAGAAATAATGAGTAATGAAAGAAAAATGTACTTGGAGAATCCCTTAATTCTTAATCTGTGACTATTATGGAGATGACAAGTCTAGGTTGAAGGACTTAAATTTGTTTCAAACATTATGGGACAATGTACACCAGTACTATAGACTAGAGTAACTTTGAATTGCGAAAACGCTATCAAATTCTTCTCAAGTAAGTTGTAAATATTGACAAAATTACACATCGATATAAGAATAATCGGAGTGCAATCTATCCGTCACTTTATTAAAGGGAATTAGTATAACATGTATGAAAAAATAAAATGTAAAAGAAGATATGTAAGAATAGATGCACAATCCAGATATATACATTTTAGACCGCCCAAAATTAATGTTTTTACTAGAAGAATATGAAGAGAAAGTAAACAAGGTTGTTCGAATTGAAAATTGCTGTTACCAGCCTAATATTTATATATGGTAAACTCTACTTTGTAATTTATTGTAACATAATTTATGGTAAAATATCTTTATGTTGAGACATGCTATTATTGAATAATAAAGAAGTTTATACGTCAGAGATTGATATGAATATATTATTTGTATTTATAAAAATATTCTTTGCTTTATGCCTACAGCCAGGTAAAATATACGGCGAGAGGTTATGTGCTGGCCACATCAGATTTTTTAGTAATGTTTTAGATAAAGTAATTGTAAATTGTACTTAATTACTTTCTAAAAGTAATTTGCCCAGCTCAGTATTAATATAGAATTAAAAGTAATACCTTACATCAGTATTTTTATAAATTTGTTAAATATTAGAATAATTCGAGAAAAACGATATTTAAAATTGGAGTGCAATCTATCCGTCACTTTATTAAAGGGAATTAGTGTTATTTAGATATAACATGTATGAAAAAATAAAATGTAAAAGAAGATATGTAAGAATAGATGCACAATCCATATATACATTTTAGACCGCCCAAAATTAATGTTTTTACTAGAAGAATATGAAGAGAAAGTAAACAACGTTGTTCGAATTGAAAATTGCTGTTACCAGCCTAATATTTATATATAGTACTCTACTTTGTAATTTATTGTAACATAATTTATGGTAAAATATCTTCATGTTGAGACATGCTATTATTGAATAACAAAGAAGTTTATACGTCATAGATTTATATGAATATATTATTTGTATTTATAAAAATATTCTTTGTTTTATGCATACAGCCAGGTAAAATATACGGCGAGAGGTTATGTGCTGGCCACATCAGATTTTTAATTTAAAAGTAAGAATAAGAAGAGGAAAAATATAGTAACAAAGTTAGAAAGAAATAGATAATATCGTAGATAGTTGGTGTTAAAAAATAAGGTTAGAGTTCAATAGACCAATCCAGAATAAACGCAATTCAATATGGCGTCGTGAGGCACCTGTCAATTTTGACAAGAGTTTGACATGTATATATCAATGACGTAGAATAGGGATAGCTAGTATGACTTCCACTTTGCACTCACTATTAGAGTTTCACGGCTTGACTTGATATTCAAATTACTTGACGACTTGCCGTGAAATCAAGCCAAGCTCAAGTCAAGTAAAAGTAGCCGAAAGTCAAGTCAAGTCAACTAGTTACAATTTCAAGTACTTGAAAAATCAAATAGTTATTTTTCAAGTACTTGAAAAAATCAAGTAGTTATTTTTTTAAATTACCAGAAAAAGTTCTTCAAGACTACATTTCATTTTCATATAGATCCTTATGTTTTATAACAATATCAATCATATACCTTGAAATATAGACTTTTATTCATAAAAATAAATCATACATTCAAATTTAAATATTAAAAAAAAAGATTTAAGAGTATAATATATAAATTAACAAAATATTTATAGTATATGTATTATGATGGACCTTAAAAGGGGGCAAGTTGAATTTTAACCGGGCCGCCCCCTAAAATGGTTCCAAATGAATAAAAAAAATTATTATTGCAATGATTCCCCTTAATTTTAATATTTGACCGTCCCTAAATGCATTTGATTTTTTCCCAGTTAAATAACATTCGGTTTTGGCACATTTTGGAACTTTCTTTTTTTCCGAGATATTAAGAGGTTTAAAAAATCCATTCATTATTGGAATATATACTAGAATGACCGGAGAATATGTGGACAAATTCTGGTCCCAATTATTATTGTTAATTCGAATGGACTATAGCTTTTTTAGGCTTTTGTGCGATAGTCCAACCATCTACAGTTAACTTAATAAAAATGATTACGACTTCAAATTTTGTCGACATATTCTCAGGTCATTCTAGTATTTATTCCAATATTGAGTCAATTTTTTAAACCTCTGCACAGATTTTAACTTGCAGTAGTGAATCAGCACAGCATATGGCGCATCACGCCGTACCACGATTCTACTGATTCGCACGTTTTCGTACATAATCGGTTCGTTATCAAGTAGCTTGAATTTGTTTGAAATTACTTAATCAAGTCAAGTAATAACGATAGAAAATCAAGTCAAGTCAAGTAATGAATTTTTGAAAAGCTTAATTTTCAAGTCAAGTCATGTAATTTACAAAAACATCCAGCTACTTGACTTGATGAAACCCTACTCACTATTATTATTGTTGTAAGTATTGATCTTGTACCATAATAACATTAATACAAGAACTATAATATAAGGACAATAATAATAACAGAAGTGTGAAAGCAAAATAGAATTTAGAGTACCCATCTGTATCCTACGCCACTGCGAAGTACTTGTTAACACCTGTCAAAATTGATAAGTGCCCTACGACGCCATAATAAATTCCATTTGTTCTGGGTTGGTGTATTAGGATGTCTCATTCTAAATTTTTTTAACACTAGTGTTGGTATAAGTTTAATGGCCATTTGCACTGCTTATAGTTAAAATCTTAACTACAGGTTAACAAAAAAAGTGCGTATCGAAATTTTGACAGTAATATTTAAAAACTCATTTGACATTTCGTTTCGATACGATTTTGTCAATTTAACCAGTAGTTAAAATTTAACTATAAGCGCGCAACTGGCCATAAATGACAGTTCGTAAACACGCATAAATATGAGCACGAAAACTGTGATAAAAAGCTGTCAAAAATGTATCGTAGAATGCAAATCTAAATATAATGGGAATAACAAGATTCATTTTTACTCCTTGCCTTATTATCATTGGAGCCATAATGGCGACAAAAATGGATAGCATCGGTTCGTCGAATGTCGTAAATACAGTTGAATTTCATTAAAAATCTGATCACATATTTGTTTTAAAGTTTACATATTTTGTGATTTTTGTCAAATAAAACGTTTAGTTCAATATATAACGTAGGGATAAAATACTTCGATTCAAAATAGGTTATGGGACAAGTCCATATCTATGTTCCTTTGATAACAATGATGAAAAATAAAATATCAGTGAAATATACATGCTGTTGAATGTAAAATGTTTAATTAAAATTTATGACAACCACGATAAATTACTAGTAGACAACTTTATAAATTATTTCAGTATAAAAATAAAATCAAAAGACATTGTAATGTTGCAAATTCTACGTAATCTGTTTTAGAATTGATAAACAGCCAAAATATGCATAAAGTCAGGTTTACAAGATACGACTATGGACTTTTATTTTTAAATAGCAACCTATAATTATTTTACTAAAATATAAACTGTCAGTTTTTTTTCTTTTCAATGATGTATTAGTTTTTATTAATGTATTTAAAAAAAATCGAGAAAAATACGATAATTGAGATATATGGGAAATAATTTTTATTCAAATATTATAGGTGGCTATGAGAAAATAAACAAAATGTAACAATGTTAATATCAACAAAGTAGTATATATTTGCTTGTTACTTATGTATTATTACTTGGCCACCTAGAATATTTGAATAAAAATTATTTCTCATATATCTCAATTATCTTATTTTTCTCGATTTTTACCTTCCGTCACCTTTAGGTAAGGAAGGTATTGTCTTTGGTCAAAAAATTCAATGATGAGTTTTTAATGAATAAGCATGTTTTAGGGTCCCTATAATACGATTTTACCATTTTTACGATGATGTCTGTGTGTGTGTGTGTGTGTGTGTGTATGGATGTGTGTGTGTGTGTGTGTGTGTGTGTGTGTGTGTGTGTGTGTGTGTGTGTGTGTGTGTGGGATGTTGGAAGGACGGTTACTCAAAAACTATAAGACTTAAAATTTGTTTAACAACGTATTTCCCAATCGGACATTCATGGGAAGATCTGAAAAGGTTTTGGTAATAATTGGACAACCGGAAGTAGAAGATTCTTGAAAAAAAATCTTCTAAATATTATTTTTTGAAAATTTTTCGTGGTAATATTAAAGAAAATTAAATTCTCTATCTGATACATTTAAATATTTTATTATATATTCCATAGATTTAGAGATAAAAGAAGTATAATATATAAAATAATCTGTTGTAATAAATTTGACAGCCGAAAGAATGCCATGAAAAATAGTTGATAATTTAAATTATTTGTAACTGACAGATAAATGTCAGTGTCAGAAATAATGAGTAATTAAAGAAAAATGTACTTGGAGAATCCCTTACTTTGTAATTTATTGTAACATAATTTATGGTAAAATATCTTCATGTTGAGACATGCTATTATTGAATAATAAAGAAGTTTATACGTCATAGATTTATATGAATATATTATTTGTATTTATAAAAATATTCTTTGCTTTATGCATACAGCCAGGTAAAATATACGGCGAGAGGTTATGTGCTGGCCACATCAGATTTTTATAATAGTGTCTACACTATTAACTTCTAAAAATGACTAAGAGACATATTTCTGCCACCTGGAAAAAAATCCCTCATTACAACTGATAAAACGCTTTTTTTTATAAAACTCCATTCTATACGTAGGAAACTTACCAACGCTACTTAACGGGAAATCCTCCAGGTAGCGCGGCAAGCGACACAAAACAGCTGCATGAATAGACTATAGGTTCTTGTATTTTTATAATATAATCACACAGAACTGCTGCATGAATAGATTATAGGTTCTTGTAGTTTTATAATATAATCACTTCAGCTAATTCAAACACACCTTTTTGGTTTACTTTTCGGAATTTAATATTATAGACACTTAATATTAATTTAATTCTTACAATTTTATCTGTCTCACTGACAAGAAACAATAGCCACATACCAAGCAGTCCTTAAATTCCTCCATATCTCCAGAACTAATTTATCTGTCATTATTTTAATTTCTGAAGCTAGCCTATTTATTCCCTCAAAGCTTTCAGTGTTACCAACCGAAGCTCAACTCGTGCGTTCCAGCTATTTATAGAGAGAAAACTTCGTCTGCCGTACAACAAAGCATACGAGAGTCGGTAAGGCAGTTACCTGCGTTATACGCATCGAGTACCAACCTGGAAGTTGTGTTCCGTCTTGTGCTGCTTCCGGTTTCATAAGATATTGTTGTTGCCAACTGTGTATTTCTGAGAATTCATATACATGATCTGACAACTGTATTATATGTTCAAAATTTGAGATTTACTTGAGATAGGGAACTGTCGCTTTGTATTTAGTTTGCGAAAGCAGGTGCGATTGACAAGTGAAGCTCAAGGTGTTTTAAGACAAGCTTCGAGCTCAAGATGTAATTTCAATATAGAAATCTATGTATTACACAAGAAGGATTTCATTTGTCAAATGAAATGTTTAATTAGTTTTGCGTACAATAATTTCCTGAAATCAATGTTCCATTTATAGCCAAGATATTCTGTTATTTAACTCTAATTTCATTGAATATGAAACATAAATTGCAATCAAGTATAGAAAATAAAATATTCTTTAATATTTATAAAAACATTAAATGTGAAAAATGATACTTAACAGCGTTTTTTCTAGAAAAACTGTTAAAAAAATTCAAATGGGTGTACTTCCGGTATCAATTGTAACCAAAATTTAATCACGTCTGCATATGAATGCAAGGAAAAGGAATACGAAAAAATTGTAATGTTTTAAATTGTAGTTTTGGAATTATCGGATTCGAAAGAATAGACACACACACCTTAAAACATGTCATTTACCAAAATCTCGATATGCGATTTTTAGCACAATCCCTATACGGAGAGAGCATAAATTCAAATAAGCGCCGCCAAGCGGACAAAGCTGTAACAAATGTTATATAAACTTCACATTTGGACAAACGTTAAATCTTGTTCACAATTTATATAAATAATTTGTAATATATAAATTAGTGATTAGTTTATCAAATAATAATATAGATTTTCGTTACCGGCTACGATTATTGTTGTTCTTTTATGCGCTTCAAATATATTATTAATTTGTATGAAGCCACCACTTTTAATTTCTTCCATATTTCCTACACATTTGTCAGAATATTGTCTTGTGTATCGCGGAAATAATGTTGGCAAATTATCTAGTATCTTTAAAATGAATTAAGGGCGTTTAGCAAGCAGTTGACTAGCAGTGTTTTATCGCTGACCATCGTGTATGGATTATTTTAGAGAAAAATACTTCGAATAACAGTATTCTTCTCTAAAATAATCCATAAATGTTTGACAGAGATAAAACACTGCTAGTAAACTGCTCGCTAATTGCCCCTAATCATTTGTTCATGCTAACAGCAATTATTATTAGTTTTGGAAAATTGGCATTAAAACTGGAAACTATTTGGTTTAGACCAGGGCATCGAACCCGAACCTGAACCGAACCAAAACCGGAACAAACCGTAACATTTTAGCGATCCCAAACCCTGAACTGAATCTCAAATATATTTTTCAATTGAACCCGAGTCGGAACCGAACCGAGTATTAAAATTTGGGTTCGCAGGGTTCAGCTCCGATTCAGGTTCATTTTGAGTTCGAAACGTACGCGTAATCGTAATACAGCGGATAATCGAAACCTGTGTTGTCTGTTTGTGAAAATTGTGTTCGTGTTCCTGTCTTGCGTAAATATTTATTTTCGCTGATCATTTCGTATCGGTTCAGAATATGTGCTGTGCTGTATTGTTCTTTTATTATTATTATTTCTTAAATATAAATTATATTAATTATTTAAATTTATGAAATAAAAAATTCTTTTAGAATAATAGTTGGCTGGTAACCTGGATAAAGTGGATGATTGTATTCTTTGTTTCCAACAAAATGTTGACTGCAAATTTTATTGTGAAGTTTTGATTGCTATAATTTGTCATCTGTAGTGCAAAGTGGTTATTTTAATTTAAGTATTATATATTTAAATTAAATATAATTGAAAAAGAATTGTACTTACAGCCATCAAACTCGTTTAATTCAAATACTTTTCCTTTCTTGTTTGTGCGGCTAATTTGGAAAGTTTAAAATTTTACAGAGGCATCGTATTTGTGTAGTAATTCGCATAACCTACTACGCAACACATTGTACACGAAGTAGAATGGTGATACAATGTACGAGTCTTTACAGACATTTTATAATGTTTATCAAAGAAATTACTTATGAATAGTAACCTTCGGACGTATTGCCGCTATATTATAATTCTTACGAGATTGACCGAGGCGCTCGTGTCGTTTATGTTACCTCCCTATAAGTTAAAAATATAATTTATATTTTCGTCTTCCAACGACAGCAATATGAGCACTAGTTCATAAACGAATGGTTTATACAAAATTTTCTTTGATAAACGTTCGTTATAACTTTAGAGAATAAGGAAATCAAGCAATGCTAACGAATTTAGTTGGAGAACGAATGTTTCGTTCACGTATACGTTCGACAAAAAATTAAAGAATAAGGTAAGTCGTTCACGAACGGTTTTCGTTTCTCAACGTTATAGTTATAAGTTACAGAACAAGTAAGTAAGTCATTTAGATATCCAAAATGACCTACTCCAAAAGGTAACGGCTGATAAGTAGGAATTTTCTTGCTCCTTAGGCCCATAACGACCTTTGATAAATCAAGTAAATTTATTTTCCATTTCTTCGGAATAAATTCTGCTCTTTCGAAGTGACAGAGTAGCGGAACACGTACATCGAGAATAAACCATTAATTTAACAGAAATTGCTCCGGTCTGGAAAAACGCGCATAGAATGTGAAATTCAACTGGGAAAATTTCAGTGGCGACGTCAAATGAGATCTGTTTTAGGTGATGGATTTCCGCGATTCAGTATTGATTATTATTCTTTTTTTCATTCTGAATTTTACAGTTCACTGAATGCACCTAAATTTCCTGTGTATTGTTCAGTATTTCTAGTGTCATTGCTGTAATCTTGTTAAATTTGAGCTTATTGTTGTTTTCACACAAACAGCACTTTGTGTATCACAATTCCAAGTGTTTCAACTGTAATTTAAACTGTAATTCAACAACGTATGCAAACACTGGCACATGGTAAAAAATATAAATCTAGTCTTTGTGAAAGAACACAAACAGAATAAAAATGAAGAACTGTGTGATTACACCTTTTCACAGTAGCTAAGTTCGCCAAAGTGTATAATGCATTCTATGACGTTTGTAACTAAAGTTATCCTACCCCCCCAGTAACTGGGGGCTCGAAACCATAAACTCATTATTGTAATAAAAATATAATTTAAATTTAGCGTCTCTATAGCTGGGGGACGCAAATCAATGTTTATTAACACATTGCTGTATAAGAATATCGAAACTTCAATTTAAAAGATTGCGTTCAAAGTGACGAGTCGGTTCAGCTACAGGAAAGGGCGGAGCTAATTTTTGTGAAGTACACCTACTACAAATTTGACCTACCGCTTGCTATATAGAATTCCACTCCTTAAAAGAACTGTATACAGATGTTCATTTTAAATGGGCCACCATTGCACAAAGACGGTTAAATGGGCAAACAATTTATATTTCACAAGACAAATTTAAAGATAAGAAAAAAAAATTCGACCAGTGGTTCTCAAAGTATGGGACCTAAATTTTTTATTTTAAGTGAGAGCATATGTTTTTTATTTACTTTATTTAATTTAATTCTGAATTCAGTGATATAATATACCCTTACATAACATTTTTTTTTTGAGAAAAATGCATGTAAAGTTTTATACTAATTTGATTAAAATTTGCTAAGTGTCATGAATGGAAAAAATGAATACGTGTTAATTTTTTATATGGAATTAGTATGCCATGTAAGAAATACGTGAATATTTTGTTTGCGTTTATGATCAATTAGAAAAACAAAATATTGTAACGTGCGCCGCTACTGGTGGAATGTTCCCGAGCGATGACGTAATCCCCGGCGGCGGAACGGCTAGACGTGTTAATTACACCTTTGACCTAAATCTATTGTATTCGGTATGATTGTGGCGTCGGAAGGTTCCAGAAGGACACTGTATAAATACCGTCCGAACGACAGCGGAGAGATAGTCTGATATATAGAAGCAACGAGCAATGAAGTTGGTGATATAAATAAACAGTCTAAAAGTTGTGAACATAAATAAATGTAGTTATGTAAATAAATATAGTAATATAAATGTTTAAATAAATAATCTTACAATTAAGTATTTAATAATATTCTTAATCTTAAATTAGTGTTTATAATTATTAAATCATAGTGTTAGTTATTTTTATTATCTTTTTAATATTTATCCTAATTATTTATCGTTTAATAAACGTATTACTTTAATTAATAATATTTGCCTGAGTTTTACACTTCACCCATATAAATAAACGTTACAATATTCACTTATTTTTGTCAGAGCACTCTAAGAAAGAAAAATAACATGTATTCATTTTTTCCATTCTAGGCCCTCTTATTATAGCCATATTTTAATCATATTAATATAAAAGTTTATATGCATTTTCCTTAAAATATTCGTTATATAAAGGTATAAAAATATTGTATCACTGAATTCAGAAATAAATTCTGTAACGAATGAGCAAATAAACAGTATTATGTTCTCATTTAAAGTGAGTTTGTTGCCGTATTTTGAGAACTAGTGGTCGTAAACCCTCTTTGTAGCTTTTATAGTTCTCGAGATAGCAATGGTGGCCCATTTAAAATGAACACCCTGTATATGCACCTTCTTTCATTAAAATCATATCATGAATTATTTTGCAAGAATGAACATATTATAACATACACCGTAATTTATTTTATAGAGAAATAATAATAATAAACATTATATTTAGATACGAAATCAATGGCGAGGTTCAGCCAAAGGCTGATCTTCCACCTAACTAGATACATGTATGTAAATATAGATTGTATTACAATAAAATAACATATTTTATAAACAAAGTATTAAATACTAGTATAATGAGTGCCTGTATTTTACCCAGCATAGCAAGTACAATAATGAAAAAGCAAATTTTATACTAGTGAAGACAGAGTTAAAACATAAAATACAGTAAATAATTTTCGTATCAGATTTTTATTAATTCAAATAAATAATTATTCATCTTCGCCATTACTAAAAAAAATCATCCTTAGTAGAGGAATCGTCACCTAAATTTATCACTAGTCAATCTACTAATTCGTCCATAATGACATTATGATAATGTTGGTCGTTCTTAAATGAAAATTGTGCAATATTCTTCTTATTGCTAGATCTGAAAAAATATTTACCATCCATTTTGGATTTCTCTTTGTCATATTCTCCCGTGAAGTAAACGATATTATTATTAGAATATAAATAAATAAATATATCATCACGGCATATTACCCATTGTTGGGTGTGCCAATCTGCTTTGTATACAGATATCGGTAATGATGAAATATTTGTACCGTGCGGGCGCTTACTAGGCGTCACCTGACGGACACCCATAGCTGGCGTGGAGAGTGCACCACAGGGGTAAATTTTGAGCCATTAAAATTCGAAGTAATTTTTGACGTCGGTCGGGATCGTACCCGGGTCCCCAGATTGGCGACTAGACACTCAGACACACGGCTACGAGACCCCATTATTATTAGCATTATCATTATTTTTATTTTTTTGTCCTGTTTCCGGCTTTAACAATGAGCTCCACAGTTCGGCTACAAAAAACCATTTGCAAAGCAGATTGGCACACCCAGCAATGGGTAATATATGGTATTGTAGCGTACGTGGACCCGACGCCACTGACTCTAGAAGTACACGACCGCCGCCGCTGGTCGAACGTTTCTAGAACGGCGCCTAAGTGAGGACGTAATCGTCGCGCACAAGTCTCGACTTGCTTAATTACGTACGGTGGGCTGATCCCTTTGTATTCGATGTTATTATCACGGCGAATGTTCCAGAAAAAGGACGCCCGACTATATAAATACCGTCTGGGAAGACAGCCGGAGCATTATGATATAGACAGGCATTGTGAAATAAACAGTTGGTGATAAACAGTCTACGAGTTGTTATATAAATAAATATAGTGAAATGAATATTGTTCAAATAAAAAACTTAGTGTTTAAGTATTTAATAATAATCTTAGTCTTAAATTAGTATGTATATTTGTTTAACCCTCCGAAGGGCGCGCTTTTTAGAGTTACAGGAGCGGGCGCGTCGCCGCCATTTACACCGCATTCAGATCTTTACGTTTCTAGCTCAAAAATGACGAAGAAAATAGATATAATCTATGTAATAAAATAACACAGATATACCAAGCTTAGTCATTTTATTAAAAAAACCGTTGCTGGGCGTGTTAATCTGGTTTGTACGCACACATTGGTTATGATAATTATATATTCGTACAGTGCGGGCATTTGAAGCAGGCGTTGAGTGCACCATAGGTGTGACTTTTGTGCATTTTTTTTTTACTAAAACCCAATGTATCTAAAATGAATAAATAAATATGAATGTAAATGAAGAGGCTATTCAAATATTTATTTATACCGATTAATATTTTGTATATTAAATAGATAATATAAAAAATCGAGATCTCGAATTTCTACTCACGTCTAGAGAAAATCTCGAGGGAATTACTCTCGTCCCGTCCCGATATTTCGAGACGAGAATAAGATTAATCTCGTCTCGAAAATTCGAAAAATTTGAGACGAGATCTCGTAAATGCGAGATATGCGGCATTACTAATAATATAAATAATAATATAAGCACACATGCATGTAAATTGTACAAACTTACAAAATTATAAAAAAAATTGGCAATAAATAAAGTTTTACATGACTGGGAGCGCTGCGGGCAACACACCGCAAATTCAACCGGCTTTGAATCTAACTCATGTAACAACTGAGTGAGGATGGGAAATGACACCAGGTTTGGCGTTAGGTGGAGTCAATAACATAAAGGAGGAATACCAGGCGTGCCCTCCGGAGGGTTAATTCATAGTGTTAGATACTTGTATTATCTTTATCTTAATTATTTATCGTTCAATAAACTTTTATTTTTATTTAATAATATTTTTTTGATTTTTACATTTCACCCAAATAAATAAACGTTATAATATATTTTTTTAGTAAAATATGAATTTTAATTTATGGTAAAAAATCCTGAAAATAGTCTGACAGAACGACAAATGAATATTTCAGTGAGGGAATATAAAAAACAACGAAATAATCTCGGAATAATATATTACTTTAATTCAATTGTTTTTCTTCATGGATAGGTATGTATTACATAAAAATTTCATCGCATACGAGTATAGTGATTTCAATTTATATATATATATATATATATATATATATATATATATATATATATATATATATATATATATATATATATATATATTAGCTATTTCTAATTCTGCACATATTAAGTAAAATAGCTCCTATAACTATAAGCAGGGCTTTCGAACGAATCGTCAAAAATATTGCAGTCTAAAACATACTTGCATCCTCGATGAAAATTCGCATCGTTTAATATTTTTATCTTCACAATTTTCCCCACATTTTGTGTTGCCGCCATTTTACTTAATATTGTCTCTTTTAATTGATATGGTCTATTGTTCATTTCATTACTTAAAATACTATACGTTTAGTTACCATAAAATTGAATAGTTGCTACAATAATTATACTTATTCGAATAGCATCACATGGATGAGAACTCTGACTTGAGCCTTGGCCTTATAAGAATTTCTGATGTAATGATATTGAAGATCTCATTTGCCCCTATTATAGTTTCAGAATGGAAGTTGACAATTCTGTTCTTGACATTTCGGTCGATGATATGTTTAAACCTTCACCGATTATCTATCGATACATGAAGCCGCAAGGCATGATTATTAATTATAATATGATTAATTATAGACGTCAGTGGTATTGTCACATGACATCTAAATTAGCTAGGGTTAATAAGTTAAGCTGTAATGAACTCGGTTAGTAATAGGATGGATGACTTCTTTATTCTCTCGTTTAAATATAGCATTTGTGAAAATATTTACAAATCAATTACAAAGGTATTATATTATTTCACATTTAAACAAAAACTATTCACAAAAAAAATGTAGTTTAAAGATAAAAGATTCAATAGGGCGATTGGTCGATTTCCTATTTTGTTTTAGATTAAACTTTTATAAAGAAGATGAATAGAATGAACAGTTTTCGATGAATAATTAAAATCCAATTAAAATAAAAAAAATCTTTTACATAGCTGATGGAGTAAAGGATTTTAATTGGTAACTGAAGTGCTTAGGAACTAATTAATGTTTTAAATTATCAAGGAAAAATGAAATAAATTACGAGTATAATGTATCTTTTATGTAGCTCGTTCTGAATGGAGTAGGTGCAAGTTGAAATTTCATGCACTCGTAAAGCTTTTTCATGATGATGGATCTCCATAAAACTATTAAAAATGTCAAAAAGACTTTAAAACAGGAGACTATGTTACAAAATTATATTTTAGTTTTTTTGCATTACATTACTTTTCTACTATAATATAGAAATTTTAATATGCTTTTTCTACCCTGGTTACTGTGATAATCAAAATTTGCAAGAATTAAGTACTCTAAAACGAAGAATAATATTGTTTGGCACTTATTAATATGCTATATTAAATCTGAATCTTGTATACAGTGTTTTTAACCCATAAATTTAATAATTGTTACATCTTTGCTTTTTGGAACAAATTACACATAGTTGGAAAGGCTAAAAAAAATCTCTTTATTGATGTAAATTTCAAATTTGGCATTCATATAAAAATAAAGACACCAAAAAAATGTCATAAAAAGTGCATACAAAATTTCATTACCATTTAATACTTAGAAAATAAAACTCAACAAAATTTGAATTATTATATTTATCTAGTGATATTATATGTATGAATGGAAAAACAAGAGAAACACACAACTTTGCTCTAAAATAACCGACTTTATAAGTACAGAGCCTCGATTTTGTAGTTTTAAGTTCTACTGGATTTCAAATACAATTGGGTAAGCATAATTAATACATGATTGTAACTCAATTTTTCAAACTAGACGTAAATAAAGAAATGTCAAACAAAAACGAGTTCTACTGCTCCGTACCAGTATAATTTGAAATCTACTTTGAGAAAGAGTGAAGAAAAATTTCAATTCTAGTCGAACTGAGTTTGGTTCAACGTAGCTTTTTGACATCGCCAACACTAAGTGATGTTTTGCATTTGAAATAGATAGCACGATGGTTACAAGCAACATGCAACAAATTTCTTTGATATTATGCCGCACGATGTTGACGAGTTTCAATCAACTTGCTGGATATAGGTTGACAACACTAATATCAACTTGTATTCCGGCGATTGTTGGCCGGCCTGTACTACGCTTTTTAAGATAAGATACTTATATTGCCACATCTGGAGTTCCCCAAGGATCCAACTTAGGGCCCCTATTATTTATTCTTTTTATTAATGACTTACCACAAAATCTCAAGTGTGATAAACTTTTATTTGCCGACGACCTTAAAAAAATTTACCCCATTTTATCTTTTAACGATTGCCTTGTAATGCAAAACGACCTAAATATTCTTTCACAGTGGTGTTTTGTAAATAAACTTGCTCTGAACATAAATAACTGCAACGTGATGACTTATACTCTCCTATAACTTTTAATTATAGTATTAATAATACAGTTCTAAATCGCAAAGACAATACTAAAGACCTCGGAGTGACTTTTAACACTAAATTTAGTTTTTCACAACATATTAATAATATTTATAATGAGTCCACTCGATTGTTAGGTTTTATTATCCGTAATACCAAAGATTTTATCAGTATCACGCCCATCATAACACTATTTTACAGTTTCATACGTTCCAATTTGGAATATTGCTCATTAATATGGAACCCAACTTATGAGAGTCATCAAGGCCATCTCGAAAGAATTCAAAAAAAGTTTCTGAAATACCTGTATTTCAAAATAAATAAAATTTACCCGGACTATTCAGTATCTTACTCCACCTTACTGCACATCTTTAATATGCCCAGTCTTTATCATCGCCGTGAATTGACTTCTGTTTTTCATCTCAGTAAGTTAATTCATGGTGAACTTAACGACTCGTCTTGTTTGAGTCTCCTTAATTTTCACATCCCATCCTTTCACTCACGGAACTTCAGTACCTTCTATCTTCCTACCCCTCGTACAAACATAGATTATTCTTGTCCCATAAACAGAATGTGCTCAACATAATACTAAATATTCTGATGCTGACATTTTTCATTTGCAACCTAAATCTTTTTATAATATAATACGTAATGTTTAATATATAATATTTTCTATTTTGAGCAATATTAATTTATGTTCACTTATGCTATTTTATGTATTATTATTTTTTCCTGTCCTCAATTGGGATTTTTTCCTGTTGGACAGTGTATGTCTAAATAAATAAATAAATAAATAAATAAATAAGGGCAACCCTAATAGAGCTGGTTGAAAAACGAACACGTAAAATGTGGTATTTATTAAGTTTTTATTTTTCTTTTAGCAATATACGAGCACATGCCGATAGTATTTCGGCCGGTTTACATTTTTACCAAACAAATTATAAAACCTACGCAAATGGTGATAATTTCCAAAAATTTCTTTCGACTAGTTTAAAATATAGACTTAAAACTGAATATATTATTCAAGTACTCCACCATTTAATATTGGGTTTCATCGCCTTTATTAGTAATGTTAGCTTTAATTCTATTAGGCATTGTATTCCTAAGCCTTGCAAAATTTTCTATATTGTCTCATACTCATATGTTTTGCAAGGTAGATTTTACTATACGCACAGGATTTTTCAGAAGTTTTTTTCATTTTCATTGTGCCCAAAACCCGACGTGGTGGTCTTGTGGCTATGCTGCTCGACCGGCATCACTAAGGTCGTCGGATCGATTCCCGATCGTTCCAGACTTTATATGTTATGAATACCACTCGGTAGGAGGGTTTTTCTCCGGGTACTCCAGTTTCCCTCGGTCGATAGGTACACATACTTCCAACACGATTAGTTGCTATAGAGCGCTAATTCACCACTTGGGCAGAGAGCCATCTCTGTTCACTAAGTGAAAGCTCGAAGGCGTCAATAACCGAGAATACAAGACCCTGTCTAATTCTCAACGATCATTACACTGACACACACACATCACCCTGAAGAGCAGATTACTATCTCCTATACCGGGGCACTACACAGCATTTACATTTTTTTTTGTGCCCAAAGTAAAGGGTCTCGGTAGAAGTTAAGTCGTGACTAGAAGATGACCCTTAAAATGTCGGCCGAACTATTATCACCTGTCATTTGGCTCACATTTTTTTAAGTTTTATGTTTATATCTAAAGGAACCGAAAGAATTTTGTTGAAATTTGTGTAGGTTTTATAATTTGTTGAAAATATAAACCGCCGAGCTATTATAAGTTTGGACTCGTATAATAAACTAGAAATATCTGAAAGTTTCTATATAAATGAAACTGAAAAAAATGCTTAGTTAAGAACCTAATTAGATTTTGAACGGCAATCAATAATTCATTCCAGTATAAAAATGTCAAAACGAATGAATAGAATCACTAAGAATAAGCAGCCGACAATCAACCTCGTTATATTGCTCAAGTCCTAGAAAATCTTCTCTTTGAAGTGAACTGCCGCGGTAGTTTCCAACCACTACTTAATTATTTAATTATCATCAAAGCAGAAAGTTCTGCAGCATCTTTTAGCGCTCAGTACAACAAAACTCTACTAGTGCAGTAATCTACCATGAAATTGCAAATTATGTTTCCTATAGTTTTCCAAAACTGACATATTGTGTTTCGCTCAGTAGTTTCATGCACGAAACTTTTCAAGAAAATTTGCTGCAGATGTAGGGTAAACAGATTAAATTATGCAAATATTAGATTTCTTGTCGCTCGTGTTAAACTCTCTATGTTGTACATTACATAAAAATTATGAATTTTGAATACATATTTTAAAAGCGGGTTGTCCTATTTTTAACCGTGTGAGAGTGGTGAATGAAAAAAGAGTAATGAACCGGTTCGAATCTGTGTTTATAACTAACTCGCAAATAGTCATCTGATCTTTAATACAATTGAAATTCTATTGGAGACCTTTCACAAAAATATTACAAGGAATAATAATAATTCTAAGCAATTATTTAATAATACCGTCTTTCCATCTTATCTTTGGTCTTCCTCTGTTTCTTCTGCCTTTTATTACTAAGCTATTCATTCTTCTTCCAACATATTCTACATCTCTCCTCATGACATACTCAAACTAATGCATAGCTGGCTGATTTATGTATATATATATATATATATATATATATATATATATATATATATATATATATATATATATATATATATATATATATTGAATATGAAATATAAAATGTAATCCAATCGTATAGAGAATAATACATTTAAATTTATGATAACATTAAACGTCAATTATAACCAAAATCTAGTCATATCTGCATATAGTGATGTCGTGGGATCTCGCGTTTTCGAAAATCGAGAAATTTCGAGACGAGACTATTATAAGTCTCGTCTTGAAAAATCGAGACGAGACGAGAGTAATGCGCTCGAGATTTGCTCGAGACGAGACTAGGTATTCAAAATCTCGAAAGCACGATTTTTTTTAATATGTATATAATTAAAGATGTACAATAAGAAAAATAATTATCAGTACAAATATTTTCATTACCTGTTTATTATTTATTTATTCATTTTAAATTTATAGGGTTTTAGTAAATATACAGAATAGGAACAAAAGTGTTCCCTGTGGTGTACTCTCCACGCTAGTATTAAATGCCCTTGCTGCGAGTAATATTTGTTCAGTATTTTTTTACTTACCTGTTAAATGCCAAACTTAGTAAAAATAAAATTTTAATCAGTAGTATCTACTTACTCCTTTATTACGTCCAAGTTGATGCTAATTTATTTTTCTGATAGATGAAAGTATAGAAAATTTATAACATGTAAAGGTAATATTTTATGAATTTATTTTATATGTATTTATTTACAAATAATAGATAATTACAGCGTCACTGCTTGCTACCTTCAATCATACAAACACGCTCTGACCTATGCCAACTTATGGACACCCATACAGCTAATTATAAATTCGAGAAATTCGAGACTCTCGAGTCGAGATCGAGAATAGAGGATGAAAAATATGACGAGACGAGACGAAAACAAATCTCGTCTCGACAATTCGAGACGAGACGAGAGTGAACTGTTTCTCGCCGTTTTTCGTCTCGCGGCATCACTATCTGCATATGGATCTAAACTTTATTAAAAAAATATATAATTTTTGGAATCGTGGTATTGGAGTTATGCGATCCGAAACGATCGTCACACACACATACACACGGAAGGTAAAAACATGAAACAAAATTTATCGTCTTTTTGGTATTCATATATATATATATATATATATATATATATATATATATATATATATATATATATATATATATATATATATATATATATATAAACCATACCATTCCGCATTTTTGAAACACTATCATCTCTAACCGTGACATATGACAGATATGACCTTTAGGCTTCAACCACACAATGCGAATATACTTTTTAGTTCAAAATAAACCAACACATTCATGTCCGAATTTTAGTGAAAATGGTCAATATAATAATCAGATTTGATCAATTCAATAATCAGATTAACGCCGTAGGTACTTGTCAGCATGGAAATTCTTTGTAAATTACAGGAAATATTTTGCACAGTTGGAATTTCTTACTTTGGTCCGTATCACCCTGAAAATTATCAAAATCTCTCACGCTAAGCTCTCGACCTTGGAATAATTGCGTTAATTCGAAGCGTGAGTGACAAATTGAACACGCAGAAATGTTATAAATTTGTTTGCCCTGTTCCAATAAAAGCACCACTTGCGTGATGAATTGACGGTCGATTTTGGCGCGAGACCCTATAGTGATATGTTCGTTTTTTTCGCGAACATGAATTTGTAATTCTTTTATCCTGAATAGTTAGTAAAAAAAGTGTTTTTAATTTCAGATCGGGAATACATACATTATACATCATTCCACTGATCAATCGCTTGGACGCAGTTGCAATGAATGTTTATTTATAGGTTTTAATAATACAGGAGAACAAGTTTACTGTTTTACATATGAGTAAAGAGTGTAATATTTATAATTTAGTATGTGTAATTAAATTTATAACATAATTTTAATTTTCAACGATGCGATGTTCACCTGAAAAATATTTTTAAAAAAACTTGCATACAATTAATATTTCTAAAACTGTTATTTCATTCTAAAATAATTTATAAACGATGGACAGAAAAAAAAATGCGAGTGAACTGTTCACCACCCTTATGGGTGTATTCTAAAGGCATTCCATTAATTACAAACCGACCGTTAAAATTAAGATATCCGTAAACTAGATTTTGCTATTCTATTCGTTAATGATTTAAACGGAGATCCGTTTAAGTTATCCGCTTAGAAATAAAATTTAAACGGAGAATGATTTATAGCCGTTAATTGTAAACGGATGACATTTAATACATAAATATTTAGAAATTTCGAGCGAATGACATTATCACCATTTGCTGTTTGCTCAGACCCTTGGATTCATAGAATGTAATCGAAAGGAGAAAAATAATTATTATCAAAATCAAATTAATATATTTTCAGAAAAAAATCGGCTCGAGGAAATTTTTACCTTCCGTCACCTTTAGGTAAGGAAGGTATTGTCTTTGGTCAAAAAATTCAATGATGAGTTTTTAGTGAATAAGCATGTTTTAGGGTCCCTATAATACGATTTTACCATTTTTTAGATAATGTCTGTATGTATGTATGTATGTATGTATGTATGTATGTATGTATGTATGTATGCATATGTATATGTATGTATGTATGTATGTATGTATGTATGTATGTATGTATGTATGTATGTATGTATGTATGTATGTATGTATGTATGTATGTATGTATGTATGTATGTATGTATGTATGTATGTATGTATGTATGTATGTATGTATGTGTGTGTGTGTGTATGTGTGTGTGTGTGTGTGTCTGCGTCTCTGTGTATGTGTGACGAAAGTTTCGGATCGCATAACTTCAATACCACGATTCCAAAAATTATATTTTTTTCGTATTCCTATAGTTTACATCCAGAAGAATAATTGATTAGATTTTGGTTATAATTTGTGAACCGGAAGTAGCCTTATTTGTATTTAGGTAAGGAAGGTATTGTCTTTGGTCAAAAAATTCAATGATGAGTTTTTAGTGTATAAGCATGTTTTAGGGTCCCTATAATACGATTTTACCATTTTTAGGATGATGTCTGTATGTATGTGTGTCTGTGTGTCTGTGTGTGTGTGACAAAAGTTCCGGATCCCATAACTTCAATACCACGATTCCAAAAATTATATTGTTTTCGTATTTATTCAAGTTTACATTCAGAAGAACAAGTGATTAGATTTTGGTTATAATTGGTGAACCGGAAGTATCCTCATTTGAAGTTTTAACAGTTAAATTTGATTTATTGACATTTAACGTTATTATAACTTAAAGAATGTATTATTCTTTATACGATTTGTTGCATTTTATACTTCATATTCAATAGATATAGAGTTAAAGAATTTTAAAGAAATTAAATTTTATAAATCAGCCAGCTATGCTAAACATGGAAACTACTAATATATTCATATAATTCAAATTGACAGATATCAGTATAAATAAAAAGTAAATTAATGTGGCTGAGATGAGGATGTTGAAGTAGATGTTGGGGAAGACACGGAAAGATAGGGAAGGAAATAACTCCAGTGTTACAAGTTTGAAGAAACAGAGGAAGACCAAAGATAAGATGGAAGGACTGTATTGCGGAAGACTTGAGAGAAAAGGAACTGAATGAGAACGACACGTAAAACAGAAATGAGTGGAAGAATAAAATAAAAAATAGCGACCCCTAACGAATAGGGAAAGTTAAATAAGAAGAAGATGTTAGTGTCAAGTGCAATTTGCATAGTTTGTTTATTAAATAATTTTACTGGAAATTTAGAATCTTGTACAAAAAAATTTATGTATGGAATTTATACATAATACACAGGATTGACGGAAGATATTGTCCTGGCCACAACAGATTTTTTAACAGTGCTACGAAGAAACCAAAATATAACCGTCAGACATATCAAGCTTTTCTTCATGAATAAAATTCATTTTACCACAGAGAAAGCATACGAAATATTTGTTTTGACATTAAACTTGAAAGCATGAAACTAAATATTAAATTGTTTTTTTCCAAGCTCTCTTACTACAATCAGATTTAAATTAAATCAGCATAATTTTCATTTGCATTTTTCTCAAATATTTTTTAATATTAGGTATTACATAAGGATATCGTTGAATTCAGAATCGAATAAGCAAATAATACAAAAAATATGTTGCACCCCGTACTTTGAGAACCACTGATCTAAACAAATTATTGTTTCGCTCATTAAAGTTGTCTTATAAAATAGAAATTGTTTGCTAATTTAACCGACCTCGTAGCTCCTATACTTCACGAGATAGGAATAGTGTACAACCTGTATAGGATGTTCCAATTGAAAATATAAAGTTACATACCACTGCGTAAAAATGAAACACGTATAGAATTTTTTTCCAGACCGATGAATCAGCCGGTATAGGAATGTCATTTTTACCTTCCGTCACCTCTAGGTAAGGAAGGTATTGTCTTTGGTCAAAAAATTCGGTGGTGAGTTTTCATTGAATAAGCACGTTTTAGGGTCTTTACAATACGATTTTACTATTTTTACGATGTCTGTATGTGTGTGTGTGTGTGTGTTCGTATGTGCGTGTGTGTATGTGTGTGTATGTGTGTGTGTGTGTGTGTATGTGACCGTTTTTTCGTGGACGATATGTCCAATACTAGAATTCCAAAAATTACAATTCTTGCGTATTCCTCTTCCTTACAACCATATGCAGACTTGATTAGATTTTGGTTATAATTGGTCAACCGGAAGTACCCTCATTTGAAGATTTCTGTATTGCAGAAGACTTGAGAGAAAAGGAACTGAATAAGGACGACACGCAAAACAAAAATTAGTGGAAAAAAAAATAAATAGCGACCCCCTAACGAATGGGAAAACTAAAGAAGAAGAAGATGTCAGTGTCAAGTGCAATTTGCATAGTTTGTTTATGAAATAACTTTACTGGAAATATAGGATCTTTTGCAAAAAAATTATGTATAGGGCGCGTGCAGTGACATGACTTTGCTGCCTTTGGCAAGCAGATATCGGGACCCGTATCAAAATGACAGCAATTAATTATGTCCATAACTGACAAGTGTCATAATTTTTTATTCAAAATTTCATGATTTTCTTATTTCATGTGATTTGTTTGTTATCAGGAGTATGGTATTCCGTTGCCGAGAAAGGGAATCATAAAATACCAAAAATTTAAAATCTTTTGCAAGAAAATTTATGTATGGAATTTGTATATAATACACAGGATTGACGGAAGATATTGTGCTGGCCACATCAGATTTTTTTAATAACAGTATACTATATTATTTATTTTGTACCATATCATTAAATTAAGATTATTTGGTCATTAAAGCTGTAAACTTTATTATCAAAAAATTCAGAATGTTATGATCTAAAATTTATATACAAAGCACCCTACAAAGTTTTACGAGGCAGATAATATTTAAGAAAAATTATTTATGCCCGGTTTCACCAACATCAAATAAATCTTTGAATAGCTTATTCGACGAATAAGTTATTCGAAGATTTATTTCATGTTGGTGAACTCGGGCATTACCCTTAATAAATGCCTGGTCACTAATTTTCGTATTCAACCTGTAGGTACACAAAGAGCAAATAAATATTTCTAATATTATTTAATTTTAAAATATGACTTTTTTAATGTATTTATGTATTATAACATTTAATTAACTTATTAAAATATATTTCAGAACTCATTATTCAATTAAAGTGATACAACCATTTTAGTTTTAGTTCAACAACTACATTAGTGAAACAATCAAGCTTAGATAAAGATATTATCAAGAAACTTATATCTCAATACCCATATGTTTCAAGATTTTATGGCTTAACGAAAGTACATAAGAAAAATGTACCACTATGCCCGATTGTGAATTGTATTAATTCTTGCACTTATGATTTATCTAAATATTTAGATAATCTCATTAGACCATACATTGGGAAAGCTAGAAAGGCTTTAGAATTAAGTAAGGTATTGAAAATATAAAGAACCGACATATTTGATCAGAAGATCTTCTATTGAGCTTTAATGTTACGTCCTTATTTACGAATATCCCCATCAGAGACACCTGAAGCTTCTTCATTTTTACCTCTCGCTAAGAGAGGTATTAGATTCATGCAAAAAATCGCATATCCAGATTTTATTGAATAAGCACGATTTAAGGTCCATAGAATCCGATTTTAACATTTTTACAATGATGTGTGTGTGTGTGTGTGTGTGTGTGTGTGTGTGTGTGGATGTGTGTGTGTGTGTGTGTGTGTGTGTGTGTGTGTGAGGTTGTTGGAGACACGATTTCTCAAATTCTATAAGACTAAAGACCTGTTTGACTACGGATTCCTCAATCTAACAGTAATGGGAAGAGTCGAATAGGTTCTGGTAACAATTGGACAACCGGAAGTGGTAGTTTCTAAAAAAAAAAATTCTAAATATTATTTTTTGAAAATTTGTTACTGCAAATATTAAAGATAATTAAATTCTCAATCTGACACATTTATTTTTTTATTATATCTCGTATAGGTTTGGAGATATAGTATATAATAATATAGAATAATCTGTTGTAATAAATCTCATTGCGCGAAAAACAGTTGCGATATTTAAATTTTTGTAATTAACAAATAATTGCAAAATGTCAGTGTCAGATTTTTCTGGGATACGAGTACATTTAATATATATTATTGTATTATTAATTAAATATGTATTTAAATTAAAGGTATGTTAATATTACATATATCCTTAAGAAATACCGCTAATACCGCCAATGAATTTGAAGAATTTTGAACATATTAGAATAGTAGGATAAAATTTCTCATAGAACGAAAGAAGAGAAACAATTTCAATTATTTGTGTGTACCAGAAATGTTAAATTCGTTACTTATAGGGCGCGAGCAATCATGTGACTTTGTTGACCTTGGCAAGCAGATATGAGGATCCGTGTCAGAATGACGACTAGTAGTTATTTACATAGATGTCACAATTGTCATATGTCATAATTTTTCATTCAAAATTTCAAAATATTCTGATGTTTATTTGTCATCCATTAGTATGGAATATACTTGTCGAGGAAAATAATCCACATGGATTTAGAAAATCATAATGTTTCGAATGAAAACATGATAGTTGACACCTATGTATATTACTAGCTCTCATTCTGACACATATCTGCTTGCCAAGGCCAACAAAGTCACATAACTGCTCGCGCCCTATGCAGCATAAAATGAAAATGGCGAGAGGTATTGTGCTGGCCACAACAGATTTTTTAACAATGAATTCTATAAACAGGTTGCTGGTGTTGCAATGGGTAATCTTTGAAGAATTAACTTTGGATTCTACTACGATGAAACCTTCATTATGATTACGTTATGTTGATGTCTTCGCTATTTGGCCCCATGGACGTCAAAACTTATCAATTTTCTAAAACCACTTCAATAACATCCATGAAAATATTAAGTTCACCGTAGAAGTCGAAAAAAATGGCATTATTCCCTTCCTGGATGTATTACTGGAAAGAAGAGAAATTAGAAGAAAAGATGAAAGAAATTAAGAATATTTTTATGAAGAATGGTTTTTCTATACCTTCTATCAAAACATGTCTGAAACCGAAAAGACCCATTAACAATGCTAATGAAAGGGACGTATTATTTGCTTCGCTTCCTTATATCAAAAATGTCACGGACAAGATTGGTAGAATCCTTCGTAAGAAGAACATGAAGATTTCGTTTTGTCTATATGTTAAAAATCAACATATGTTGACACAAGTAAAAGACGTCAGCCCTCAGTCATCAGGGATTTACCAGATTACTTGTGTCTACGGGAAAGTTGACATTGGCCAGATTGATAGAACTGTTTACAACAATAACTTCAACAACAGGTTAATTAGAGAAGCTATTGAAATTTTAAAAACCAAGAATAATAATCTCAATCATTGTGACAGTTTAGAACTTAGTCGGGCATGGCTTTCTATATTAAATATGTTGTAATTTGTTACCTTGGTTACCTGTGGCCATTGGTTTTGTTATTTTTATTTATAAATATATGGTGTTTCTTCCCTGAAGAAGGCAGCAGTTCATGCTACTGAAACGTCAGTTTTTAGATCAATAAACAGAACTAAAATTAAAAAGGTTGTATCATTTTAATATTTAATTAAAATAAATGAAATTAGTACATCATGCTCATCATTAAATAAAATATATTGAAATGCATAACAAATGAAATAAATATTAAAGCAAGAAATGATATTTTATTAAAATTTTATGATTAATATATGATTAAAATGTATACTCATATTTCAAAATATTATTTTTGTTCTCCACAAATTGAATATGATTAATTAAAAATTTCAAACCAACTCATTAAAAATTTCCATTACAAATAGTTTTTTGATCAATGCACATTTATGAAAATTGCATTTGAAATCGGTTCGAAAACAGAATTAATAAAACCTATATCGTAAATTGAATGCAATATACAAAGTAAACACAATTGTAAATTTTAGCCGCAAACAGAAGGATATACAAAAGTAAGTTAATTTTGTGCTGATAATTCACTTCGCTCATTTACGCATTAATTTAGAAGAGAAAAATGTGCCAATTACTACTTTTATTTTTGTTAATTAAATGAAAGTGCTGAGAATCAAAAAATTGAGAAAAGAAAATGCTGAAATCGAATTTTTTTAAAAGCAAGCATTTATCAGTCCATATTTGTTTTTAATTACAAGTATAATCTTCTGTACCATAACATGTTTTGATAATTTAGCAATTTTTTAAAATGTTCGTGAACATATGTGCGTTTCCAAAATGAAATCGTTTCCCATTTTTACATCTCGCCACGAGAGGTATTGGATTCATGCTAAAAATCGCATATCCAGATTTTTGTGAATAAACAAGTTTTAAGGTCCCTAGAACCCGATTATAACATTTTTACGTTAATGTCCGTGTGTGTGTGTGTGTGTGTGTGTGTGTGTGTGTGTGTGCGTGTGTGCGTGTGTGTTTGAGAGACAGCTCGTGCGTTTGCGTGTGTGTGTTTGTTGGAAGGACGATTTCTCAAAAACTATAAAACTTAAGACATAACTACGGATTCCGCAATCTAACATTAATGGGAAGAGCTGATAAGTTGGTAACAATTGGACAACCGGTAGTAGTAGTATCTTGAAAAAGATCTTCTAAATATTATTTTTTGAAAAGTTATATTATTATTATAATAATAAAGATCATTAAATTCTCAATCTGATACATTTAAAAAATATATTATATTTTCTATAGATTAAGGGCCGGTTGTTCCATCTATAGTTAAACATTCGGTTAAAATTTATTCTATTGATAATTTCAGTTTGCGTTGTTCCACTTATGATTAAAAGTTACCAGTAAGATAAATTTTCGTAACAGTCAGTCAAACTACCAGTTAAGAGTTTTATCCTATGAATACCGTACCGAGTGCACACGAATTGAAGAGAAAGGGAATATGGTATGGAACGTTTGTGTTGTTTTGATGATATTAGCTGTTTGTTAATATTAATAATTATTATAATAAATCAGTACAACGGTGATGATGAAGTATTGGATTTCATTTTTGATAATATTAATTTTCGAAAACAGTATACAGTACGAGAAAGATGTAATAATTTTGAAAAATGGAATGATTCAGAATTTTTTGAACTTTCGAATGTCTAAGAATATAGATCTTTATTTGTTAGATAAAATTAAAGACCAAATATTGTTCTTATCTATTAGGTAAGTTTAAAGAAAGCATAATTTGAAAAATAAACACTTATTTGTCTTATTACTTATGTAATATAATGTAATGGCGAGAGATATTGTGCTGGCCACAGTAGTTTTTTTTTTTATAGAATTTATTTTAATGAATTACTGAACATCAGTCATAACTGTATCATATTAAAACACTTATTTTTCTAGTTAAAAGTGCTAAATATTAATGAAACTACGCACTACCGTCCATAAATATGAGTACAACCATTGTACAACTGTTGATCTAAAAAATCAAGGTACTCAAATTGTTTCTCTGCTATTTATTGTGTCAGTATTTTAATTAAATGATCAGTATTACATGATCTGTAACTAATAATAGTAATAAAAATGTAATTTAACCTAATCTAACCGAATTTAAGTTAGCCTTATCTAATCTAAACTAACCTCATCTAACTAACTTAAACTAACTTAGACACAATATTCATATATCATGATCGTTTAATTAAAAATCCTGATTATTACTATAAAAATATACTGAAAAAATAAATTAAAATGAAATTGATTCCTTCATGTAATTCTTAATAAAAATCAAAGGAGATTTCTTCGAGGAAATTTAAATTCACAAAAAAGATTTCTCGGTTAAATGTTTACAACAATGTTCTATTTTGTTAAAATAAACATATGTATTCATTTCAAATATTGTAATTATTTATTTAATTTAGTTGTTTTGATTTCACATCTTCTTTATAAAATTAAAGTACTTGCACTTGCATCAAGACTTGTATATCTATACTTTGTTTCACGTAAGAAAATAGCAGATGGCGATTGAAAGCAGACCGTTTTTACATACATTAAATAAATAATCTAACTTCGTAATACCAAACTGTCAATGCCAAATTCGTAATTTTACGTAGTTTCCAAATATATAAAAATATATAGGAAGTGACATTTCTCAACATTGTATAGTTAGAAATTTGGACAGCGAGCGTTTTTTCTACTTTGTCGCGCTAGAGCGGCAAAGTGACATTTTGCGTTGACAAAAGAGAGCGCAAATGGCTACTTTCTATGTAGACTGTAGAAAAAGTTATTTTGAGTGGCCCATTTTCAGTGTCAGCCTGTATAGCGTCGACGTTACCATACTCTATATATTGTATTGCGGACGTGTGAAAACGGCTGATTTGAAAACACGTATTTTTTATATAAAGCGATATCGCGACTGTTTATCGCCCGCGATATATTGCGCCGTGTGAAAACACCCTTATGCTCATGTATTAATAGCTATTATTATAAACTCGTTACATAATATGCTAATTAGGAATTTTATTTGCCCTGTTTTAATAAATAATATAAAATATTGATTGCAATTTATCGACATTTTGACACTGGTAATCGTCCCTACATATAAATCTCTTATTACTGTATATTATAGATTATGAAACAGTAGTAATATGTGACAATTAAAATAATTTTACGAATTAAACTAACCTTAATTTATTAATGAATAATCATCATGAATGTCGTATTTAAATGAATTTATTTTTAGACTCAATTACGTTTATATCTAACATAAAAGAAAAATCAATTACACAGCGTAGAAATAACTTCACTCAACTAATAAAATAATAAATCAATTTATAATTGTAATTTTTTTTATCAAAAATAATTAGTTTGCTTAGAATTATATTATCTAGTTTAATTAAATGAAATCTGCATAACAATACTTTAAATGAAACGTATTCTAATTGGAAAATAATTATATCTAAATAGAGAGATTCTCGACTTGTCAGCATATTCTGCTAAAATGCTACATAATTAATTTGTAGCTGTATTTAAAAATAAACTTTTGATTTCTCTACTACCATTATACATTCTACAAGTTAAAATACTGCGCCACAGAGTTAGCAACCAACATAGTACTTATGTACGAGAGTATGAGATATTATTAAAAATATAAATGAAGAAAATTAGTACTAAAATAGGTATGCACATATAAAAAAAATTCTAATATTTAACGACATTTACGGAATGTTAAACAAAAATATGAAGATTCAACAAAAAGTATATTTAATATTAATAGTAACACGGCTTTACCTATTTGTGAGTGTACCAACGTGCTTTTTTACCTCCCGCTAACCTTGGTAAGGAAGGTATAGGGATCGTGCTAAAAATCGCATATTGAGATTTTGGTAAATGACCACGTTTTAAGGTCCTTAGATTCCATTTTTAACATTTTCACGATGATGTCTGTGTGTATGTATGTGTGTATGTATGTGTGCATATATGTGTGTATGTATGTGTGTATGTATGTATGTGTGTGTGTGTGTGTATGTATGTGTGTGTGTGTATGTTGGAAGGACGATTTCTCAAAAAAACTATACAACTTAATATATGTTAACTACGTATTTCTTAATCAGACATTAATTGAAATCATGTATTTATACCTTGTTCTAATATGGAAAGAAGCCATTAAATTTTGGTGTCAATCAGACAACCGGAAATGGCAGTTTATTTGAAGCTCAAATTAGTTTTTCGTCAAAAAATACCTTTAAATATTATTTTTTCGCAATTTGTTATTATAAAACTTAAAGATTATTTCATTTTCTACACGTTTTCATTAATACTGTTTCTATATATCTTATGGATAAATTTATAAAATAATATAAAAATTATATCTCGGAGCTTATGCACACAACTCCATAGTTACACAATTCAGCTCAAATGTATGTAACTGACAGATAAATATCATTGTCAAAAAAAATCATTTCAAATTAATAACAGTAACATTTTCAAAAGAAAATTGTAAATAGATCAATAGTTACATGGAAAGGAACTTAATATACAGAATTTCAAATTAATAATAATGTTTTAAAACGAAAATTGTAAATAGAACAATAGTTATATAGAAAGGAACTTAGGATACATAATTTCAGTAAATATGCAGGTATGTATTTAAATAAGAAAATAAATAAATATATTATCACGGCATATTACCCATTGTTGGGTGTGCTAATCTGCTTTGTAACATATTTGTATCGTGCAAGCGTTTACCATGCGTTACCTCACGGGTACTCATTTTTGGAATTGAATCCGGTTCCCCAGATTCGCAACCAGACACTCTGGCACGCGGCCATGAGACCCCATAGGTATATGTATTTAAATTAATAAAAAATAAACGGCGGGAGGTTTTGTGTTGGTCACATCAGATTTTTTATTTTAGATTTCGGCAAGAATGATATATTTATAATGTACTGTAGGTGATTACCAGGCGTCACCTCAGGGATTCTTGAAGTTGTTGTGGAAAAAGTACCACAGAGACCATTTTTGTGGTAGTTAACATTGATTTAGCACTAACACTTAAACAATCTTTGTTTTCTAACACATGTAATTATACTGACAGCAGTAAACGATGTGCTTAACTGCCAACATCACCTATAATTTTCGAACATGCATCATTGTCATTTTACATGACTGTTTCTTGACGTCAACATTCGTAATGTTTTACACCTTGGTGTCTCTCACGATGATGAGTTTACAAATCGTAACATTCAGTTTATTTGCTATTCTATTTAACGCCCAGAATTATTGAGAATCGTTTAACGATATGTGGAAATTTGAGGTTATGTTATGTAACAGTAATTTTCGTTATCGGTTTTCAAAGAAACATTAGGGTTACATTAATGACGTGAGATATATTATAATTTGTAAATTGGCTATAAAATAGTGCTGATATGTTTCTAAGAATTGATTAAAAAGCCTAGTAACGACTAACAAATATATACATACCCTATTATTACTAAAAATAAATACGAGTTGGACACTTATGCAACTTTATTATATGTCTTATGTACTCGTTACATTGGTTGCATATATGCGAGCCCAACATTACAATTAGTATATTTCTCAATATCTTTTTTGTCTCTAAACTATAGTAGCAGATTATGTGTTTAGTTATTAGTATTTATTTATTTTGACAATCATTATTCTGACACTAACGTAATAAAACGTTACACTTTTGTTCGTCTCTTGTTTCTAATTCCATGGCTGATACTATTAAATTGTAATTCCGTGAATTTTCAAATTTTATTTCTGCAGTTATGATGTAGCTAAAATTTTTTTTTTTATTGATTCGGATGTAGAAATTTTTGCTTTACAACAAACTTTTTGTCTAAAATAATTAGGGGAGCAATGCGCACGAAAACACTGATACCCCATGTTAAACGCCTATGTTTCACTTTCCGTGATACATCCTGTATAATTATTTATATTTATCTTAAAATATGTTCTTTTAGTTACAACAACAATTTAGTATTAAAAAAAACATTTTGCTAATTCTTCTGTTCAAAATACTTTGTTGATATTTCACCAAAATAATATCAACTTTTATAATCATAAAAGTAAGCTCCTATCTTTTTGCCTGACTAGACCTATAAAGTAGTGTTTCTGGACTATTTAAAGTTATGTAAAACTACTTATTCCGGACGAAGGCACAAAATAAATAAATAAATATTTACAATTATTACCTACATACCTAATACATGTATAGAAAACATCTAGAATTACAAAACAAAAATATAAAAGTTGTTACACAAATAATACACCTATCCAAATTATAAAGACATAAACTCATTTAAATTATAAAAACAATGTTGTAGAAGGAATAGTTTTATATCTTTATTAAATTTCTTTTCAGTATCCACTGATTTAAGTGCCTCAGGTAATTTATTAAATACGTACTTGTAAACCAACTTTGTCGGGAGAGTTTTTAACGACTTTTAATTTAGATATTGGTACATAAAATTGTTTTTATTTCTAGTGTTGGGACCGTGAAGATCTGATATTAAAGGTAAAGATAGTTTATTCTTATAAATCAGAAGACTTATTTCGTAAATATAAATGCAAATTAATGTAAGAATATTGTGTTTTATCGTTATCTTATTTGATAGCAATTAGCATTTCTAAAACACTGGCAGAATCATTGTTATTCTTTATTGAATCACCAAATTGAATGTGAAGTAGTTGATCATTATTATTTTGTTGTACATAAAAATGATGTACGAGTATATTAGTATTAGTGTCATTTAAGAATAAATTGTTTTCATAACACCATAAAAGTCAGGAAAATGGTACATTACTGACGAGGAGCCATTTCGATATACGAGGCACTTCGTATCGAGTATTTTACGGCTCCGAGTCAAGTACCAACAGACATTTTACTGACGAGTCATGTATTATTTTCTTTCTGAAATATTTCATTATAAAAACTAATTTTTAATTTAATAATTAAATCTGATTATCTATAAGTAATAAAACCAATAAATTACTGTCAGTTTTACATTTTTGGTGCGTTCGACGATTGACTAGACATTCTGGGATTTACATATCCCATGTACAAAACATGACTATTAATATTAATATTTAATAAAACGTTTAAATGTTTTCGTGACTAGTTAGGGAAATGCAACTTTCGTGCTTCATTTTTAGCGCGAAAATAATACTTTCGCTCCGGTTTAAGAAAAAAAAAATCTGTTGTGGTCAGCACAATACCTTCCGTCAATCCTGTGTATAATGTATATATTCCATACATAATTTTTCTTGCAGAAGATTCTAAATTTCCAGTAAAATTATTTCATAAACAAACTATTCGAATTGCACTTGACACTGACATATTATTCTTCTTTGACTTTTCCCATTCGTTAGGGGTCGCTATTTTTGCGTGTCATTATCATTCAGTTCCTTTTCTCTCAAGTCTTCCGCAATACAGTCCTTCCATCTTATCTTTGGTCTTCCTCTGTTTCTTCAACATCCTCTTACTAAACTATTCATTCTTGTTCCAATATAATTCTTCATTTCTCCTCATAACTGTTCAAAACAATGTAATCATACTTCTTGTATCTTTCTAAAAACTTGTAACACTAAAATTATTTTCTTACCGTATCTTTCCGTGTATTCCCCAATATCTACTTCAACATCCTCATATCTGCCACATTAATTTACTTTTTATTGATACTGACATCTGTCAATTTGAATTATATATTATATATTATATATTCCCAAGTTTGGCATAGCTGGCTGAATTATAAAATTTAATTTCTTTAATTCTTTAACTCCATAACTATTGAAGTATAAATTGTAATCAAATCGTATAGAGAATAATATATTCTTTAAGTTATAATAACGTTAAATGTCAATAAATCAAATTTAACTGTTAAATCTTCAAATGAGGGTACTTCCGGTTCACAAATTATAACCAAAATCTAATCACTTGTTCTTCTGGATGTAAACTTGAGGAATACGAAAAAATTATAATTTTTGGAATCGTGGTATTAAAGTTATGGGATCCGGAACTTTTGTCACACACACACAGACACACAGACACACGGACACACAGACACACAGGCACACATACATACAGACATCATCGTAAAAATGGTAAAATCGTATTATAGGGACCCTAAAACATGCTTATACACTAAAAACTCATCATTGAATTTTTTGACCAAAGACAATACCTTCCTTACCTAAAGGTGACGGAAGGTAAAAATCCGTTTGGATTCAACATTTACAAGAAAAAAATAATTTATTTTGGCCTTAGAGGCACAGTATATATAAAGAATTATTATACAGTACCGACACTTCGCTCATTTTCGTTCCAAGCTGCTCGGATTGAAGGGGGAAATAATGAGGAGCGGAATTTTGAATATACCTATATAAGAAATATAAGTAATATATTACGTGCAGATTCATGGTGATTAGGAGATGACTTAGAAGATGACTAGCCGTGTTTTAACTCTGTCAATCGTTTATGGTGTATTTTAGAGAAAAAAAACTTCAAATAAAAGTTATCAAAAAATTAATAATTGTAGGCAACTTTTATTTGACGTATTTTTCTTTAAAATAAACCATAAACGATTGACAAAATTAAAACACCGCTAGTCATCTCCTAATCATCATTCATGCTACCACCCATTGTTTTTATAAATAAAAATATTTTGTACAGGTATCAGAAACAAAAGTAAGATCATTCTTTTTTAAATTTAAAATTCAGTGCCTGGTAAAATTTGTAATAAATGGATTTATTTATTGTAAATTTGATCAGTAACATTTTTATATCATATACAGGTTGGCGCAAACAGAACGCATGGATTTCAAAAGAGTGCAACCTTCTTAATTTTCTATATTAAAAAAAAATATTATTTATATGATTTATCTAGTTTTTATGGGTATACAAGATTATTTAATTACGAAAGATTGTCAGGATTGTCCATTTTGCTGGACACAAATATAGACCCTCTCGTCAAAGTTCAGCATTGCTCTCATCAACATTTCTTGTCACCAAAACGCGAGATTACATGGTTGGGAAACATTTGTCAACCAACTTCCATCGTGGCTCTTGCTGTATGTGTCTTCGAAGTTGTGGACACGCACACGCATGCACACACGCACGCACGCACACCCATACACACACACATACACCGTGACAATGGTAAAATCGTATTATATGGACCCTAAAACGTGCTTATTCACTAAAAACTCATCATCAGAAGATAAAAATAAATGAATATTATTATTATTTTCTTTAAATATACATTTTTCACATATTTGTACTTTTATTAATTTTACCATACCACAATTTATCATTTGATATTAAATAACAAATACTCGTATTAAACATATCTTTTTATGTTTACTTTATATTTCGCGCTCCTCATTATTACCCCCTGCATACCGAGCAGCTTGGAATGGATAATGAAAGGTTCCGACAAGAGTGTCGCTACTGGATATATTCTCTATACTGTGTTAAAGGTTAGTTTTTCACACTAATATGAAAACGAGACAAATAAACGCATTTCAAGAAAGAGAATGGCATATTTTTTGAGCAATCGTCCAAAAAATAAGAAAAAATACGAAATATATTCACAATTTTTGACATATCGTCTACTACTTGAATGATAGTATTTTGAAGCGGTCATGACAACAAAACAAAAGAAATGTTATTGGTTATTTGCCGCTCTCATTTAGAGTGTGGAATATTATAAGAAAAACAATTACGAAAAAGTCGCACAATAATAAATTTGATACTCTTTAAGAATAATAGTTTCACTTTTTGCAAAACTTATTCTACAATCTAATATGATTTAACAAAACAAAATTGTTAAAGATAAATGTAGAAATTTAGATGGTTGTTTAAAAATTTCGTATATTTTGTACTTTTTGAGCGGTCTGCTATAAAAGCCTAAGCTTACTCTTAATTTTCACAATAATTCTTTTATTTGCTCTTATTATGATAGTAGAAAAAAATTCATATTGATAATACTCCGCGTTTTCCACTATCTGTATAAAATATAGGAAACCATTATAATCATAATCTAAATTCTAGTAATTGAAAATGAAATATTTCATTAATTTTGAAATATCTGGTTAAAATTATTTCAATTATCTATAATCTATTATACCAATAGCAATAACTGAAACATATGGAATGTAAATCTGTTACAATTTTATAATTTAATACGTTCCACAAATATTCATGCAAATTTCACTAATGACAGTTTTATGCAAACTGGGCGATTGAAACTTATTCCCCCTGCGATATATCTTAAAAAGAAAATCGAAAAACTTCGGAAGAAACTCTCGAAGATTGCCGAAAATTATGTAAATGCGCTGTTATTTGGACAGTAAGGAAGATTTATGCTTCACTAACTCTAACTTGTGGACAGGCACTTCTAGGAAATATAAATTAGGCTAAGGTGAAGAGCAATTTAACATAAAATATGTACGTACGAGTAGTTGTCATTATAACTGACACTAATTTACATATTTCAAGATATTTCCAAATATTCTGTGAAATGAAAACTTTGAACCACGATGTAAATATTATGTATATACGGTGAGAGCATTCTCAAAAAGTGAAACCAGACTTACATATATTACACAAAAAAATCCAAATTTAATACGTCAAACGCGAATTTAACATTTTAACAATGACAATAAAAGTTATCAATATATTTATTATACGTATATGTTCATTTTTATAAGCAGCGTAAAACATATCTGAAAATAGGGTATCATATTTTTTTGTATAATTCTAATTGTGACTAATCCCTTAATAAAGTACCCAAGTATTTGACAAATAAATTATTTATTAAATTTTATTTTAAATCGAAAAATAGTGAAAATGAAAGGAATTGGAGCCATCAAACCCACAAATGTCCCATATTGTACACGATTATAAATCTCATGATTTTATTTATAATTTTCAATGGAAAAACCGGTGCAAAATTTTGTCCTTTCAGTAAACTCTAAATAGGTACACTCTACGAAATTATGTGTCAAATAAACACTAAAATTAGTTTGTATAAGTCGATATGGTGTGTAAACTTAACCACTTACAAATTTAGTATAAAAGTACCCAATAAATAGGTTCAAAATTGAATATACGTAAGATCATGGAGACAAATAAAACCACCTTAATTAAAAATGAAATATTTTAGATAATTAGTAATCTTTATTGAAAAAGCTTTGTTCATATTAAACTTTGTTAAATTATAAATCCAAGTTAAAAAATCACCATTTTCACCTCTCGCTACGAGAGGTATTGGATTCATGCTAAAAATGGCATATTCAAATTTTAGTGAATAAGCACGTTTTAAGGTCCCTACAATTCGATTTTAACGTTCACAGTTGTCACTCGATTAAATTCTGTCGGCGGGAAATGTAAGCCACTCCCTCATTGGTTAGTATTTTTCTGACGTCAACAGGCGTCAGAAAAGGCGGGAATTTAAACAATTTTCTCATGAATAGAGAGTAATATGAAAGAAAATAAAAAATACGGGTAAAATATTCTTTCGATTAAAGCAAAGAAACTAAAATCGTGGAACACTTCATTTGCAAAATTTTATGAAATTTAGTGTTGATATCTATACAAATATATTTCACCACTTTCCAAATTTGTTTTTTCACAGCTAAAATATTTATTTTTTCTGTTACAAATTTACTGCTTTTACAAATAAATAATATATCATCACGGCATATGACCCGTTGCTGGATGTACCAGTCTCCTTTGTATACAGATTTAGGTAATGATAATGATATATTTTATAAATATTAGATATTATTTTAGTTACAGAATGAATGATAGAAAGAAGAATACGAATAAATAATTGATAAAATTGTGTTGAAAAATAAAAGAAATAGAACACCATTTGAAATAGAATGCATAAAGATGTACATAACTCCAATGAAACGTTGTTTCAAATTGACAAATTGATCATAAATATGTATACAAACCTTCCACCACAAAAAGCGGAACAAGAAAAAAAGAAACTTCTGTGACAACCAGCAACAGTATTATTAATTTTACAAACGTTCGTCGCCAACTTTTTGTGCCGATGACAGGTAAATATTTGCTCATTATGAATCAGCAGGATTTTCTTACTTCGTGAAAAACTCTGCACAAAGTTTTGCCGAAATTTCCCGCAAAGAAAAGGCCAAATTTTCCTGTCTGTCAGAGAAAATTTTCGCATTTGTTGCGTGCCCTGTTTTGTTGAAGGTTATAGGTAGATTTTCATATATTCTATTTTCTAAACTCATTATACATTATGCAACGTGTTAGAAATATTTCATGTGCGTGTATAAGTGTAATAATTTAAGAACAACAATTTAGTTTTATGGTTAACAATTTGGTTGATGTAACAACTAACAACGAAACATAAATGTTTAATTCTTATGTATATGTCTGACATATCTTGTTTTGGTATGAAACAAAAAGTAATTTTGTAAATATACTAAAGTGACTAGATATTACATTCTGTTATATACATTGTGAATCTGGGAAGACGCCCCCCCCCCTTTAACTTTTATATTATAAGTAATAGAAAAAATGACTCATATAAAAGTTTTATTGTTTTAAATATACTATTTGAAGATGTAGATATTTTTTATAAGTTTACAAAATACAACTATCAATTTTTATTTTTTAAATAGTAACCTATAATTATTTTACTAAAATATAAACCGCCATTTTTACCTCCCGCTACTCTCGGTAAGGGAGGTATAAGGTTCGTGCTAAAAATCGCATATCGGGAGTTTGGTAAATGACCACAATTTAAGGTCCCTACAATCCGATTTTAACATTTTCACAATGATGCCTTGTGGGTGTGTGTGTATGTGTGTGAGTGTGGATCTTCTGGGCGCTATAACTCAAATACTATCATTCAGAAAATTTCTTATTCTGGTATGGAAAGAAGCCATTAGATTTTGGTGTTACTCGGTTACCCGGAAATGGCAATTTACTTGAAGCTCAAAATAGTTTTTAAATGTTATTTTTTCGCAATATGTTAATATAAAAATTAAAGATTATTCCATTTTCTACAGGTTTGCATTTAATACTTTTTCTATATATTTTATGGATAAATTTCTAAAGTAATATAAATATTATATCTAGGATGCTTTAAACACAACTTCATGGTTACATAGTTCAGCTCAAATGTATGTAACTGACAGATAAATGTGACTGTCACAAAATAATCATTTCAAATTAATAATAGTAACGTTTTAAAAAGAAAATTGTAAATAGAACAATAGTTCTATGGAAAGGAACTTAATATACATAATTTCTAGCATTAGTAAATATGCAGGTATGTATTTAAATAAATATATATATATATATTTATCACGGCATTGCCCATTGCTGGGTATGCTAATCTGCTTTGTACACCGATTTCGGTCATGATGATGACATAATATATTTGTATCGTGCGGGCGTTTCCCAAGCGTCACCTCATGGGCACTCATTGCTGGCGTGGAGAGTGTACTACAGGGTCAATTTTGTGCCATTTAAAATTCGACATATCTAACACATATCAGGCACGCGGCAACAAGACCCCATAGATATGCATTTAAATTAATAAAAATTAAACGGCGGCAGGTATTGTGTTGGTCACATGAGATTTTTGTCTTTAGTTTTTATTAATGTATTTGAAAAAAATCGAGAAAAATGAGATAATTGCGATATATGAGAAATAATTTTTATTCAAATATTCTAGGCGGCTATATGAAAATAAATTAAATAAATAAATTATAAGTAAGGAAGTAATAATAAATAAGTGACAAACAAATATATAGTTTGTTGATATTAATTTAACTGTTTAACATTGTTACATATTGTTTATTTTCACATAGCCACCTGTAATAAAAATTATTTTCCATATTTCTTCATCTTATTTTTCCCGTTTTTTTTATATATATACATTAATAAAAACTAATACATTGTTGAAAAGCTAAAATCGGCAGTTTATATTTTAGTAAAACAATTGTAGATGCTATTTAAAAAATAAAAGTTGATAGTCGTAGCCCGTAAACCTAACTTTAAATAAAATATCTACATCTGCCATCAAATAGTATATTTAAAATAATAAAACTTCTATATGAGCCATATTATTTTATTGCTTATAATAAAAAAATTAAAGTAGGGGAGGGGCGTCTTCCCAGACTCACTCTGTATGTTGGTCCTTAAAGGGACGCCCGTGCTTTTGAGATCTGATTCGGAGGATAAAAAAAATCAAAAAATTTCCACTCTCTTCATTTTTTATTTGTTTTAGCCTGATGTATATAACCTCAAAACTACAGAAGTCTGTTTTGAGACACCTAAACACAGCGTAGACTTTATACAAATTTAAAAAAAAACGTTATTGTTATTATTAACATTATTAGCAGCAGCATTTTTTTGCCAATATTTGACAAATTTTAGTAATATTAATAAAGTTTTTCTTACCATATATGATGTAAATACAGAAAGTCGCCGTAAAATGATACATCTATGTTTTGGAATGTAACTGCAGACATAAATTAAACGAATAATAGCTCTTCCACTTTTATGGTTATCTAAGACTTTGACTTCCTCCTAAAGCCGTCCATGAATCGTCTGGTGACAAATCGGTACATGTCACGGACGAACGCGTGCTACGGCACGCCGCCGACCGATAATTTCTTGTCCAGGGCCGAACTTACACAAATGAATGATTGTTGCATATTTCATCCGATCATAAACATGAACACGAATAGTAATTTGATATTAGGTTGTCCTGAATACATCACACGGAAATTTATTGCAATGAAATGGTAATACCGAAGGAGATGTTATCATTTAATTTGTCTGACAAATCAATCTTTTTCCAGTTTACAAAATTACATGAATTATATTTTATAATACGAAGATGATTAAAAAAGTAAGAATAATTTGACAATATTTCATGTAAAATTAATCTCAGTTATTGGAAACTCCCGCTATATGAGAGAGACATTTCGCAGAAAATGTTGACAGTTACCTCTAGGTAAGGAAGGTATTATCTTTGATCAAAAAATTCGATGGTGAATTTTGAATGAATAAGCACGTTTGGGGTTCCTAGAATACGAATTTACTACTTTTACGATGATGTCTGTATGTTGTGTGTGTGTGTGTGTGTGTGTGTGTGTGTGTGCGTGCGTGCGTGCGTGTGAGTGTGTGTGCGTGTGTATGTGTGTGACGATCGTTTCAGTCGCGATAACTGTAATACTACAATTCCAAAAATTACATTTTTTTCATATTCCTCATTTTTACATCCAAATGAAGACTTGATTATGGTTACAATTGATCAACCGGAAGTACCTTAATTTAAAGTTCTTAACAATTTTTCTCAAAAAAAAAAACGCAGTTAAAAATTATTTTTAACATTTTATGTTATTATAAATATTAAAGAATATTTTATACGCTATACGATTAAATTGCATTATTTTTTTCATATTCATTATATTTAGAGATAAAAATTATAAATAAATTAAATTTCATAAATCGTGCAATCTTTGGTGCGTCACCATGGAAACAGTTTCATTAATTTGATATTACTAATTGACAGATGTCAGTGTCAAGTACAATAATTTACATAATAATGTTGTGAAATAATTTTACTGGAAATACAAAAAAAAAACTTTCTGTATGGAATTCATATAAAATACATAGAAATGACGGATGTTCAAAACAGATTTTTTTTCTGAAGAGTAACGATACAAAAACTGTAGAATCGAGATTCTATTCTGACCGACGTCAAACTTAAATCTTGGAAATTATTTATATTTCCAAATAGCGCAAAGTGAACCTTGTGAAGCTCCTTCCATGACAGCTTTGAAAGTCCGTGAAGTAATGTCCAGTATACGAGCCCCGACCCGCTTCAATTGCCCTATTTGCCCTACTTTTTAAATATTCATTTATCATTACTTAACTAATATAATTTGTAATAACAATAGACAAGAAAAGTGAGGCTTTGTTTATTCAGTAATAGATTGCAACAGTTTACAGTCCTAGAAAAGGTAAAGTAAGAAAATTATTAGAAATTAAAATTCTAGCAGACCGAAATACCGTATATCGTTGATGGTCCCTCACCCGCCCGTAAATACATCAAGTGCACCAGAAGCTATACAGCGTACCGAAGTTCTAGAATCAAATTGAGACATACGTTCATTGAATTTTTTAGAGCTGTATTTTTGTTTAAATAATTATAAAATGTGCACAGTTCATGTGAATATTATTGTACGAACCTGGAAATAAAGGATCGGTCTAGATGCCACATATAATGCTTTTGCACAAGAGATTGCATTTCTCTGTTGAGTAAATATTTCTCCCGTAAGAAATACACAGGGATCAGAATTATTATGTTCTTAGCGTTATGAACTGAATGAATTTGGCGCCTATGTTTGACCGTTACACTTTTCTGGTCCATTAAATAAATCTTTACTTTTTATTTAAAATGGAGATTTTCAACATTATAACGTAGGTAATTTTAAATATTTTTTTTACTAAAGATTAAAAATTTAACGGTATGACAGTTACACAACTCTATATATATATATATTAAATTTCATTAGGTAACATCGCTTTTATTTTAAATTACTAGTGTAAGTCTTTTAGACATTTTAATTAATACAACCGAACAACCTTACAACTTAAATTCGTTTATTTATTTTTTGTTCTTCTTGTATTTTTGTAAAACTAAGTACCTATTTTTAAATTTTACATTAAAAAATAAAATATTGTAGAAAACATATCTTGTTATGGGTCATTAGAAAGACAAAATGTCTGTAATATTAATACATTAGCGATAATTTAAGAAAATTAAATAAACTCTGGTGGGCCAACTGATGTGGGACGATGCTCGTAATATTACCTACCTTGTGCAAAAGCACTGTGTTAATAGATATAGGCAGTTAATAAATATGTACATGTACCACATTTGATATTTACTCGTATTCTTTCACCCCCTTATCATGTAAATAAATGGTAAAGGCTTCAATCGGAAGGTAAAATTATTTAAGATGAAAAGGGTTTTATTTTAAAAACTACTTATTGTGGCAATTGTTTTCGAAAAATAAACCAAAATAAATTATATGACATATAAAACGTGACATGCGGGTGATATGTTAGTTTATGTTTTTTTTTTAATTCCCTGGCTCTAACATTGCATTATGAAATTATAATTTTGTAAATTTTCATATCTATCTGCTCTACAGCTTTTATTTGACACATTTTTGTCTAAAATAACTTGGGAAGCAATACGCTATGTACACAATATACATCTTTCATAACTTTTTCTGGCAATTTTAACATGGTATATTATAAAACAATTATTATGTATTTATTATGTCCAATGACAACTAGATTAGATCTTATTTAGTAATAAAATGGGGAGCGTAAAGTTTTTCTCAAAACTTTTGTTACATACGTTAGTACAGGTTATCAGAAAACATCTGATGTGATCAGCACATTACCTTCCGTCAATTATGTGTATTAAGTACAAATTCCACACATAAATTTTCTTGCAAAAGATTATATATTTCCAGTAAGATTATTTCATAAACAAACTATGTTAATTTCACTTGACACTGACATCTTTTTCTTTAGCTTTTCCCATTCTTCCGCAGTACAGTCCTTCCATTTTCTCTTTAGTCTTCCTCTGTTTCTTCTACCTTCTATTACTAGAGTTATCGTCTCTATTGTATCTTTCTAGAAACTCCTATCACTCTAAACTATTCCCTTTTCCTCTTATTCCTTATTCTATATTTTCATGTCTTCCCCAACATACAACTTATTTCCATCTCTCTACCACATTAATTTTCTTTTCATTGACACTAACATGTATCAATTAGAATTTTATTAATATTGTAATAGTGCAGTAACTATTACGTATTTGTTTCTTAGAATTTTTTCCGTTAAATTTGTAGTTTTTAGATTTTTTTAAGTACAAGTATTTATAAGACGGGGTAAAATTATGTTTCCGGGCGGATATTACAAAAAGTCTCAAGGCAGAGCTGTGAGTTCTAAGAAGTATTTGTCCGTTAGTTGATGTCCTAGTGAACACTAATAAGTTTTCGTAGAAAACTGGAAACTGTTTCGAGTTTTCTATATGAGATGAGCCGAAATTAAGGATTTGAGGGTCACTGGTTTCTACCCTTACAGAGTATAAAGTCAGAGTTTTGACTCTGACTCCTTCTTAATGTTTTGAAGCTTGTTGTCTTAGTGACTGCTTGTAGTTTTTGTTGTTTGAGACTTGTGTCTGATTGTCTTACTTCGTGTAGACTTCGCTTGTTTTACATTTTTGTTGTTCATGTCTATGACTGTGTGTCTTAGACTGAGCTTGATATTTCTGTATGAAATAACCAATTAAATTGTACTGTGGGCTCTCTTATCGTGGTGTGATTTTGTATAACTGTGTGTGTACTCATGTAAGTAATTGTATTTAATTTTATATTATTCTATGTGAATCGGTATTGGAAGATTTTTATACTGCTTGAGTTTGATTTTGTAAATTAGAGATTAAAAACAGAGTTTGTATAGATTAAATTGATCACGTTGTAGTTTTATTTTGTCTATATAATTTTATTTGTTCGCGGAGAATTATTAAAATTATATAGTTTTGTTATTGGAAATACGTGTTTGTTCTGCCCCATACCCGTATCCATAGCGTGTGTCTTAGTGACCTGTGGTACAACGCGTGAGTATCAATTGAATTATTTAGTGACACTACCCAAATTTTGTTTGTTGTATAACCGTTTTGCCCGTGTCCTTCTATCCGAAATATTTTAAAATACGGATAGTGGTGGCAGCGATTAGTGTTTTACTCTCGGGGCAAATTAATTTTCATATTGTGCAGTACTAAACAGTGTTAAACACTACCCATCTCGATCACATATTTTTGTTTTCATTTACTTGTTACAACTTTTGGTACTTACCGTTGTGATATAAACATTCTGTTAGTGTTCCTGTGACAATATAGTAGCTGTTTCCATGGTTATAGCATAGATGGCTGATTTATTAAATTTAATTTCATTGTCATTTTTTAACTTTATATCCATTAAATATAAAGTATAAAATGCAATCAATTTGTATAGATAATAGATTATTCGTCAATATTTATAATAACAATAAATGTCAAAAAAATTATATTTAACAGCGTTTTTGCTATCGTTATCGTCTATGAAAAAATCGTTGGGGACGGAAGGTAAAAAAAGAAATGTACTGGATAATCTTTCTGTCACTTATAATTGTGATAAAACACAAAAGAAAATTGAAAACATACATATATATTTCTTTTTTTTTTTTTTTTTTTATTCAAAAGTTAATTTACAATCTGTCATACATATATAACAATAGGTAAATGTTTTGTGGGTTAATTAGCATTTGAGGTCATTTTCCAGTGAAATTGAACTCCTATATCTACTTATATAAAAGAAATATTATTTTAATTAAACCTATATGGTAGTTCAATGGGAGTAAATCTTTTAAGTCTGTAGTTATCACGGCTGTTATCTAGAAGATTTAGTGCGTGCGGATTTTTATGGTTTTCTAGTTTTTTCAAATATTTTTCACTTGCTTTTTTTATTTCTTCTTTCACTGTGCACATATTCAAGTCGTTATGGATCACTTCATTTGTCACATACCATGGAGAAGCAGTGATTGTCCTAAGGATCTTTGATTGTAATCTTTGAATGATTTGCACATTAGAGTTACTTGTGGTCCCCCAGAGTTGAATGCCGTAGGTCCATATTGGTTTTAGTATGACCTTGTATATCAGTAATTTATTTTTCATTGACAATTTGCTAGTTGATTTAAGTAACCAATATAACTTACTGCATTTCAATTTTAGTTGTTTCCTTTTAGTTGTTACGTGTTTTTTCCAAGTAAGTCTTCTATCCAGGTGCATACCTAAGTATTTCGCTTCGTTTGTCTGTGGGATTTCTTCGTTATAGAGCAATACTGGAGGACATGTTTCTCGTCTTGTGGTAAAAGTTATGTGTACGGATTTTGTCTGATTTGCTTTTATTCTCCATTTTTTGAGCCATTTTTCAATAATAATGAGGTGTTCTTGAAGTTTTTCGGAGGCTATAGCTGGGTTTCCATCAGTTGCTAGGATTGCGGTGTCATCGGCGTAGGTGGCAGTTGTGGTGTTAGGTGACAGGGGGAGATCTCCGGTGTAAATTTGATATAGCGTTGGTCCCAGAATGCTACCTTGCGGCACGCCTGATCTTATGGGATGAAGAGATGTTATATCATTTTCTACTTTTACCTGAAAAAATCTGTCTGTTAGGTATGACTTTATAATTTGGTAGAATGAATTAGGTAATATTTTTTTAATTTTGTACAGAAGGCCCGTGTGCCAAACCTTATCGAACGCTTGTGTGATATCAAGAAACGCAGCAGAACAGTATTTTTTTTCTTGGATTGCTGTGTTTATTACTTGTACAACTCTGTGAGTTTGTTCGATTGTGGAATGTTTTTCCCGAAATCCAAATTGGTGATCTGGTATCAATTTTAAATCGTTTAGTACTGGTTTCAATCTGTCTAATAAGATTTTCTCAAAGACTTTCGATAAAATTGGGAGTAAGCTTATGGGTCTATATGAAGCTACTTCATGAGTAGGTTTCCCTGGTTTTAGAATCAAAATGATTTGTGACACTTTCCATTGTGTCGGGATGTAGCTAATTCTGATTATGGCGTTGTAAATAAAAGTTACTAGTTTTAATGCTTTTTCCGGGAGTTCTTGAAGTATCTTTCCAGTTATTAAATCGTATCCTGGAGCCTTTTTTGGTCTGATTTTGTGTTTTATTATATTTTCAACTTCATTTTTACTTATGTTTTTTATTTGTGGTGTGAGTTGTTCTGCAGCTTCTAGAAACGTATGTATTTCTTCTTCTTCTTCCATCGTGATGTCTTGTGGAAAACATTGGAATACATTTCTTAAATGTTCACTAAAAACCTCAGCTTTCTCTTTATTATTTCTTGCCCATGTGTTATCTGCTTTTCTTATAGGCGGAGTTGTTATTTGTGTTCGTTTGAAATTTTTCGTGGCTTTCCATAGGGAATAGCCTGTATCCGGTGTACCTGAAAGATTGTTTAGATAATTTTGAAGAGTAATGTTTTTCCATTCTTTCATAGTACTTTTTAAATCTTTTATTGCTCTGTTTAGTTCTGTTTTTATATTTGGTTGTCGGGTATTTTGCCATAACCTGCGTAGTTTTCTTTTTTCTTCAATTTTTTGTTTAATTGACTGCGGTACCTCTGGTTTTATTTTCTTTTGAATATTATGTGGGGTTGCCAGCCAGGCAGCTTTTTGTATGTTTACTGTTAGTTGTTCGGTTGCGTCTTCTATATCTTGTGGTGTTTTAAGGGGTACATTGAGCTTTATTTCTTGAATTAAAATTTCCCTGAACATGTCCCAATCTGTATGTGTATTATGGAGAGTAGGAGGTTTATTTTTAGACAATATTTGAGAGCTAAGTCTTATAATGCAAGGTGTGTGATCAGATGAGAGTTCTAAACAGGTTTCTGCATGTATATAATTATTACCAATATTTTTTGTTACACAGAAATCAAGAAGGTCTGGTATTTTGTTTAAGTCACTTGGCCAATATGTGGGTTCCCCTGTAGAAACGTAGGAGAATTGATTATGTTGTACAGTTTTTAGAAGTTCGCGACCTCTTGTTGTGTCCACCCTTGAGCCCCATGTAGTGTGTTTAGCGTTATAGTCCCCACCGGCTATAAATTTGTTTCCCAGAGTTTCGAAAAATGTTTGAAAGTGGTTTTCTTTAATGGTGTGTTTGGGAGGGCAGTATATTGCTGCTAAAGTGATCGGGCCCGTACGGTCCTCAACTACTATACTAGTGGCTTGCAGGTGTTCCATGCAGTATTCTGGCAATTGAAAGTGTTCTATGGTGTTTTTAATTATGACAGCAGTTCCACCATGTGCTGTACCGTCTGGATGTTGAGTGTCGTATACAGTGTAATTCGGTATCCTTAGATATGTTTTATCTGTAAAATGGGTTTCGGATATAAGTATTACATCTAGGTCGTGCTGGTTTAAGAATATTTTCAACTCTTGACTATGTTGAGCCAAGCCATTAGCGTTCCATATTGCTATTTTGAGAATACTGGCCATTAGGACAGTTTTGTAACGAGAGTTGTAAGGAGATTAAGAATAATGTCCATTCTCTCCATGAGTTTTATCATCATTTGCTCCATTTTATTATTTTGTTCCACGTTTTGTACCTCATTTTTTGTAACTTGAGCATACTGCAGGTTTGGTTCATTTCTATTACAAGTGTTCTCGTTAGTAGTGAATTCGGGTTGTGGGAATAAGACTCCTGGTGTTGGAGGTAAAACTCTTTCTCTTAATGGTGGAAATTTTCTAGTTTTTATCTCTTTATACACATGGCAGCCTTTGTAACTAGCAGGGTGATTTCCTTGGCATAGGACACAGGTAGGCGGAGTGGAGCTTGGTTTAACGCAGTCTTTGGTCCAGTGAGTTTCCTGGCATTTGACGCATCTTACGGGTCTTGAGCAATATTTTTTTGTATGCCCGTATCTTTGACATCTAGCACATTGCGGTATCTCTTTGTATGTTCTTGGCGGTTCTATTTTAATTCTAGTATGTTGTAAGTATTGTACATTATATATGCTTTTATTATTTGGATCTGGTGCTAGTTCTACGAAGAATATAGGTAATGGTTGTTTTGTTACTTTTTGTTTAATGTTATATACATTAATTATTTTATGGCCTTTTGATTCTAATTCTTGTTTGATTTCTTCTGTGTCTGTTGTGTGGTGTAAATTTTTTATTACTGCTCTATATGAGCGTTCTTGCTTTAGTTGATAGGTATGAAAACTTGCATTTTTCTCTTTCAAAATTTTGATTATCTTCCTGTATGCATCTGGATCAGCTGGTTGGACTTTAACTTGGTTGTTCCCAGTTGTTTTCAGAAAATAATTGTCTTTAGCAGAAGCGTCTAGTGTTTCTACTAAGGGTCTTATGTCCATAACATCCGGTATGAAAATGGGTGGCGGTTTTGGTGTTTTCGGTGTTACATTTTCGTCCATGGGTATATTCGTCTGGTTGGTATTAGCTAAGGCTTGAAACCTATTTACGGTATTTATTGTAGTTGGAACTGCGTATTGTTGTAATTTTTGTTTTACATTCCTCTCTTTTGTATCAGTTGCGAGTCTTCTTTTTGAAATCACTTGTTGCCATTTTGCAATTGTATCATTTTTAGATGTGATTTCTCCTTCGCCTGGTGGATGGTGTATCTCTGCAGTGGTTTGCAGCATTTTGGTCAATTGACCAGAGTGCCTTCGCACTCTGTTCTTTTGTTTTTTTTTACACTAGTTTGAGGTGTTAGCGCACACTGTTGTAATTAAGACACTAATCACAAAAATTAAATTGCACTAATGAATTTATATAATCACTCGGGAGCTCTGTGTATTTACGTCCGTTCACAATGAGTGTCAGAACGTGAATGATATATATTTCTATATTTCAATATGTATTTACAAAATATTAGTAAAATTCAATTTCTTTTTCATTTGGGACTTTAAGAAACATCTTTTTAAAATTATAAATTCAAACTAAATACACTCTTGGTATGTAATCACATTATAAAATGGATATTTTACATTATATAGGTATTTAAGTCAGCAAAATTTTGTTAATATTTAATGATAAACAATTAGGGACATCCCCTGTTGCGAGGGTGTAAAAAACAACTAAAGGTTTCAGCCCGTTCTTTAAGTGTATTTTAAATATCTCACTAATTAAAGACAACTATTCTATTTTGAATCGCCAATAAAACGAAATTAATATCTACACCATACGCCACATTAAAGTTGCGGAAACCAACAAAAATAAATATTACTTTACTATCTGTATCTTAAGAAAAGCCCATGAAATGTGTTGAAAATGATGTCATTAGAGAAAAATCCAATTAAATGATTGTGAAAAGCCTCGGAAAATTCGCACCGCGAACACGCAAATTTGAAGAGAAAATCACTGAATGGAAATTAACGGGAAAGGGTTCAACCTATTGAGAAAGGTGACCGTTATTTCAAGTTCAAAGTTCATATTAAATTAATGTCTCCTTGACTTGTGATAAAACACATGTTAATACTACATTAAAAATAGGTTATAGGTGTTTTCAGATAGGTAAATACAATAAATTGCAAGTAAAATATGGATTTAACCTCGATGTGGCGTTGGTATAGTAACGTATGTCCTTTGTTCAAATATTTAGTTAGACGCCAACTTCAACATTCAATTTTCATTTTATGTGCTAATCAAACATTGCTTTTAGTTCTATAATCCTTTAATGTATTTTTATTACTACTGATTAAAATGTATTTTAACGTTACATTGTTATACATATTACAAATAGTTGATAAAGATTATTTATATATTTGTGTGTGTATGTGTGTGTACGTGTATTTGTGTATGGATCCACTTTACGCTTTAATTCAAATACTATCATTCAGAAAATTTTGAAACCTTGTATTTATACTTTATTCCAATATGGAAAGAAGCCATTATATTTTGGTGTAAATAAGATAACCGGAAATGGTACTGTATTTGAAGCTCAAAATAGTATTTCTTCGAAAAATACCTTCATCGCGTCGACCGCAGTGGGTGGTATTATGTTGGCCACATCAGATTCTTTGCTTATTATTTTATGATTATTTGATTATAATATTATTTCAAAAATTTCACGTAGAATTTATATTATTATCATTATTATTATCAATATCTTTTAAGGGATAAAAACTAACTATATTTATATATTAATATTTCAATGGATATTTTAAGGCTTATATGTATATATTTAAGAATTCACACTACGAGTATATACATATTATTTTACACGATATTATATTCATTTTCCATTATATTGTATATTGTAATAAATGATTCTTAAATTATAAATAATAAACTATAATAATAAAATATTACAAGTTTATTAACTAGACTATTTAAGTTAGCATTAATAGACTCGTAAAAATCGCTTCATAATGTTTGATAATTATATTGTCATATTTTTTATCTATACTCTAATTAACCGCAAGTATATCAATATCATGACTATTACATTTCACTTAGGAAAAACTTGTTTAATATAATACTCGCACAGAATTTAATTTTTTTTGTTGATATTTTTAACTTAAGTTTTTATATGCAAAAGTTAATCAAACGATTTTCAATTTGATTATTAATATACAACTTCCAATAAATCTAACAATACGGCTCTGTGGTTAAATGCAAAATTTATGACCAGTTAACCTATTTAAAATACTGGTTTTACGTAGAGTTTCGGTTTCATTCATATTTAAATATCACTGTTGATAATGGTAATGATGAAATTCTTCACAAGTTTATTCTAATTGTATTGATTATTTTCTTTGTACCAATTGGTTTCTAGGTTGTAGAACTGATACTATATTGAGTACGACTTATCACGAACTAAATGTTGAAAAAACCACACTCCCGGCATAATTTAAAAATATATCATTTCCAACAATTAGTAGAAAGTGACACTTTTTTACAGAAATCTCGATATTAAAGTAACACTATTATAATAACAATGGATATTTTTTTAAATAAATACTTATCCATATCCATCAATAAATGTCTTATTTATTTAATTTTTTTGTAACCAACTAAATCAAATTATATTTATTTATTTATTTATTTATTTATTTATTTTATTTATTAAAAAATCAATCCTATAGGATAAATATCCCAATTACAGGAAGATTATAAAAATATACAGATATGTCAAGAGTAGACTACTGTCGGAAACAATGATGTAGATAGCGGAAAATATATTAATCAATCATTTGAAATATGGAAAAATTGCAGTAGTGGTATTTTAAATTTACGGAATGAATCGGCATAAATATCTGATTTAATATTGACATTATTGAATAGACTACAGATTTGTCAAATAGGACATTTTAATTCATAATTAATTCGGAAAGTTTTTATATTAAATGTTAAATTGTTACTTGAATTTAATATAGGTATATTGAGCGGGAAACGAGATAAAATAGCACTACCATTAATTTGATAATTTAACAGTTTATATAAAAGAGTAATAAAATTAATTTTCCTCCTAATAGACAAGGAATTCATATTAAAAAATCTGATGTGGCCAGCACATAACCTCTCGCCGTATATTTTACCGGGCTGTATGCATAATTCAAATAATATTTTTAGAAATATAAATAATATATTCATATAAGTCTATGACGTATAAACTTCTTTATTATTCAATAAGAGCATGTCTCAGCATAAAACAATTTTCACATATATTTACAAAATCTGTAGGATATTTTACCATAAATTATGTACAACCTATTTTTTTCAGTGTGGTGTTAGCTGTTTTAAATAACATGACCTTTTATAAAAAATAAAATCACAATTAAATGTAATAATGTTTTACCAGTTAAAAATTATAAAATATTATTTGTATCAAAATAATTATTTGTGTAAATAATTATTAAAAATAAAATTTCACATATTAACTTACATGTGTTACTGCAAAATTTTGAAATAATACATTATCATAATCACAGGTCACGGCAGGTAGCACGTCATTTATTCAAGCAAAATTTTTATACAATTTTAGAATTCTAGAAGTGATAATAAAACAGACTGACAGATATCGTGTTAGCTTTATTAACATAGATAAAAATCATGTTTCTTTTTTATAAATTTTATAGCAAAATTAAGTAAATTGCTACATTCCGCAATGTCAAAATCATATTTATGATATTTATCTAAATGATTGGTATTACTTTCCAATTTTTACCTTCCGTTACCTCTAGGTAAGGAAGATATTGTCTTTGGTAAAAAAAATTACGATGACGTCTGTATGTGTGTGTATGTGTGTTCGTGTGTGTGTGATTATAATTTCGGCGATATCTCCAATACTAGAATTCCAAAAATTTCAATTTTTACGTATTCCTCTTCCTTACATTCATATGGATACTTGATTAGATATTGGTTATAATTAGTCAACCGGAAGTACCCTTATTTGAAGATTTCAACAGTTTTTCTTGAAAAAACGCTGTTAAATATTATTTTTGACATTTAATGTTATTATAAATATTAAAGAATATACTTATCTATACGAATTGATTTCATTTTATATTTCATATTCAATGGATATAGAGTTAAAAATTATAAATAAATTAAATTTCATAAATCAGCAAACTATGATATAACGATGGAAACAGCTACTATATCAAGAAAATTCTAACTGACAGATGTCAGTGTCAATGAAAAGAAAATGAATGTGGCAGAGATGAGGATGTTAAAATAGATGTTGGGGAAACACGGAAAGACAAGAAAGGAATTAAAGGATAAAGGAAATGGCTCGAGTGATAAAAGTTTCTAGATAGATACAAGAGACGATTGCATTGGTTTGAATATGTCATGAGGAGAAATGAAAAAATATATTTGAAGAAGAATAAATAGTTTAGTAGTAAAAGGTAGAAGAAACAGGAAGACCAAAGAGAAGATGGAAGGACTGTTTTGCGGAAGACGAGAGAAAATGAACTGAATAAGAACGGCACGCAAAACAGAAATGAGTGGAAGAAGAAAATAAAAAAATAGCGACTCCTAACGAATGGGGAAAGCTAAAGAAGAAGATGTTGTCAGTGTCAAGTGCAATTTGCATAGTTTGTTTATGAAATAGTTTTACTAGAAATAAAGGATATTTTGCAAGAAAATTTATATATAGGGCACGAGCAGTCACGTGACTTTGCTGACCCTGGCAAGCAAATATGGGGGCACGTGTCAAAATTACAGTTATTAATTATGTTCATAACTGACATGTCATAATTTTTCATTCAAAATTTCATGATTTTCTTATTTCATGTGGTTTATTTGTTATCAGGAGTGTGGAATTTAGTTGCCGAGAAAAGGAATCATATAATACCAAAAAATGAAATTTTGAATGAAATATTATGACATTTATCAGTTATGGACATAATTTATAGCTGTCATTCTGATACGGGCCCCCATATTTGATTGCCAAGGTCAGAAAAGTTACATGACTGTTCGCGCTCTATGGAATTTGTACATAATACACAGGATTTCCGCAAGGTAATGTGCTGGCCATATTAGATTTTTTGGTTATAATGTTAAAATCTATTTAAAATATATCCCAGGTGTATTAATATTTATACACATATATGTATATGAGGTAAAACATTTTTATTTAACTAGAAAAATATAAAGTTCAATTTTTCATGATCAGAGTCGTAAATTTAATCATGTGGGTTGTCAAATCATATTTGAAAGTATAGGCTTTGTTAATCCCAAAAATTAATATTATTTTTCATAAAAATCTGAATCTTTTTATGTACTTATACTGTACCTTGTTTACATACAAAATGTATTTCTCCTTTGAAGAAAATGAGATATGATTTTAATTTATTTTTCTCTTATAATTTTTATTTGGATTCTAATTATTTCTGCCCTCTGATTGATCAAAACTCAAACTGACTTCACAAATAAATTGGCAGCTATTGGCTGTCAGTTTTCATGTAAAATTGTCAAATGATAATTAAACAAGTATTTGATTTTGTTTTTAATTTTTAATATTGAAGAAATGTATATTTTTTCAGATAAAAATATGTAGGATAAAAAATATGATTTCACGGTTTATATTCGTTACTACATATATGTAAAATTGATCAACTCGTAAGCGCGCCAATTTACTGGAATAAACAGAATTTGATTTTTATTTTATCAATTTCCAAATAAATCTAATCCACTTATACTCAGGCAAACAAATTGCATTTTAAACCCCCATATTTCATATTGCATGATCTCCAATATAAAAATCGTATTTTACCACAAAAATAAAAATTTATATTTTAAAATGTGACATAAATAACATTGATTTAATGTTTGCAATTCTAATAAAATACAATATATTAAATACATTAATTTCAATATTGATATTGCTTTATACACGAGATTTATTCGAACCATCTAAATACAATTTCGAATAACTATTGCAACAGTATTTAGTCTAGAATAGGGATTCTCAAAGTAGGCGATACCGCCCTCTTCTGGGCGCTGGATGGTTCCAGGGCCCCAGGGTTAACAGGGGGGGGAGGGTAATAAGTGGGTGATGAGAACTAAAAGGGCAATAAGAAAACGCTCAAAAAAATTGACCAACTAAAGTATTTATTATTTTTACCTACCCCTACCCCTGGTAAGGGTTTTAAGGTCCCTAGAATCCATTTTTAACATTTTCACGATGATGTCTGTGTGTATGTGTGTGTGTGGCTCCTCTTTACGCTCTAACTCAAATACTATCATTCAGAAAGTTTTGAAACCATGTATTTCTACCTTATTCTAATATGGAAAGAAGCCATTAGATTTTGGTGGCAATCGGATAACTGGAAATGGCAGTTTACTTGAAGCTCAAGATAGTTTTTTTTCAAAAAATACCTTTAAATGTATTTTTTTCGCAATTTGTTATTATAAAAATTAAAAATTATTCCATTTACTACAGGTTTGCTTTAATACTTTTTCTGTACATTCTATGGATATATTTATAAAGTAATATAAAAATTATACCAAATAGGTAAATGGCGGGAGGTATTGTGTTGGTCACATCAGATTTTTTCTTTTCAACGTACAGATGCATCGTCACAATAGTTTTAAATTTTCAGTCCCAAAGTAATTTATTCCGAAACTAAATTTTAGGAATTAAATGTAACAAATAGTTTATTTTTTAATACTCTACGAATCAACAATAAATCTCTCCTCATTTACGAATACAAAGAATTCAAAATATGTAGAATCACTATCTCAAGTTTCATAAGTGCTGCACACAGTTGGACTTCTTTATTGGACTTTCAGCGAATATAAAAACAAAAATTCTTTTTAAAATTTCCGTCGGATAAACAGGTTTATCTCTTTTTATCGATTTATCAATTCTTTTTTATTATCTATCAAAATTTACTGAAAAAAAATCATAATTTGATTTTACTGACAGATTTATAAATTTCGTCTCTTAAAGTTTAAGAAGTATGATAGGTATATGCTGTTGCCAAAGTGTCACAAATAGAGGGAAAACATCCTCGTATTTTATACAAATCTTATAGACATTAATTAATTTTTGGTACGCGTGCTAAGATATTTCTTTGTAGTTTTATAGTACACAGGCGTGTCATCGTTTTATGCCGATCCTTTAAGATTATATGAATAAACTAAAGGTACGTATAATAACATTCATAGAATATTGACATACAGATTATGTAGATTAGAGTAAATATCCTGAGGGAGCATTGCAAAAAAAATATATTTGAAAATGATGGCGAGCCTAATAAATTTGAGAATCACTGGTCTAGAAGACAAAAATCTCAATCAGTGAATAATCCGAATAATTTATTTTAAAATTTAATATAAATCTGTTAAAGGCATGTATACACATGGTTGTAAAATTATATTTATTAAACTAATAACAAATATTACAGGTATAAAACCATAATCAAATTGTAATTTATTAATATTGATAATATTAATCAAATTGTATCATATGTGCTTAATGAAAATACATACGCTGAAATATTTAAATACAACTGGTAGTTACAAATTATAATAAAATTAATCGTTATAGACATGCAATTTAACTATGGATAAATTCACATATTTGTCCTATCATATGGTAAACAAAATTATATTCATTTCGAAGCAAATAATGGTATTCTTCAAAATCTAAAATATGCATATTTGTAGTTCTTTTATTTATACTTCAATAAGAGCCAGCGGGCACACAAACGACTTTTTGATTTACCCAAATTTGATTTGTTTAAAGTCTATTGAAAATCAAAGAAATTGATAAACACCCAGGGTAATAATAATTTTTTAGAAGTAAGCGTTCTATAGTCAACTGAAAATTACATTCAAAATAGTACAGTACCCAAGAAAACTACCCCGTCAGATACCGCAACAATAGGTTTAATTGAATTCAATTTTTTAAATAAAGTCTATTGGTAGTGGTATAATGATTTGTAATTTTCAAATAGCATAACAGGGTGTACTAGAATTTGAGATCATCAAACTTCAAAATAATTAATATTTAAAATCCAAATAAATTAAATATATTACAAATAAATATGTCATCTTGACAAATAAATGTTTTGTTTGGCTCTACATATTGTAGCGTGCGTGTACCCGATGAGAGGACGCGGCCGACGCCACTGACTCTAGGAGTACGCGACCGCCGCCGCTGGTCGAACGTGCTAGAACGGCGCATAACCTAAGCGATGACGCAATCGTCGCTCACAGGTTAATTACACACGGTCATCTGATCCCTTTGTATTCGATATTATTGTCATCGAATGTTCCAGAGGGGACGCCGGATATATAAATACCGTCTGGGAAGCCAGCCGGGACATTTTGACATAGACACGAGTCGTGAAATGATCAGTTGGTGATATAAATAAATAGTCTACGAGTTGTGAACATAAATAAATATAGTTATATAAATAAATAGTAAAATAAATATTGTTTAAATAAATAATGTTAGTATTTAAGTATTTAATAATATTCTTAATTTTAAATTAGTGTTTATATTTGTTTAATCATAGTGTTAGTTATTTTTAGTATCTGTGTCTTAATTATTTATCGTTTAAAAAAACATTTATTTTAATTAATAATAGTTCTCTGATTGTTACACTGCATTTTATGATTCCTATAAATATTTTAAAATCAAATAGATAAGTAAAAGAAATTATTTATGTGATATATCAATTTATACAATAATTATCCTTTTCATAGTACAGCTACATTCCCGCATCTGAAAAAGTTTCCAAATTTGGGCAATATCATGGATCTCATTAATTTATATTATTTTATTTTAGGTTAATATTTACTATACGTTGATTTAAGACGGCAATCCGACAATATAATATCCCAGGAACGAGAACGAGAATAAGAACAGTAACGAAAATTTTTTCAACAAATCAAAACTTTTTTTACAGAAAACGTGTTAAATACACTGAAAATCATTATACTAAAAATTTGACTAAAGCATTAATATGTACATGAAAATAATTGTTTGACATGTAAAAAGAGAAGTTGAAGTTTTTATTATAAATTGTATAATTTTTGTTCCCATTGTAATATTTGATACAGGATCTATGTTTTTAAACGTTATAAAATAGATTCCTAATTTTTCATTTTACACACACCGGTAACATTAGGGGAACACCAAAAAAAGCTATGTATTAAAAAGTATTATACCTCTGTCTTTCATATTTGTGTTGGTAATTATCCATCTACAATCGTCGAGCTAGCGTTGTGAATTTTATGTATGCTGTGGTTCCTGTGTAGATTATTTGTTTATAAAAAAATCTGATGTGGCCAGCACAATACCTTCCGTCAATCCTGTGTATTATGTACAAATTCCATACATAAATTTTCTTGCAAAAGATTCTAAATTTTTGGTATTTTATGATTCCCTTTCTCGGCAACGGAATTCCATACTCCTGATAACAAACAAATCACATGAAATAAGAAAATCATGAAATTTTGAATGAAAAATTATGACACTTGTCAGTTATGGACATAATTAATTGCTGTCATTTTGATACGGGTCCCTATATCTGCTTGCCAAAGGCAGCAAAGTCATGTCACTGCACGCGCCCTATACATATTTTTTTTGCAAAAGATCTTATATATCCAGTAAAGTTATTTCATAAACAAACTATGCAAATTGCACTTGACACTGACATCTTCTTCTTCTTTAGTTTTCCCATTCGTTAGGGGGTCGCTATTTATTATTTTCTTCTTCCACTAATTTTTGTTTTGCGTGTCGTTCTCATTCAGTTCCTTTTCTCTCAAGTCTTCTGCAATACAGTCTTTTCATCTTATATTTGGTCTTCCTATGTTTCTTCCACCTTATATTAATTTATTCATCTCTCCTCATGACATGTTCAAACCAATGTAATCGTCTCTATTATATCTAAAAACTTCTAACACTAGAGTTACTTCCCTTATTTTTTCATTCAATTACTTGCTTTTTATTGATACTGACATCTGTCAATTTGAATTACCTGAATATATTAGCAGTTTCCATGGTTATGTTAGCATAGCTGGCTGAATTATGAAATTTATACGAATTTTTTATCTTTATTATTCTTTAACTCTATATCTGTTGAATATGAAATATAAAATGCAATCAAATCGTATAGAGAATAATATATTCTTTAAGTTATAATAACATTTAACTGAGTTTTTCAAGAAAAACTGTTAAAATCTTCAAATGAGGGTACTTCCGGAGGACCAATTATAACCAAAATCTAAACATGTCTGCATATGGTTGTAAGGAAGAGGAATACGCAAGAATTGTAATTTTTGGAATTCTAGTATTAGAGATATCGTTGACGAAACCGCGGTCACATACACACACACATACACACATACACACACACACGCCCATACGAACACACACACACACACGCACATACGAACACACACACACACACACACACACATACAGACATCATCGTAAAAATAGTAAAATCGTATTGTAAAGACCCTAAAACGTGCTTATTCAATGAAAACTCACCACCGAATTTTTTGACCAAAGACAATACCTTCCTTACCTATAGGTGACGGAAGGTAAAAATTATAATTTAGTGTGAAATGTAAATGACATATATTCAAAACAAATATCGGATGAGTTTCAGGCTGCACAGGGCAAGTTATTTCCACAGAAATTAAAAGCCTGATTGAGCCCGCTTTTGAGGGTGAACAACCAACTTTATGATTCCAAAATAAAATAAAAATAATTTTCTATTAAAAAAAAACTTTGTTTTTACTTTAAATACTTGGAATTTAAACAACAAAAGCAGAAATTGTTGCTAACTCTTGATCTACAGTGAAAAAGAATTAAACACCCGTATTTGATAAAACTAAAGACCGAGCAATTAACACCTCGATAAATGCTAATCAGTCTTTGGGTTATATCGTTATTTATTATTTGTTGTAGATATAGAATTACCAACATAAATATGAAAGACAGAGGGTTCATACTTTTTGAAATACATATTTTACCGGTGTGTGTATTTGTAGGTTGAAGTTGCAATGGCAGTGCATATAAAAGATTAGGCAGCCATGCTATAAAGCATAACATTGCATAGGCCTTATAATATTCAAAGAGAACCTGTTATATGCGCACAAAATGTGAAATTAGCTTATTATCATTATTATTTATACTTTACAGAAACTAATACTGCAATTATTTTCATAAAAACACTAATTATTATGCTCTTATACATCAAAAGCGAATTACAAACAATATGTATTAACAAAGAAATTAAATGTACATTGCAATATTCACACAAAGAATTTGTCGTCCTGTAAACCTATTAAATTAAAATTAAACCTATTGTCTGCATACAAAATATATTAATTATTCTATGTGTTTATAATAGTAAAAGAAATATACAATTATAAACTGCAACATTTATGAAACGCAAACATAAAAGACACTTCATTAGTGTACAGTTTTATCCAGGATAATCCCTATAGTAATTAAATGCATGTACATATCCGAGCTGAATAAAACGTACACAATTTACTTAAATCCAACTCTGCGCGTGGAAGATCCAATTCATCATATATTCCGCTTATAATATCACATAACGGTAGCGCGTTTTGCATAGTTGTCGTCCTGCTGCGTTGTTTCCTTTATTAACTAACAAAAAATCTTTTTCTGCCTGTTAAATGAAGCTGACAGCCTGTTGTTTTGATGTCCACACATACTTGATCATTAATCTTCTAAAGAGAATAACGCTGGCATTTGCAATAACCTGTATTTTCAGCCAACACATTTACAATTGATTGTCTTACACCTTGTATTCAAATTGGCGGTTACGAAAGTAGCAAGTGGGAAAAGTGCTTTATTTATTAGCGTGTTTAATGGGTTGTCATCGAAGGAATTCTTTTTGAAACAGAATGCCACAGAAAATCGCATTTCTATATAGTACTAAACGTTGTTTAAATCATGCATTTATACCAATGAATTAAATAACTTTGTACATACATTAATTGAAAGTGTCACTATTCTAGACAGAATAGAAAAGACAGACATAATGTATGAATTAACAACAAACGATACTATACTTTATTGCAAGAGCAGAAAGATTTTGTACCATTTTCTTACATTCTTGCACTTCTGTAATATTATGTTAAAATTTAAATATATCAACATTTTATTATAGTTTTTACCTCTCGCTAAAAGAGGTATTGGATTCATTCTAAACATCGCATATTTAGATTTTAATGAATAAGCAAGTTTTAAGGTCCCTACAACCGATTTTATCATTTTTACGATGATGTCTGTGTGTGTATATGTTGGAAGGACGATTTCCCAAAAACTATAATACTTAATATCTTTTTAACTACGTATATCTGAATCGAACATTACTGGGAAGAATTGAAAACGTTTTGGTAATAATTAGACAAACGAAAGTAGCAGATTCTTAAAAAAAATCCTCTAAATATTATTTTTTGAAAATTTTTGTTCCTGCAAGTATTAAAGAACATTAAATTCTCTATCTGATACATAAAAATATTCTATTATATCTTTTATAGATTTAGAGATAAAGAAATATATAAAACAATCTGTTGTAATATATCTCACAACGCAAATAATGTTATGGAAACTAATTGAAAAATTAAAATGTTTATAACTGACAGATAAATGCCAGTGTCAAAAATCCAGAGACATTACTGAAGACTTTTTTCTGGGAAGTACATACCACTGAACTCAATACTTATCTGGAAGTCGCATGTCCTATTCCACTGTGTATACGACAGTGAAGCAATTTGAAGGAGATTGTTGGTCTACTCGAATATTTTCGTGCGCTGCCGAAGTTAATCGAATAGATCATGTTCTACCATCTAGTATTTTGTCCTTGTCTATCTATGTTTATGATTTTGTGGCATTGTGGTTAGGTTTGTTGCCATTAAGTTTTAAGTGCCTTATTTTCGGAACCGCTTTAATATGCCGAAATATTGCTCTTATAAACATTGTATGAACAATACAAATGACAACATATATAGTTTCCACAGGTAAGGCGACAAATAATAAAGTATGCAATAATTTACGTCTGACACGATCTTAATTTTTTTAACAAATTTGGTAACCAATTTTCTTAGCTAAATTTTGTGATCATGTAAAACAGATTTATAGTGAAATTTGTGGTTGAATAGAAAATCCTGCCAGAACTCAAAACATTCGTTTTCAATGAAACCAAATTTTTACCAAAAATAATAATAATTTATGATCGTGTCACAAGGGCTTTATACAGTGCAGTTTTTATATTATGTATAAGATAAACTTAAGATTAAATTGTGTATATGTGTATGGTGTGTACATACATAATGCTGAGATTTATGTTCAATTAAATTATATTTTTGTATATCGATATATCTTATTTTTAAATGTTAATAAACTAGAAATACAAATTTATACAGTTTATTAAAATTTCCCGCACTAATTTTCCTCTAAACATTTGTAAACCGAAGGCACACGAAAAGACACGAATCTAGCACGAGTAGACCAAGCACCATCGTTCAAATTGCTTCAATGCGTGGTATTCATGCGACTTCCTGATAAATATTAGAGTTGAGTGGTACATACATTATATTATTTTTTATTATATTAATAGTTAAATATTTAAAATTATCGGTATTTTACCCTTCAGAAATACAGTCAATCCCGACAATGAATTGGAAACATGTCGACAAATTAGAAGAGTCGGACAAAATTTCTTCATAGGGCGCGAGCAGTCTTGCGACTTTGTTTTCTTTGACAAGCATATATGAGGGCCCGTGAAAGAATGACAGCTACATAGATGTAATTTTCCATTGCAATTTTCATAATTTTCCAATTTGTTTTCATCGACAAGTAAATTCCACACTCCTGCTGACAAATTAACCACTTGAATTTGAAATTTTGAATGCAAAATTATGACTTTTGATATCTATATACATAATTACTAGCTATCATTCTGACACGGGCCCCCATATCTGCTTGTCAAGGCAAAAAAAGTCACATGACTGCTCGCATTCTATAGAATGAATTTAAAATTAGAAAATCTAAATATAAAGAATAGGTATAAGTACAACTCTATGTACCCAAAAATTAAAGTGGCGAGAGGTATTGTGCTGGTTACAACAGATTTTTACCTCCCGCTACCCTTGGTAAGGGAGGTATAGGGATTGTCCTAAAAATCGCATATCGAGATTTTGGTAAATGATCACGTTTTAAGTCCTTAGATTCCATTTTTAACATTTTCACGATTATGTCAGCGTGTATGTGTGGATCCTCTTTACACTCTAACTCAAATACTATCGTTCAGAAAATTTTGAAATCTTGTATTTCTATCTTATTCTAATATGGAAACAAGCATTAGATTTTGGTGTCAATCGGATAACCGGAAATGGCAGTTTACTTGCAGCTCAAAATAGTTTTTCTTCAAAAAATACCTTCAAATGTTATTTTTTTCGCAATTTGTTTTATAAAACTTAAAGATTATTTCATTTTCTATAGGTTTGCATTAATACTTTTTCTATATATTTTATAGATAAATTTATAAAATAATATAAAATTTATATCTCAGAGCTTATGCACACAACTCCATGGTTACACAGTTCAGCTCATATGTATGTACCTGACAGACAAATGTCATTGTCAGAAAAATAATCATTTCAAATTAATAACAGTAACGTTTTCAAAGAAAATTGTAAATAGAACAAAAGTTATATGGAAAGAAACATAAGATACATAATTTCTAGTATTAGTAAATATGCAAGTATGTATTTAAATAAGAAAGTAAATAAATATATTATCACTGCATATTACCCATTGTTGGGTGTACTAATCTGCTTTGTACACAGATTTCGGTAATGATAATGACATATTTGTATCCTGCGGGCGTTTACCATGCGTCACCTCACGGGTACTCATTTTTGGCGTGGAGAGTGCATCATAGGGGTTAGTTTTGTGCCATTTAAAATTCGAAATATTTGATAGAAGGAATTGAATCCGGTTCCCCAGATTCCCGACCAGACACTCAGGCACGGAGCCATGAGACCCCATTGGTATATGTATTTAAATTAATAAAAATTAAATGGCGGGAGGTTTTGTGTTGGGCACATCAGATTTTTTATAATGGATTTTAGAGAGAAAAATATAAAATATTTTTCAATGTGCGTCATCAATCGTCAGGAGCAACAGAGGAAAGAGAGTGACGTTGAAGTTTATGATTAGCTACGGACCGAATCCTAGGCTCGTCAGTTTTGTTTAAAACTGGGAACTAATTAATTACACTTGGTATTTTTAGTCGTTAATTTAAAAATATTTTTCATTGTATTTAATGGAGATTCAATGAAAAATCAATCCAAACATACAAGACAAGAAATATGCAAGAAGCTTACAAACAAGACAAGATTTTTGGTGCAACGCACGACGCACGACCAGAAATAGATTAGCAAGAAAAGAAATCTTGTCTTGTGAAACACTAATTGTATCATACAGTACATACTGGTATAAATAATATATACACAAAATGATAGTATGTATACAAAGAAATTAGCATTGGTATACAAGTAGTTTCATTACACTACATTTTATTAATTAGTTTGTGTACTTTTACAAAAAAATCATTCATTCAATAGAAGCTCTATTTTATTAAACAAACTTTTTCGCCATTTCAAATGAGTTTTAATTTATCGAACGCAAAAAGTTTAAACCTTTACAAAATACTCGTATTTAGATTTACACAACGTGTTGACAACAAAATTAATTAAACATTGAATTTTACCCGAATTTTAGATTTGGTACATTATTTGATTTCATGGGCACGATATAGATTTAGACGAATAAAGATATAATTCACACTGCATATAAACGAGAGACACCGCATCGATATAATCACTTAACATAAATCTCTCGTTATAGATAATATATTAAACCATGATGCAATTACCAGCCTACGTTTCCAGATCATTTACGCTAATAATGCGAATAATTTGCAGAAAAATTACCACATTTATTGACAGCAAGATTAACTAGAAAATTTAAACAAGCTAGGTATATGATATACGAGTATGTAGTCATACAAGAGTTATTCAACAGTATAACGTTTATTTATTTGGGTGAAGTGTAAAAATCAGAGAAATATTATTAAGTAAATAATACGTTTATTAAACGATAAATAATTACGATAAATATTAACAGTATAATAAATATAACTAACATTATGGTTAAATAATTATAAACACTAATTTAAGATTAAGAATATTATTAAATGCTTAAACACTAAGATTATTTATTTAAACAACATTTATATCACTTTATTTATTAATATAACTACATTTATTTATGTTCACCACTCGTAGACTGTTTATTTATATTACCCACTGTTCATTGCTCGTTGCTTCTATATAACAGACTGTCCCCTCGGCTGTCCTCCCGACGTTATATATACAGCCCAGTGTCCTTCTCAAACTTTCCGAAGCGTCAATGACATCGAATACAAAGGAATCAGGCCACCGATGTAATTAACACGTCTAGACGTATGGGTTTGTCTCCCGCCAGGGATTATGTCATCGCTCGAGAATATTCTATCATTCTATTTAAAATCTACTCCTGAATCAATTTTAACATTTTTCCGATGAGGTTTATGTCACTGTCACATTTATGTTCTACTTATCATGGCAATCTGTAAATACCCAAAAATACAACTTATATTTTGCCTCTCTCTCGCGAACTAAACGCATGTAAACAATAATTTAAAAGAAATTATTCAAAAATAGTGAAAGTATATACATAATAACGAATATTAATAAAGAAATAAAATGTTATATTTGAAATATTTTGGAAATAACGATATTTTTGTTATAGACGCTCGTCACTCATATGAATTCCATACACATTATTTCGATTGGCCACTCAAAGACCGCCTATAAATATTTAACGAATGTCGAGGTAGGAGGAGAAGCCTACTACCAATGGAAGTAGAGAAATTCAAATAGCGGGGGCGTGGCTATCAGTCTAGTACTGCAATTCTCAAATAGTTTTATTTGAATATACTCGTATATAGGATGACACTGAAAAATATATATAAAATAAATAAATAAATATTTCATCACGGCATATTACCCATTGCTGGGTGTACCATACTGCTTTGTATACAGATAATTATTTTTAATATATTTTAATATATTAATTATAATTATTTTTAATTCTCTTTAAATATTTGTAAACTAGGCCTAGAGGCTCACAAATCATGGTATTTGGCATGATGGTAGCGCGTCCAGTTTGACCGGAAGTGATATTAACTTTCATATTTCAAAAGAGACACTCTAAGGGCCAACTGCATAAAACCCTGTTAGCTGATCGTGTGTTTAACTACACATTGTAACCATGAATACGTATCAAAAATACATTATAAAATAAGCCTTATCAAAGTTAACAACGTGATTAAAGTTAACAATGTTTTATGCAACCGGGCCTAAGTATTTCGATATAGGTATTTGGAATCAATGTAAAATTACGAATTCAACGATATGCTTGAAATACATTTTTATTGAAGAAATTAATTACAAAAACGTAAAAGAAAATGATGCATAATTAACCTGCTAAGCCATGATATCAGGCAAGCTGTGAAAACAATTGAGACAATATTAAGTAATATTTAAGTTAATTGTTTAAATAGTAAGTTATTTTTGTAAGATTCCATACTTTGTTATTAAAAAATGATCAATTTGTTAACACAGATTACCTGATATGGCAGGTTAATTATTCAAAAATTTCTCTTATGTTTTTGTAATTTATTTCTTCAATAAAAATTCGCTTCAAGCATATCGTTGAATTCGTAATTTTACGTAGAATCCAAATATTTCAAAAAATGTAGGATGTCCCATTTGAAAATTAATGTCATTTCCGGTTAAACCGGAAGCGCTACCATCATGCGAAATGCAACGATTAGTGAGCCCCTAAGCCTAGTTTACAAATATATCAAGAAAATTAAAAAATAATTATAAATAAAATAGTTATTTTGAGTGGCCCGTTTTTCAGTGTCACCTATATACATCACGTCACATATCCCTTCCCCAATTTTTTAATAATTATTTTCTCTTACCGTACGATTAATTAATCGATTTGAAAAAATACGGGTATTTTATTTTTTGTCTACTATCATATGTGCAAATAAAAATTTGGTCACATATCCCATTCTTGCATAACCGTAGTATTTTCAAATTAAAATATGTAGTATGAACAAAATCTGGTTTCATGAAATTAAATTCTTTATCTAATTTATATTTGTTAAAACGACCGACCTTCAGGCGCCATTTTCTCCTTTCTTAACTGAAATGAAAAACAAACGACAAGTGTTCTTTCTTAACATTAATTAAACAAAAATTTGGCACCCTGTGTTTATTTTCTTTAATTAGCTACTTTCTATCTGTCAGTCAGAGTTCTGTCTGTTCCCTTTCTAACAATCCACAGACCGCAGGCAGAACTAAGGCAAAATGCAAACAACCGCAAATAGCTCCACTACTGGGAAGTTAAATCATAAACAAAATGTAACAGTGTTTACAACTGTTTATCCATGGCAGCCTTTGATTTCACGATATTCATTTGATTCTTCAAACTTATTTTTCTCATTTTCAAATTTCCACATTTTTTGTTTTCACAGCCTGCTATAGAAGACACCGTAAAATATTGATAAACATATGGAGAGTGTTTGGTCAATAAACCTTTGAAGTTTTGTGATTTATGAACGTAATTTATAGGTTAAATACCTAAAATAGTTTGAATTGGCGAGATACACAATATTTTGTTTGTCAATGTGAAAGTGATGTTCAAAATAAAATTTATTATTAGAAATGAATGAAATAAATATTTGCGAAATTTTGTTATTGCTTTAAGTATACAACTGTACAACATTAAATGCTGAACCATTTTTATTTTATACAGATACAATATGGATTTCCACATTTATTAATTTTTACTTTAATTTAGTATTTATTAATTTGGTTTTGAATGCTTGTAGATAGTGAATAGATATATGTGTATACGGAAACGTCGGTTTTGTAAGAATAAATGCTGTATGACTGAGATTTCGTGTATTTATGAACACTTAAATATAATTTTATTTTAATTACAAAATATTTAGGGCTAAAATAGATATGTAATAGACATTTTTCATAAGGACGTTGGATATCCACATTTTCCTAAAGCATGATAAGTTCACATTTTAAGAACCCTAACAAACTTCCAAAAAATCCAGATCTCTGGCACGGTATACACATTGTACAATCCAGACATTCAACCTACATAGATCATGAGATGATCTACATGTTTTGTACACGTCACGTCAGTGATCCAAATTTCTAAATCATCCATGTACTTCATTAGAATATATATATACCGTGAGTATTTTTTAACATGAAACATGGGATTTGTCATATCCATGGTTACGACTTGACATTTGATTGACAGCAATGTATTTGCCTGTCTCATTTAAAATGAAACATAGGAGATGAATTTGACAGAAGTATTATGTTTAAATTTTGTAAGAAATTACAAAATAACGAACAAATAAACCAACTAACAAACAAGTAAACATAATAACGAACAAATAAACAATAATTACAATAAATTTTGAAAAATCTCTCCATTAACTGCTAAGCAATGGATTCCTATTATGCCAGCCCAAACGTTAATTTCTGGGGTCGTTGAGTTCTCGTACTATGATAGAAATGTAAATTTTCCCTGGACCAATACGACAATTTTGTGAATTTACCTCGCCATGTAAATAAAAAGTTGCTTTGTCCGTAAAAAGTATATTTTGCAACAAATCTGAATTGTTATTAACGTTTTCAAACATACTTTCACAAAAAAAATTTCTTCGTCTCGTGTCGTCCATAACTAAATCCTGATGATTTTGGAAATGGTATGATCTGTAATACTCCTTTTTAAATAGCTTATGTACAGTAGCTTTGCTTATTGCAGTACCTTTCCAAATCTCTCTTAATGTTAATCTGTTCTTATTTTGTATTAAAGTCATAATTTGTTTTTTTTTTCTGTGCAGTTAATATATTACAGGATCTATTCCTTCTGTTATGTGCAGGCTGGACGCAACCATTTCCTCTTAAGGTATTCACTATTCTTAAAATTGTTGCTACACTTGGTGTGGGCCTTTCAGGAATGAAACGCGGAACAAGTCCGACACTTGCCTTAAACTTGGATTAAAATTCGAATAATACCACGTAGTAATCCGCACCTTCTCTTCCACAGTATACCATTGTATTTCAATTTGCAAATTGAATTTTTTTTTTTTTGACACTGACAGAGTAAACAAATGTCAAAATTGTCCCCTATGTTTCATTTTAAATGAGACAGGCAAATACATTGCTGTCACTCAAATGTCAAGTCGTAACCATGGATATGATAAGTCCCATGTTTCATGTTAAAAAATACTCACGGGATATATATATATATATATATATATATATATATATATATATATATATATATATATACCGTTAAGCAAGATAGCGATTATCTTCAAATAAACAAATTTACTATAGACAATATGTGCAATAAGACGTATCAAAAAAAGTTCTATTACTTCCGGTTCTGCAGTACGCTATACCAACTTTGACATTTCAAATGGAACATAAAATATTTTTTATATTTTTGAAAAGTACACAAAATTTGCTTTACAATAATAGTAAACAAGTGGGACGTTGTGTTGTTAAAAAGTAAAATGGCGGACGTTTGAAATATCGTACAAAATAAGTCATAAAACTGTGGAATTTTGTTTTATTAGATTTGTTGCCTAGGTTACGTCATATAAATGAATTTATCTCAAAAAATGTCATCATCTATGAACAAAAAACAATAAAATCTCACATACTTTTTTTTATTCAATATATTAATATTTCAAACGGCCGCCATTTTATT